>OZ017738.1:382952624-383412624 GCA_963969285.1 Odontomyia ornata
TCATTTACCACTCCTGTATTCATCACTTTAATAAGAGATTCTAACGTTTCACATGGATTAGGTCTAAAAACAACCGTTTTCGAATCCTTCAAATATTGACCGCCAATGTTTCCAATGAGCTGTTTCGGCATTAATTGCATTATAAGTTTTTGAGGCCAATTTTCTGCTTTACTAAAGTGACATGTATAATATTGTGAAATTTAAATGAAAGAATTTGAGATTATAATTACATTTCTGGTTCACCGTCCTTTATATTTGCTGTAACTTCACAGGGGACTGATCGTGTAACTTTCGTTTGATCTGGTTTGGTTTTTTCAATCCATTCAAGAAGCCCAGACCAAATAACTTCACGATTCCGATTTGCCACGCCGTCAGATGGACCACTTTGTGGTGGTTGTTGCTGTTGGGGCTGCTGCTGCTGTGGCGGAATGTGTTGACTCGCTGAAATTTGGTTTCGCATTATTAAGTGACTATGATATAATGTCAGTGACATTCTTGTTATGTATGAGCTATTTTAATATTGAAAGAATCGAGTTTATACATTTTTTTAAGCGAAAACGGAACGCTTAGGTAACATCAGATTGAAATTGTATGCGTATTAATTAAAATTGATCAATTTGTCTTGATTCATGGAAAAGAAATGGAAAAAAAGAAAAATTCGTGAAAATAGTTTTGATTCTGATAATTTTGGTAATGCCGACCCCATGGAACTATATTCTATCGCTTTTGAAGAGCAACAGTCTATACATTATTAATGCGGAAGATAATATAAAGACTTTTCTAACTCAATTGATCTTGAACCAAAATTTAAACTTTACAGTATCATTTTGAGCATTTGAGTGGGCTTTCTATAACGCGCAAAAAAGATTTTTACACATTAATGCCAAATGCATATACTCGTATTTGTATGCGCATCGAAATCATATCCATTATATCCTCTTCTCGAACGCAGACGGGAACGTGCTCGATGGGGGAGACTTCAATGCTAAAGCAATCGAATGGAGCATGCCTCAACCAGATTCACAGGGAAAACGAATTCTAGAAATGGTGGCCAGGACGACACTCGTGGTACTAAACCGCCGTATCGGCTATGAAGGAACCATAACGCACGTGACATTCGCCTCGGAGTCCTTAGTACGGAGGATACGCAATTGGAGGGTAATAGAGGACTACTCAGCCAGTGATCATCAGTGCATACTGCTTGAGATAAGCAATGTTGTCTCCCGACGTCCGTGCTCTCGGCTTTCTACAATTGGATGGAACATCGGAAGGATGGACGTCGCGAGGTTCGTCGAGGTGCTCACAGGAGATGCCCTGCTGCAGGGAGATTTGCAGGGGATGGAAGAACTGGCAGCTCAAGATATGGTGAACTCAACTAAATATGAGCATATTACGACTGCTTGCAACGCTCCTATGCCCCGTCGAAAACCCCGGCACGGCAAGCCCCCATTGTACTGGTGGTCAACTGAAATCGCTGAAAAACGAAGGGAGTGAGACAAGCTTCGGCGTTAGGCTCAGGGGGCACAAAACCGTGACGGGTGGCAGCATATAAGTCGGCCAGGAAATGCCTTCGCAAATTGATTAACAACGGCAAGGCTCGCTGCTGGCAAGATCTAGTGGACAATGAGAACAAGGATTTGTGGGGCGTTGGCTACAAGCTAGTTATGCGGAAGCTTGGTGCCCTACGGAAACCTTGCGAACATGATGCGGAAAAGGTGGACAAGATAGTGCGGGTACTTTTCCCCGCCCATTCCGTTCGTGTTGACGCTGTCTATGGTGAATCAGCAGGCCAGTGTCCACTTTTCACACAGCTGGAACTGGAAGAGGCAGTCCTTTCACTGAAAGCGAGGAAGGCTCCAGGTCTAGATGGTTTTCCAGCTGAGGTGTTGAAGCTTGCATATCACCATTGTCCTGACTTGCTGCTCAGCACATTCAACGCTTGCCTACGGGACGGGGTTTTCCCGGTACGATGGAAGGTGACGAGGCTCGTGCTGATCAGCAAGGGGAAGGGAAATCCCGGATCGCTGTCTGCATACCGCCCATTATGCATGCTAGACACTGCTGGGAAAGTGCTAGAGAAACTCATCAAGGGAAGACTCACTGACGCGATTCGTGCTGCTGGGGCCCTATATCCTCGGAAAGTACCGCTTTAGAGCAGGACGCTTCACCATTGATGCGATCGCAGAGGTGGTCAGCGCGGTGCAAAAGGCAGCTAGAAAACCCTTTTCAAGTTCCAGAATACCTATTGCGGCTTTTGAGGGGACTACCTGAAGGACCGAAACCTGCTCTACGACATGACACAGAGCAAAAGAAGGATAGAAGTTACATCGGGTGTTGCCCAGGGATCTATTCTTGGTCTGGAGCTGTGGAATGTGTCTTACGACGGGCTTTTGAGACTGGAGGTGCCAGATGAGTCGCGCTTGATCGGCTACGCGGATGATGTTGCGGCTCTAGTCGCTGGAAGCACCGTTGAACAAGTACAACTTAGGCTAGATATGCTAATGCGCTGAGTGAGAGGCTGGATGACTGGTCGAGGGTTCAGTCTAGCACTGGAGAAAACCGAAGTTGTCACCTTGATAAAAAAGAGAATTAAATTTTTTGCGTGCACAAAATGGGACAGGCTGTGAAGAGACCTCTACAGGGAGACGGGAAGCTCATCCCGGATAACATAGCCGCGGTGATGCTCGAATCGGTTGACTAATGGAACCAGGTGGCACATTATGTTCGGGCAGCCGTAAAAGAGAAAAGAAACACAGCAACCGGGATCGTTGGGGCTGGGGGATTGCTTGTCTTGACAGTTCCTCTTACCCTCACCTCTCCCGCTAGAAGAGGGATCCCCCAGCTTGAAGGCGCCTCACGGCGTAACAAAACGAGACCTGGCCCCAAGTAATGTGTAAAACGGTCCTAGGCTAGGTTCTCAGGTTGACATGGGAGGTGTTTAGTGGGTAGTCCAGTCGTCTTCTTGCGAGCATGGGAGTCCCACCCTGTGCGTAAATGGGCATTCACTTCCCTACTACAAAAATATCCTTTTATAAAAGTTGATTGCTTCGGTAGAGATAAATCAAAATTGCTGTTCATATTTGTTGTTGTAATAAGTGGTGGTCTGTATCATGAAGCATTCAATGTTTACAATTCACAACCGCCCACTTAACAAATTCACCCCGCCCCACCTCAACAATTTATCACTGTCCAAGAGAATCGAGCGTATATGATGCTACCACCAAAAAATATTCAGTAACAGCCAGCGCCCCAGGCTCAAGAGCAAACGCAAATTCGCAACAATTACAACAAGTGCAAACGCAAGCCACACAAGTAGTCCTCATGCAAAGTATGCAACCTAGATTGCAAGCTTCTCCAGCAATAGTTGCGCATCAAGAGTCAATAAATCAAAGCAGTCACAGTTTGTTCTTTTGCCGCGTTGATCGTGAGTGGTGTGCAATTCCTCGCGATTTAAGTTCGTTTAACAGCAAAAAGTTACAGTGGTTCTTATAATTGTGCAATTTGTGTAGCTGCGAGTAAAGTAACAAAAGAATTGCGTGCTGCAAAAGGACAAAATGAAGGATAATCAATGCTAGTAGTTCAAAAACACTTTGGAATCCGACTCGCTTTGGTGCGTATTTAACTGTTATAGTCGGGAATTACCAGAAAATTCAAAAAAGTCGTTGGTATCATTTTAAATAACATTTAATAACAGGCATTTGTCTAATCTAGGTTGTGGACAAGGCAGCCACTCCTGCAGCTGTCAATTCGGAGGAAGATTAAGTTGACATTTGGACGGCGATTTCGGCGGGAGCGATCTGACATCGAGCAGACCCTGATGTTGCAACCCTAATGTTGCTAAGTTTGAGTTAGTACTTGAGTTAGCAACGATCTCGGATGATACATTTTGTTCGAATAAATATTTGTTCATAAGTGTGTTCAAATTGGATTTGTTGCTTTTCACCGAGCCTCAAGACCAGGTGGGAAATTGCTCATTCACTAGACAGAAAACGGCAGCTTGGAGTCAACGACCGCGAAACTTTAGATTCAGTGCACAGTGCGTCGCGTTTTCTATCGTCAAGGTGCAGGTGCTGGCATGTTTTCTATGTCTTCCGGCGCTTTTGTAACCATAAATAAATATCAAATCGCATTTTTCCAGTTGGCCTTGAATCGTGGAAAGTATTGCTTCAAACTTCATCTAATTGGCCGAATCTACTGCTTACTATGTATACGAGTACAAAATGATCGCCGCCTCCAGCGGTTGCAAGTTTATTCCTCATAACCGAAATCGTGCCGCTTCCGCGTATCCAAATTTTTATTTGGATTGTAGAGTCTCCCGAAATATCTTCGGACCAACCTCTTGGGAAATTTAACGAAATCAGTTAAGCGGCGCCGTTCAATTGCGTTTGTGTTGATTTGAGCAGCCAAGCAATTCTGGTATAGAACGAAACCCAAAATCCGTGAGGCGAGACAATAAAGACAATAAAAATTAATTTCAATGTTATCATTCCAATTCATTTCATTGTGGATATTGGGCAGTAGCAAAGAGTGCTATTTCCGCAAAGTGCTTGGAAATTTACGATAAAAGTTCACAAGTTCACACAACTTTCGCTGGTTAATACCTTCAGATTCTTATAATTCTCATCAATATCTTTCATTTGATACCCAACTCGACTACCTTTGATTCAAAAAAAAGAACTAAACTTTTGAGAGACCATCATTTCTGACCTTTCCACAAAGTTTGAACATTATAGCTGTTATAGTTGCTATGACACATGGACAGACAGACAGACAGGTCGCAAAAATAGTAGGTCTTTGTAAAAAAAAATTTTACAAGGCCTAAAAAGACAGATATTAAAATTTACAATATTTTATATTTAATTTTCTGCCTTACGGTTTATAATATTCTATTTTTTTTTTAAATATTACAATTTGCAGTATGCTATCTTTATATTATTTGATAACAATTATTATTAGGAATTCTATTTAAAATTAAAAGGGAAGATTTTAACGAGGGGCATGTATGTTTTTAGGTCGTTATGAACATTTTTTTTTACAAAGATTAGTTTGGGACCTGACTGTCCATCTGTCCGTGCGTCACTGCAAGTTTCCTCAGAAACTATAGATGCTAGAAAGCTCAAACTTTATGAAAAGGTCAGAAGTGCTGTTCTCCCAAAAGTTTAGGCCTTACCAACCATTTCAAAATTTTTTAAGAGAGTCCCCCCTTATAACGAAGTAGCCCTTTAAATTTGTTTTATCATAGGGAGTCGAGTGGGGTATCAAATGAAAGGTCTTAATTAGAACTTTTAGAATCTGTATTTAAAAATTTATTTTGTGCATCAGGGGGTCCAGGGAGAGGCAAAATGTACCAATGTTTTGTGTTTTGTGGTTACAAAGACCTTCTGGTAGGAAACTCTTCTACTTACTCAACTTGTTCTACTTACTCAATTTGTCAACTCTCCTACTTACTCAACTTGTTTTTTTTTTTTAGCACAACAGCCCCTTTCGGACCTTCGCTTAGAGATAAGTAGAGTATCTCATTATCTTGATCGAATGGAGCGGCGGCACTCGGGTAGGTGATATGGTTAGTACCACGCTTTGGCCGCGTGTCTGTCCACCCAGCTGCTATACGTTCTGATTTTATACCAGAATGTATAATAACTGAACGGAGTTATAGTCCGCCCGAAGAATCACTCGAAGCAAATCTGTTGTCGTCAACGAGACTCGAACCAGGGGTAATATATATGTTAGTAACTTTAATTTACTCTTTGTTTCCGTTTTGCTTGAAATCTTGTTTACTCTGAAGTATTTTTCGTTCAATTTTGTAAAATGACATTGAATTCATTGTAAATAAAAAAATTATTTGCTGAGGGAAAACAATCGGTCTTCTTCTTTCCCTCTATCGGGTAAGGACATGCAACGTTGGCGGGCTCTTAATAAAAAAGGACTTTTTTTGTCGTTTCAGGGGTTCTCGCCTGGGATGATTGGCCTTCTACTTTTCCCATGGCCAAGTTGGGAAGGGTGCGAGGGGGCACTACTACCACTCGGACCTTGGAAAAGTCGTCGCGTCTCCTTCGTTCGATACCTCGGTTGGTTATATCGGCCTTCGACACCTGTCGAATGTGCCCGGTTTCTGCTTTCTCGAAAAAAAGCGTGAAATTTTTTGGAGTGGGTCCTTGCGCTGGCGGGAAGAACACACCCCACAACAAAGCACCGCTAGCTGCAAGCACGCTTACGCGTCGCCAGCAAGGTCGTTTCAGCTGAGCACTAAGCTTTCGCTCGCTGAGGCAGCAGTTCCCCGCTAATTCCTGAACGAACATTTTCCATCCACTAAGCACTACAAACATCGATATTTTTGTACATAAAGATGACATAACCTATAACGATATTAATTCGTTATTTTTGGGTCCATGCTCCGTTGGATGTAAAAACAACTGCCGACAATTGGAAGCGTATTTCAAAACTAGGTACCGAGCGTTACACTTACGTAAAAAATATTCCAATTTCATAGATTAGTTTCGCTGTTGATTTCATTTGCGATTAAATTCAACTGAGTATTTTAATGATTTTAGAAAATACAACAGATAATGATTTGCAATCTTATACAAAGATTGAAAGGATACTTAAAATCAATCCCTTTCACTTGAAAGTCGTAACAAAATTCGCTTCTGACTTTATGCATCATTTTTTCTATGGATATGAGCGTTCTATTAATGAGTTTGCCGGACAACTTCGTGAACTCAAAATTAGGACAAAACATCAAGCAGTACCTGGAAGTAGGGGGAATGCTCTCCTTACTAAAATATTCCAAAGTACTGGCTTTGGAAACGCTCAATGCGTTTTGCCCATTTACAATGGAAGTTTTAGAACAAATATTTATATCACCTGAATTATCAGTTGCCGAAGTATATTTTCACAGCAAGAAAGTTACAATTGTCAGCAAACTTTTGGAAGAAATCGTTGAGGATTATTGAGCATTTATGCACAGGGAATGTCAGAACGATATCTATGTTAGTTTAAAGCAAACTGTAGCTTATCATTTCAGTACAAGTTAGAGTATTTGAGGAAAACTTTCATGCTTGGCGGCCTCAAGAAAAAAAATTATTATTTGAATCACTTTCTGCTTGAAACAATACGAAACCGATATGTTAGTTAAAACTATATTTCGGCATGAAAAACGTTTTTCAAGTAGGAGTTGAAGCTAAAATAATTATGGAGCAAATCGAGTTATAAATAAGCATTAGCGTGGAATTAGATTTTGTTGTGATTTCGTTTATTTCGTCTTGTGACGTTGAATATTGTCGGTTGTATTCATTCAACGGCCGTATTATATTCACAGTACTTATTTATTTTTAAAGAGAAAGAGTTTGCACATTCCAGTAAAATCATGCAATTTGACATAGGTGATTAGTGGAAATTATGAATTGAACTGGTTCGAAGCAATAAAAAAAAAAAAAAATTTCTAAATTTTAGCCTTACGTGAACTTTGTTGCTGCATTTGATTCATTTGCTGCTGTTGTTGCTGCTGCTGCTGGTGTTGTTGTTGGTTCATCATTTGCATTCGTAAAACTTGCTGCTGTTGCTGCGCTGGTGTCAACATTTGATTTCCCACTGAAAGATAACTTTATTTCCAGCAATATGTAAATTGATTACATTTCAATCTTACATGGTTGATTTGGTGGAGTTGATAATTGTGAAATAAGAGCAGAATTTGGATTCTGACAGTGAAGAGTATTTTGTTGTGGTTGCTGGGGTCCAGCACCTTGAACAAATGGTCTTTGTTGTGGAGGATATAACCAGCTTCAATAAAATTAGCAAAAAAGAAGTTAAATTCAATGTGGTGTTCATTTGTTTTTATATGAGTATATATATTGCTATACCGGCTTCCTTGAGCTGTATTCGCATTATATGCATTCGGCATCGTATTTTGTGGTGCATTTTGGAACTGTGGGTTCATATGCTGATTGTGCTGAGGTTGCTAGTAGATAAAATGAGATTTCCTATAAGACACGCATGTAATTCGAATATATTCTACTTACGTTTTCTGCAAAAAGAATTAAATTAATTTTTGTCTAGTCGATGGTATATAAGTAACTTACGCATTGTTGGATTTGGAGGCATAATTAGATTTCCTTGGTTTTCAACGTTGTTTTGCACCGTTGTTAGCGGACTTGCAGCATTGTTAGGAATAGGATGAGAGCTTGGACTTATTGGTCGTTCTTTCAAGCTAAATACAATAAAATTAATGGATTTGTGATACATTCTATTCATTAACTTACTTGAAACCTTTCAGCAAAACTAAATGCCGTACATCTTTACAATAATTTTTAGTAGTAAGTGGTAAATCTCCACCTGCAGTGATGAATAGCTTAAAGAGTATGGGAATTTTGCGAGGTGAAATAATTGAAAAATTGATTTTTTTCTGCAAACACACAATTGATTAATAATTTAAAAGTTGAAATAAAATAGTTGTTACCTCATGAAAAATAGCTGCAAGTTGTTCAACTGTTTTACTTTCATATTGTGGACATTCAACGACCGGCATTGTATATGGTGAACTATTGCAAATTAATATGCAATGCTTTTGAACATTGACATCTTTGAATCGCTTTTCTTTCAGATCATCAAAACAAATTAGAGCAGTTGCAAGACCTTCCGCTAGATTCGCATTCGATTCACTTTTGCCGCCAGTTAAGCTTTAAAAATAGATCGAATTTAATTTTCGTAAATATAATATTTGTGAGATTGAACCACAATTCATATGATCCATGAAAATAGTAATTCATACGATACATTAAAATAGTAGAACTAATTCTCCAAAAATCGTTCGATTAAAACTTTGATGTAAATTTTCTTAACACTTAGTCTTTTATTTTTTATTTTGACAGCACTATAGATGGATGGAGAAAATATAAAGTGTGGATTTTTTGATTTAAATGTTTATGTATATAGACAATTGTGTGCTTTCATAAAAATGAAATTATAGAAATTTGTTTTGCTTTGAAGTTGATAATTGCATTTAACATTTTTAAAATTATATTTAGTTTTTTTAGCTAAGCCTATTGAATTGAACGAGTCGTTACGTTTCATAATAATTTAATCCAAAAGAATTTTAGGATATATAAATTGAAATTTAAATAAAATATTTGAGGATTTTGTTGGTTTAGGATAAACGGTTTATAATACAATTTATTCTTTAAATTAGTTTAGGAAGCGTGCGCTTCTTCTTCCTCTTCTTCTTCTTCGTAGTGCAAAGCCCATCTCGGGCCTTCGCTTCCTGCAAATAGCGCCTCCAACTGTCTCGGTCTATTGACCGCGTTTTCTAATTTTTAAATTCGCGCAGCGATGAGCTGTCTTCTTCGACCGAGTCAGAACAGCGTTTCCTCGGCTTCCCCAGTGGTCCCCACATCAGTTCTCCCAACAAATACCTTTTTGGGTATCGGTTGTTCGTCCATACGATCCAGCCGATTGCCGCTTCAGCAGTCTTACGATCGTTGAGTCTTCCGGCTCGTCAAAAATTTCATACAGCTCATGGTTGTATCGAATTCGCCATTGGTCCCCGTCTAGCTTCGCTCCGATTATTCGCCTCAAGACCCGACTTTCGAAGGCGTTCAATACGTTTGCGGATGCTTGAGTCAGGACCCATGCCATGCCCATAGCATAGCACAGGTCTTGTCATAGATTTGTACATTTGGAGCTTTATTTCCTTGAGTATGCAGCTGGTCTTCAAGATCGTCAAAACTGAATAAAATATTTTATTGCGAGCTGTATTCTTGCGTATTTCGTCGGGAATGAAACCGTTTGTCGTTATTTTGGGGCCTAAATATAGAAATTTACCCACATTTTCAATATTGTATTCGCCAAGTGTTATATTTTGGGCATTTGAGATATTTTCCCTAGACTGCGTCATGAGCTTTGTTTTATTCTCATTGATTTGTAGCCCTACTTGTTTTGCTTCGCTGTCGAGTTTCAGGAAGAGTTCTTTGGCAGTTGTTGACGACCGTGACAAAATATTGATGTTGTCCACATAGGCTACCACTTGGCTTGACTTGTATAATAACATACCTCTTGTATTGACAGGTAGTTTTCAGATGACATATCCCAGAGCCAAATTAAATAGCAATGGGGCAGCCCATCTCCCTGTTTTAGTCCGGGGTTTGTGTCAAAGGCGTCGGAGAGTTGGTTATTGATGCGGACTTGGGAGGTTGTCGACGTCATTGTCATTTTGGTAAGACGGACTAATTTTGCTGGGATACCAAAGCAAAACATTATTTGGTACATTACGTTACGATCAATACTGTCGTATACTTCCTTAAAGTCCACGAAAATCTGGTGTACTCGTACGTGTATGTTGAACTCCCAGCATTTCTCAAGTACCTGCTCGGCAGTAAACAATCGGTCTATTGTCGATCTACCTACTCTAAAACCACCTTGATACTCCCCAATACTGTTGGCGTATGATCCGATTTCATTTTATAAGATCTTTGAAAAAAATTTGTAGACCGTACAAAGCAGTGATATGCCTCTATAGTTTTGCCACTATAGCTTGTCACCTTTTTTTGTGGATAGGGAATATTGGCTCCACTCTTTCGGCACATGTTCTTGTTGCCAAATGTGCTAGATGACTTTGTGAAAAGCTTTTTGAACACTGCTGCCACCATATTTGATGAGCTCCACTGGAATCTCATCGATCTTAGATGGTGGAACAAACTTCATTTAGAGTTGGTGGGGGCAATGGAAGCTCGCCGGGAATATCTATAGACTCTGATGTTTTGGAGCTGTGCGGAGGATTTAGCAGGTTCTTGAAAATATAATGCCCATCTTTCTTTAATTCTGTTTTGATCAGTGATGATGCTGCCGAGGTTATCACGGCAGAGCGTGGTTATGGGCTGATAACCTCGGTTCAGCCCTTTCACTACTTTGTATGCTTGCCTTGTATTGTTGTTCGCTAGATTTACATCGATACCTCTCAATTGGTCGTCATAGTATTTTCTTTTCTCAATTCTAAAGATCTTATTCGCTACTCTTCTGAGATTTCCACAATATTCTCTCTTCTTCCTGGTTTTCTTACCTAAATACTGTGTTGTTCTTCACCCAACTTCCATACGCCTGATTCTTTTTGTGTAACGCATTCTGGCACTCATCATCGAACCAATCATCTCTTCTGCGCCGGGCTTGATGTCCGATTGTCTGTTCTGCAGGGTTTTAACTGCCGCTTTCATTTCCATACATAGCTCGTGGCTAGTTTTCAGCGATGCGTCTGATAGAATGAGAGCCAGCTGGTTATCAAGGATCTCCGTGAAACTTTTTGCCACAGACGCCGTTTGGAGCCTTTTGATGTCGATTTTCTGTAGAGGACTGATCTTTGCCGAATACGCCTTTGATATGCGACATCGATAGGCTAATTTGATCAAGTAATGATCGGAGTTACAATTGGCTCCTCACTATGTACGGACGTCAAGTATGGTCGAGGCCCAACTTTGTTAGATCAGAACATGGTCGATTTGGTTTTGTGTGTTGCCATCTGGTGATAACAAAGTCATTTTATGCATGCGTTGATGTGGGAAGCAAGTCTAACGTATAACTAGATTTCTCATTGGGGAACGACTGGAGGCTATAACTTCCTCGGTGAAACAAATACAAATGACAACGGGTAGCGTCTGCAATTTTTGACGAACCAGAGGTCTCAACGATCGTACAACTACGGAAGCTGTAATGGGCTAGACACATGAATCGTATGGAGAAACAACGGATACCCAAAAAGGTATTCGTTGGGAGAACTGAAGGCCGGAGGCCAGTTGAGAAACCGAGGAAACGCTGGTCTGACTCGGTCGACGAAGACAGTTCATCGCTGCTCGGATTTCGAAATTGGAGGACGCGGTCAATGGACCGAGACAGTTGGAGGCGCTATTTGCATGAAGCGAAGGCCCTAGGGCTGTAGTGCTACGAAGAAGAAGAAGCGTCTGCAACTTCTTTACTATGCTCAATCTGCATTTAGAAGCGCTTTAAAATATTGATACTCCAATCGACCATTGAGATTTGCCGCTTATTAATTAAGTACAACTATCTGGCATTGGCAATTATCTTTAACTGACAAATTCATGCCATCTTATATGCCGATATCTTTCGACAAAAAAAGGGCCAATAATCTTTCGCTGTGTTTTAATTGTCTCAGTCAGAAGCACGGACTATGTGATTCTATATCGATAGGTTGTAATGAAATGAATGTGCAGAGCCGCTGGCAAGAAGAACAAACTCACTGTAAGATTACACACTGGAGACAATGACAATCCGAGAGAAAGAATAACAAAGAATTTTTGCCAACATAAGATATTGAAAAAACATTTTGTGGAGATCTGTCATTCCATTTGATACCCTGGTGGACGCAGAACGAATTGTGAGCGAATCAAGATCAATGGCGGCCAGCAGAGCAATTTCATTGGAGTTTGAGCACTTTTGGCAAATTTGCTTATTGGTCTTGGTCTGATTTACCGATTTGTTTTGATCACCTCTCATTGGGCAATCATCGGAACACCAAAAAATAGCATGTCCATTCCAAAATAACCGTTTGGTGTTTTCCCAAAATAAGTAGTGTTTTACGTTAAGCTGATTTTTGTGTAGTGTGTGGAAAATTTTATGAACCACCCGCGACGAGATTTTGCCCGTCAACAAGTTTAATGTCATTTTAGTATAGTTTATACTATATATTCGATATAAACAAATAAAGTGATAAAACTATGCTTTGACAGTGATGTGATAGAGTTTATTTGGATGAAAAATGAGAATTAGTTGGCGTTAATGTAATAACGAAAGATTATAATAGTGTTGTCGTCGAAATAGTGATGGGCTTCGAGTAAGAAATTTGAAAAAGCTTTACGTTAACGGTGATAATATCATATAACTAGATGACAATGAACAGTGATGATGAGAGCACAGGAACAACTGAAGATCAATTCGAAATTTTTGGACTAAATTTACAAGTAGACAGAAAAAATATAAAGCAAGTAGATACTAAAAATCAAGTTCTGCCGCTTGCCCGTATTAAGAAAACCATGAAACTCGATGAAAATGCACAAATGGTAGCAGCAGAAGCACCACTTTTATTTGCCAAAGCCGCTGAAATATTTATGAAAGAACATACACAAGAAATTAATAAAGAACTGCGATTGCGTGCGGGCGCAGAAAACGTATACAAGGCTACAACTAATCGATACTTTAGCATTAGAATTGAGTTTTGTAAACTCAAAGCTGCAACTTCTGAAGGAACAGCTGGGAGAATTGAATTCATCTGTAGAAATCTATCAAAATGACAGCGACCCAGAGGAGGTATGCAAATAAGCTGATGAATGATATTTACTAACGGGACTTTGGGATATGGCTGATCTATACGGTAAATGTTGCATTTAACTTTGTATTTTGCTTTTAATATAATACTTCAAATATCCTTAAATTAAAACACACAATAATAGCCCGAAAATTATAGTTAACTAATTGAAAATAAATTTGAGAACAGATAAACACTTCAAAATTGCATATAATTTGGTTAATAAATTGTTATCCGTCCACTACATTCAGGAGGTTATAACACTGAGACATCAATTTAAAAGCAATATTTAAATGGCTTCGTGTTTTGTTATTCTTTTGTAACAATTAATTTATTCAAATTTATTTTCCTTATGATGCATTCATAAATTCAAACTTTTAAAACTTCCATTCAGTAGTTAGAGATTTTCTAGCGGCAACAGAAGCAGAAGGTGAGTATATCGTTGAGTGAGCAGTGTTCGACGTAATCCACGACTAATACATTTAGTACTTTCAGTTCGGTTACGCGGTGCCTTAACAGTTTGACAATTTTTACGTATCGTAGAATATTTCGGTTAGGATTAGAGTAGCTTAAGTCTGGCACCGTGTCGGTATGTACGAGGGCGGTCCGATAAGTACTTAGCCTCACTGCTCGATGAAGCCACTATCGCAAGATAGATACGCTATAGTGTAGTACATTCTAGAAGACGGCTACTGTTAAAATTTCAGCCGAATCAGACTCGTGTCCGTGGATTTTAGAAAAATGTAAAAATGCAATATCGGTCGGTGATTTGATCCTTGTTTTTGGAAGGGAAATCACTCAGCGAAATCGAAGAGAGCTTGGATGGTGTGTTCGGTGACTCTGCTTTTGGGATGGCAACTGTAAAAAATTGGTTTAACGAGTTTCAACGTGGTCGCACGTCGATTGCCTCGAAAACGGCTACCACGAAGGAAAAGGTGGCAAAAAACCACGAGCTCGTATTGGCAGACTGCCGATTGAAAGTGTGCGAGATAGCTGAGACAGTAGGCATCTCAAAAGACCACGAGGGTCATATCATTCATGAAATTTTGGGCATGAGAGAGCTGTCGGCGCGATGGGTGCCGCGTTTACTCCCTCCGGACAACAAACGCAAATCTGTGACTACTTTACAGCATTTTGAAGCTGTTCAAGCGCAATCCGAAGGAGTTTCTGCATCGTTTCGTGACCGTCCACGAAATATGGCTTTACTGGTATACACCAGAGACCAAGGAGCAATCGAAACAGTGGACTTCACCTGCCGAACGTGCTCCGAAGAAGACAAAGATTGTCTTATCGGCTGGAAAGGTGATGTTTACCGTTTTCTGGAATTCACAAGGTGTGATCTGCATTGACTACCGCGAGAAGGGCAAAACGGTCACAGGACTCTACTATGCCCAATTATTGGGCGGATTTGACGCCAAATTGCGGAAAAAAGGCCCCATTTGGCGAAGAAAAAGCGTCTTCTACCATAGCAACGCGCCAGCTCACACCTCTACAATCCTCATGCCACAAATGGTCAAATTGGGCTACGAATTGCTACTCCATCGACCGTATCCTTCAGATTTGGTTCCGTGCGACTTGTTTTTGTTTTCAAACTTGACAAAGTCACTCGCCGAGCATAAATTTGAGTCGAATGAGGAGGTCTTCGCCACTTTGTAGACCTCGAGAAAAAATATTTTTCAGACAGGTTAAAGAACTTGGGGCATCGCTGGGTCAAGTGTATCTGTTGAGAAATAGGTCGCCTCATTTCAAAAATGTTCGTTTTCTTTTGTAAACTAAGTACTTATCGGACAGCCCTCATACTCGGGAACGCGCGGGGTAGATTTTTGTTCTTGTTGAGTTGTTGGAAGCCTCGTAAAGGCTGTGGTAGAATAATGGTGGAATTTTTCTTCAAACAATTTTTTGGAACGCTTTTTAAACAGGCAATTTGAATCGGTGGCTGAAAGATTGTATTCGAGCGTAATCTACTCACGTCAAGACCCACGACCGAAATTTTTTTCGGAACTAGCTGAACGACAGGCAGCCACCTTGGAGTAGACTATGAGCATACAAAAATGTACGCTTAAAGAGGTACAGTTCGTTGATGTGCCTCAAGAAATCACGTCTTTGTCCAATGAGAGGTCGATTCGTACTTCGGAAAATATCGAACGAGACCACAGGAGTTAAAATTATTACAAGGTACTTGCCGGGAATGCAATTGTCTTCATCATAGAATATTGCCTCAACCAGAACCCAGTAATCAACAAAAACAAACGCTGTCGGCTTATCCGAAACAAATCCTTCTCGTTAGCATGACTAGAACTGCTAAAAATCTCAATATTAAAACGGAGTGCTATCAATGTATCTATCAGTATATCAACTGTAACGGGAAAAATCAATGTATTCAATAAAGCGAATACACTTATTGAGTGTCGTCACACGTTAATTGACGCATGTGCTACTTCAAATTTTGTAACAGAAGACCACGTACGGAAACATGGATTTCAAGTTCAAGAATATTTAATTCTAATTGGTGTCTCTCTCTCAAAAGGCATGATTACTACGAAAAAATCATCACGAACGAATCGTCCCAAATATCTCTAACTTTGTTCCACAAGAGCTGATGCAGCGTAACATTTTGGTAATTCCCAAAAATATTCTTGTCGATCCCGAATTTCATAAAGTAGCTCCAGTTGATATGCTTTTAGCCACTGGTATCGCACTTTCATTATTATCAGTAGGACATATCAATCCATTGCCAGAAGGTGGACTAAAATTATTTTAACAAAACAGGGAGAGTGCACCTGCTGCACGATCATCGCGTACACACTATTGTTATTTCACATAAAGGCTTCAATTTGATATGTCAAAATGTTGGGAGAACAAAGAATATGCAACTACAAAGTCAACACCAGGAACTGCTTGTAAAGCACATTTTTCAATAAATTTACAATGTCGTGAAGAAGGATGATATATTGTAGCCTTAAAATTTAACGACAAACAATCAAAACTTAGCGAATCTTTATACATAGTGCGAAAGCCGTTATGCATTTATAATGAAAACTTACATTAAATGATGAACTCAAAAAACAATATCACAATGTATTAAATGAATATATAGAGCTTGGAAATTTATCTTCAATGAACAAATTTCAGGCAAATAAAATAGAATTTTACCTACCTCATAGACATAGGAAAAATATATTGCCACTTTTTTTTAAGAAGATGTCCAAAAATATCAAATATGGACCAATTCAGAGGGCGAGGAACAAACATACCAATTAAATACAATTACTTTGTGCTCCATATTTAGTTATTTGTTGTCTTCATCTACTAGCTTTGGATGCACAACACAAATATCCACTGGCTTCAAAACGAGGAGCTATTAACGGTTGCTAACACTAGCAATGAAGTGATACTCATACGCAATCAAGTAACTCAACTTCTTGAATGTGATGGTTTAAAAATCAGACAATGGGCGACTAACGATCCAAAAGATATTCCAACAGAGGACATCAATAAAAAATTACTTTTCCACGACACAATAACACTAAAAATTCTTGGCATTAAATGGGATTCCTCTCACGAAATCATTACTTACACCGTTAATTCACCTTATTAACCTGAAAGAAAACAACAATTATTTCTGCCATTGTTCGAATTTTTGATCCTTTTGGCCTATTAGCTCCTATTGTCATCACAGCAAAAATTATGGGCACTAAAACTCGATTGGGATGAGTCAATCCCAGCCAACATTAACATGGAATGGAACCAATATCATCAGCATTTACCAATTATAAATAACATAACTTTCAAACGATTGATAATGGTCAAAGTTCCTGTCAACATCAAGCTACACGGGTTCAGTGATGCTAGTCAAAAGGCATACGGTGCCTGTGTGTACGTCAAATCTGTTAATAAAGTCGGAAAATCAAAGGTCACAATTGTTTGTGCAAAATTACAAGTGGCCCAGTTGAAACCTATAAAGCTTCTGCGTTTAGAATTATGTGGAGCGTTACTGCTTTATTTGTTGTCCAGATTCAACTATCTAAAAAAGTTAAAAACTTTCGTCGCGTATCGAAGAGCTACAGTAAAAGGAAAAATATACATTTATGAATGTATACACATCAGAATACACCCAGCGGCAAAAGTATTTCAACATGAATTTTTTTAAAGATCACAGTATATCCTTCCCCTTTTACTTTGTGTTGGCTCTTCGCTTAGAGATAGTTAGAGTATCTCATTGTCATGATCGAATGTATCGACACAAGGTAATATGATCATTATCACGCTTTGGCTGTGTGTCCGTTCACCCAGCTGCGATACGTTCTGATTTTAAACCAGCACGTATTATAACTGAACAGGCTTATAGTCCGTCTCGTTGACGCCAACGAAACTCGAACCAGAGACCTCCGGCTTATGGGCTTAGTGCTCTAACCACTACACCACGCGTATTTGCTTTAGAAATTCAATTTAATGATTAAGTGTACTGTGAAAAAAATATTGTAACATGCAGCATGAATATTATCGCCCAAACGTGTATGAATGTGCATTGTACATATTTGGCAGGTGCTGTGATATCCATGGTTTTTGCTGACTAGTTAACATCTCTAGAAGAAGTTTTCGCGAAACTTTGTTGAATATTAAACCAAAAATGGAAACAAAGTTATTGCTTCCTTGTTGTTCTTTGTTATTTAATCATACGTCGCCGTTTCAAAGCACACAATTGCTTCTTCGCCAGTGATAAAATAACGATGAACGAACGATCAACGAACTGAAGAACAAGCCGATATTTTACCTCAAAGCAGATAAAGGCAAGAAAATTATTATCGATAAGACGGAATATGACGGTCGCACTATGGAGAAACTTGCAACAGGAAACTTCGTCCAAATTCGCAAAGACCCACTACTAGATTCCATTAAATGAGTGGATAAAGCGCTGAAGGAAGCTAGCTCAACGTTCCAGAATATCAACCAGTTGAAGATGCCTAACCCCTCGCTGCTACGTATTAGATGCTAGCCAAAAATCTATAAAAATGGAAACGAGATGAGGGAAATTCTAGTGGTCACGAATTCCCCAACGTAAAACATTGCAAAATGGTTGGTTGCAGAAATCGGTAACATTGGCGAGGAACTGAGTAGGCGATTAGTACATAACAAATATGATTTAGTACAAAAAATCAAAGGTCTACACATCCAAGAAGACGAGATGTTGGTCAAAGAGGCACTAGGTTTTTTCGAAGATTGGTTACAACGTGGCAATGCAGATCGTGAACACAAAAAAAAAAAAAAATAACAAGGCAATATGTAAAATTGGCAGCATTATGCATGAGGGAGAATTATTTTACCTTCAGAGGTAACTTTTTTAAAACAAAGGACGGGACTGCGATGGGAAATCTCCTTTCTCCGCTAATAGCTGAAGTATTTATGGCCAAATTTGAAGAAAAAATGGACAATCACCAAATAACTTCTCGCATATGGCGGCGATACGTCGATGATGTCTTAGCCGTAGTGAAAAAGGACGAAGCTATAGTAACGTTACATACGATTTACGATGGAAGAAGAGGTAAAGAAAGAATTAAATTTCCTAGACCTAAAAATTATACGTAACAATTAACACCTAGAATTTGGCATCTACCGGAAACCTTCAAGCACGCAGCGAACGATCACCAACGAATAACCACGCATATAAGCAACAAATGGCAGCTTATCATTCGATGGTTCATAGATTAACAGCAATACCGTTGAGTAGTGAAAAATTAAAAAAAGAACGGGATTACATTGTCAAGACAGCAACAATAAATGGATTCCCAGCAATAATAGTTGACCATTTAATTCGCAAAAAAATGAAGTGGCAAAAGCAAGACGAACTAACAACGTTGTACGTGCAAAACGAACAGCTTGAACACGCCCGTGAATCTCGGTACCATACTCTGGCTTAACGAACAACGTTAAAAGATTATTTAAAGCGCGTGACATTCAGGTCGTCACACACAGCATCAACTGAAGGCGATGTTGGGATCAGCTAAGGACAAGAAAACCAAGGAGGAAGTAAGCGGAATTTAATGGGTAGGCTGTACGGAGTGTTCACATGTTAAAGATCAGACGAACCGATGAATTAAAACAAGATTTAAGGAACCTATTGTATCAAGGAGGCGGAAGCGGCAATCAGGAACAACAAAACCATCAGCACTATTAAATCATCGGTAGCAAGACACATTGTAGAGCAGAAGCACAGCATGAGCGACGAGAATCTTGAGTTGATCAAAAAACTCAAATCAACATACAAATTGGATGCCTACAAAAGCCTAGTTATAGCAAGACAACTTTTACACACCGATCTAGGTAATAATTTCTCACCCCTTATGAGAGTTATTAGCCTCAACAATCACTTAAGGAAGTAATTAGGATATTAAAAGTAGTAGGCAGATAAGTAGCTTTAAGGAAAATGTAAAATTAGTTATTTTATCACTGATGAAGAAGCAAGTGTGTGCTTCGAAGCATCGATGTATGATTAAATAGAAAAGAACAACGAATCCTTTTTTATTCAATAACTTTGTTTATACTTTTGGTTAGCTAGTTCATTGAAGCATCCGATATAATTTAATAGTTTGAACATTACAGTAATTTTTCTTAAAAATCCAACGAAATGGTTAAAATAAGGAAATTGAGTATCGAAGAGCGAACAGAAATCGTTGAAAAATACAGAAATGGTGTTTCAGCGGCTGATATCGCTCTACAATAAAAAGATAAGATAATGAGATACTCTAACTTTTTCTAAGTGAAGGCCCGAAAAGAGTTGTAGTGCTAAAGCAAAAAATAAAAATATAACGGAGGGAACGCTAAAAAATTAAAATTAGAGCGAACGAAAATGTACGACTACTGACAAAGAAGATAGAATTCTTGTTAACACGGTCAAAAAACATCCAAATTTATCCTATAAGGTGGCTTCTAGGACATTAGCAAAGAAGGTTAGTGATCGAAATTTAAGAAGATGCAAGGAAGCTGTCATAAAAACGAATGTCACGCGGAAAGCTCATTTTATTTCTGAAGTCCATAAAATGGAAACGATCGCAGTTCGCCAAAGAGCACTTCAATAAGCCACTGGAATTTTGGAGGAATATTTTATGGACAGATGAGAGCTCATTTCTATTTCATGGCCATTACGGAAAACAATTTAAGCGGTTACAACTACAATGAAAAAAATCTATGGCCACAAAACTGACTTAAAGACAAGGAGGCGGCTCAATTATGTTTTGGGGATGTGTTTGCTTTCATGGCCTTGGAGATTTAGTTGCACTTAACAGTGCAACCTTAACGCAAGTTTCTTATTTTTTATTATTAAACGATAATGCATTCTCTTCTGGCGATAACCTGTGTAAAACTATCGACTAGACTTTCCAACATGTCATAAGGGAAGAGATGCTACAAATTTTCGCAATGGCGTTGGTATCATCGTTTTAAACTGGCCACCTCAGAGATTTGAAAATTATTGAGAATATTTGGTCTTACTTGAAGCGTTCCCGTAAAATCAACATGAACAGGCCACGAGGAGACTTTTGAAGAGATTGAAGGATTTTGGTAATCGGTGTCATTGTATTACATACAACGACTAGTAGACCCGGTCCCCGAAGAATGCAGGCAGTTATTCATGCAAAAGGAGGCAATACAGAGTACTAATATAGCATTTTATTAAAATATTTCTATTTTTGATATTTTATAATTATTTTATTCTGAATTATTTGTTTGGTTGCAATGCTTTTGCTTTATGTTGCAATACTTTTGTCACAGTGTAGTTTATCATCAAATTGAATTTATAACGCAAATACTAGTTTGAGATTTTTCAAAAGACATGTACCATTATCTGTTTATATAAATGCAGTGATAACAGGACTAATAGTCAACGCAAAGAAAAAAGCAAAGGATATACTTTGATCTTTAAAAAAATTCATGTTGAAATTTTTTACGTTGCAATAATTTTGCCGTTGGGTGTAGATGAAAACCTTGCCGATTTAGTTTCTAGAGAATTATTACCAGCACAATTCAACCACTTTCAGTTGTAGAAGCATGGACCCTCATGGATTCATCGTCGCGAAAATACCGGTTCTATGCGAATAGGGGGTAGGCTCAAACATTTATTCATGCGATTTGTCCAACGTCCAAAATTTCATCTTGTAACACAATTAATAAATGAAATGTAACATCGGCAATATCTACATTCAGAAATGTAAGCCACAGTAGATGGTCATAATCAAGTCCAAAAAGTAATCAGATCTCGTATTATCTGCTGCAAATTACAACCAATATCAATAGAATATTTCATGGGCGACTTACCTGCCTCGAGAGTGAAACCAGCTCGACTCTTCAGCTTCGTAGGTGTTGATAATTGTGGACCCTTCTTCATCAAGGAAAAGAAAGTTCGAAACAGAAACAAAATAACGCTGTACGTAGCCATTAAAACGGTACATATTGAAGTAGTTGATGAATTATCAATAGATGCATTTCAAGCAGCTCTTAAAAGATTTAATGCTCGGCGAGGAATTTGTACAGATATTTACACAGACAACGGCAAAAATTTCGTTGGAGGACGTAATAAGACCAAAGAATTATACAATTTACTAAACGACAGTCATAATCAGTTCAACATTATTGTCATCAAAGGAAAATAAAATGGCATATCATACTAGTGCGAGCTCCGTTTTTCGATGGGCTTTGGGAGGCCGCGGTCAAATCGTTCAAACACCATCATCTCTTCTTCGCACTATCCATAACATTTTATTAACTTTCGAAGAATTAACTATAATACTTTCGCTGATGAAATCGAAGCTACTTTGAATTCTCGTTCTGTTACATTTATCTCCACCGATCCCAATGATTTGTCAGTCTTAACTCTCGCTCAGTTCTTCATTGGCAATTCACAAACGAGCTTGCCCAGTTACAACTTTCCAGACATTCCAATCAACAGACTGTCTCCCTGGGAACGTATACAATATATGCTTCAACATTTTTGGTTCCTATTGTCGAGGGAACATCCAAACAACACGTCACAAATGGATAAAACACACCACATGTACAAATTTTTGTACTTATCTTATTCGTCTTCTTCTTAGCACTACAGCCCTTCTCGGGCCTTCGCTTCCTGCAAATAGCGCCTCCAACTAGCAGCGATGAATTGTCTTCGTCGACCGAGTCAGACCAGCGTTTCCTCTGTTTCCCCACTTGTCTCCGCCCTTCAGTTCTCCCAACGAATACCTTTTTGGGTATTCGTTGTACGTCCATACGATTCATGTGGCCAGCCCTTGCAGCTTCCGCAGTCTGACAATTGTTGATACCTCCAGCTCGTCAAAAATTCCATCATGGTTATCAAATTCGCCATTGGTCCCCGTCTAGCTTCGCTCCAATTGTTCGCCTCAGGGCCCGTCGCTCAAAGGCGTTCAATATATTTGCGGATGCTTGGGTTAGGGTCCATGTTTCACACCCATAGCATAACATAGGTTTTATCACAGATTTTCATACTTGGAGCTTTGTTTTCCTGTGTATGCAGCTGGTCTTCAAGATAATCAATACTGAATAAAATATTTTATTTGCGAGCTGTATTCTTCGGCGTATTTCGTCTCTTTCATTGCCCGTTCTCGTTATTTTGGCGCCTAAAGATACAAATTCGCTAACATTTTCGATACAATATTCACCAAGTGTGATATTTTGTGTACTTGAGGAATACTATATTCGCCAAAAAATATCCAACTTCATATACAGGAAAACAAAGCTCCAAGTATAAAAATCTGTGATAAGACCTATGTTATGCTATGGGTGTGAAACATGGACCCTAACCCTAGCATCCGCAAATATATTGAACGCCTTTGAGCGACGGGTCCTGCGGCGAATAATCGGAGCGGGGACCAATGGCGAATTTGATAACCATGATGGAATTTTTGACGAGCTGGAGGTGTTAACGATTGCCAGACTACGGAAGCTGCAATGGGCTGGCCACATGAATCATATGGACGAACAACGGATACCCAAAAAGGTATTCGTTGGGAGAACTGAAGGGCGGAGACAAGTGGGGAAACAGAGGAAACGCTGGTCTGACTCGGTCGACGAAGACAATTCACCGCCACTCGGATTTGAAAATTGGAGGACGCGGTCAATAGACCGAGACAGTTGGAGGCGCTATTTGCAGGAAGCGAAGGCCCAAGAGGGGATTTAGTGCTACGAAGAAGAAGAAAAACGTGAATTTGACTAAGTTGGGAATAAAACGATTGGATCTTATTACAGGATACATTTTTTCAATCAAAAGAAGGATCCCAAAAAATTATCAAGCGCTCGTTTCAGTGATGTACGAAAGTAAGAATGGCCAAATATGAATATATGTTAGGTGTAGTTGCTAATTATTTAAGTGTAAAGTCTCACTATAGATTATTGTAAATAGGTTTGACATAATACTTACTCTAATTTATCAATAACATTTGATACTGTTTGTGCACTGGTGAATGGACCATAAGTTACCGAACAATTATTAGGCATAGCCTGCGCCGTTTTGTATAAAACTATACCATACAAGGTGGTATTCCGATCAGAGAAATATTCCCGTTCATCTAATATTCCCTGCGAGAAATATTCCAAAGCTGGAATTAGGTAATTCGTTTTCAAGTCATTAATATACGCGCCATTGATGGCGGTTCCTTCAATCACAAATATCACATCAGCCATGATTTCAATGTCCATTCTATTCACACCAAGGCATTGAAGAAGTATTTAACCACAGAGAAAGCCATATCCCTAAATATTACAAGAAATTATGTTATTTTCCCTTAAACATTACAACACTTCTTAGTGGACCGGGCTTCATTGCGACCGACACTGTTGGCGAATGGACATGTCAACTATTTTCTGTCAAATATGTCAAATATTGACAAATAATGTATCTTCTTCTTGTTCTTTGGATTTATTATAAGTATACTCGAACTTGATACAGCATTTTGAAGCAGTTACTTATGACAGATTTTATATCATTATCAGAGTTGTCACGTAACTGTCAACGTTGTGCGAAAGTTTTTCGTGGTCACACATGTATTTTACTAGATTTGTTACAATTTTTGTTGGTTGATCAATTAAATCAGTAAGATGCCTAAGAAGAAAACCGGTCAGCGTAAAAAAGCTGAAAAGCAAAAGTTACGACAAAAGGAAATACGGAGTAGGGAGGTTTCATTAGCTGAATATCCTTGCAATGCGCCGATGGAATGCGAGAAATGCCAAAAGTAAAATCGAAATTCTGGTTGGAGAATGTGTTATCAACTCGAATTAGTCTGCATAAGTTATAATTGATCCATATAATTTTCAGAAAGCAAAAATCTCGAGCATTTTGTTATTTTTGCCAAAGTTTGCAACGTCTTCCCATATGCGCTCATTGCGGTAAAGTCAAGTGCATGCTGAAAACAGGAGACTGTGTAGTAAGACATCCTGGTATTTTCACTACTGGGCTTGGAATGGTAGGAGCAATATGTGATTTTTGCGAAGCTTGGGTATGTCATGGAAGGAAGTGCTTGCAGTCTCATGCCTGTACGTGCCCATTGCAGGTAAGTGAATCTAGTTGCCAAAAGTAAACATTTTTTTATTACAATAGATAGTAGATCAGGAACTACTCTGACCAGCCATAATGTAAAAATCCTTCCAATTACGTTTCATGGTCTTGACTTTCTCCCTGCAGCGTTGTCCGAAGCAAAATTGTTTCGCACTTCCGCACATTGATTTTTTTTAATACCTCCATTCCCTAGCATTCTCTCCATCACCCTTTCTGCGTCGCGTGCGATCTGCATTCACATTACGTCGCTTGGTCCTTTATGCCACCCAGACAATGTTTAACACATCGGTATAAGGGGGCACACAATATAATGTGAACTAGTCCTTTTCATGAACATCTAGTCAAAAAATCATGATTAGCTCTCAGAGACAAAAAAAATTCAATATAATACGACGCATTCAAAAAAAAAAAAAAAACTGAGTAACTGTCACCAGTATCACGCCGATAGGGTCAAAAGAACGCCAATTATCGGTATAGAGCTGCACATCATTAAACAATTTTTGAAGATTGCTCTGAACTGTTGCAGCTTTCCCGTCTGCTATATAAATGATTAGATCATCAGCAAACGCTACCAATGATCATATTCGCGAGACATTAAAATCAAAGCTATTCAATAGCTGGCGGATGAATATTGAGAAAAGCAGAGGCGCAGTAATTGTTCCCTGATGTAGACCATTCAAGACATTGCAGTCGCGCATTGTTCGATTTCCATCGGTTGCAACAAATGATTTCCCGTACAACATATTGCACATCATGTCCTTTCTCCATATCAATGAGACACGCTTCAGCACATTCTTCATTTATTTTATTTTTTGGGGTTTTGTACTAAAAACCCTATTGCAATCAAGACCTGTGTCCGTCTGTCCGTCCGTCTGTCTGTCCGTTTGTCTGTCCGTTTGTCTGTCCGTCCGTCCGTCCGTCTGTATGTCACAGCACTTTTTCTCCGAAACTATAGAGGCTACAGCCATGAAACTTTGTAGAAAGGTCAGAAGTGGTGACTTCTTGAAAGTTCAAGGGTGGAAAAATTTTTCAAAGGGTTTAAGGGGGTCTACCCATATAGGGAGGTGACCCCTCAAAAAAAAATTCACCATTGGTAGTCGAGTAGGGTGTCATTGGGAAGGCCTTAATGAGATCTTTTCAAAACAAGTCTTAAAATTGCTATATCTGTACTGAGGGGGGCAGGGGAAGGGGAAATGTACGAACTTTTCGCGTACCTCCCCTCGCGATTGGACACCTGTGATCCGAAAAATCTGGAAAAAATCATGAATGTAGGCCTTTATGAGTACAATAACAACAAATACATGAGAAGTCGAAATTGACTCAACTTTGTTAGTAACAGTATGTTTTTTTGAATAAAATCTTAACGGCACCCTTAAATTCAATAAAATTCAACACACAGATGATTATTTATAAAATTGATCTTTGCTGAAATTTTCATAGAGATCGAATGGTATTTAACGAAGTTATAGCGCTTTGAATTTTCCTGCATTACTATGGAAGGTACTAAATGAGGTCAGGTAGAGGGATATTATGTTTTTGTTTTTTGGATTGTTGAATGTCTATTTTTTCTGTTTCATCTCGTTTTCGTCGGTGCTGAGAAAATTGAATCAGAATTTATAATAAGCTATTCGTTGATAATTTTACCGTCTGTTTTTCTATGTTTATATATTTCAAGCCTTTGTAGGATGTCAAGTCTCGGTCCTTTGCTTTGTTTGTCTAGCAATGTTATAGGGTTTGTCATAGTGTGAGGCTCGTGTTGGTGGTTTTGTAGGTGGGTCGCGTGATTGGAGTCTGCCTTGTTGTGTAAGAAAGATTGTAAATGCTCTTTGTATCTGTCGTTAGTTTCCAAAATAGTTAAACGATTCAATGTAATATTTTACAGATGATATGGGGATAACTGTTTCATCGTTATTGACTCACAAGAAAAAAAAAAGAAGACGAACTACTTACCTATATGAATGAAATACACCCGAATATAAATTTCACTATAGAAAAAGAAACAAACGTACAACTCAACTATATGGACCTAACCGTGACACCCGAACTGTAGTGACACAAGTGTGGATAAATGTCCGTAAAATACTGCAGTGATGGTCTGCTGCCTCGGCGAAAGAGGATGGTCGGATCCGCCGAGATTTACCTTGTCTGAGGACGTGTGAATGCCCTGGCAGGCTAGCATTGCGGTGTTTTGGGGCGGGTTCTTTTCCCCAGCACAAGACTCACTACTTAAAAAATTGCGCATCCACGAATTGAAAAGGATCAAACGGATATCGACCGAAGTCAAGAATGGGATAACCTACTAAGGGTCAAAAATTGCTGGCTCAAAGGACTAACCGGGCCTGGAGAAAACTGACGGACTTAAGAGGGCTTCGTTGTTACCGAAGATACTTATGGGCCCCAAATAAGAGTGGGGCATTCAGGTGGAAGCGGTGCCCCCTCGCAACCGGATCAAGAGCCAAATGTAAGCGTGGCCATATATTTTCCATTTAAGTGAAAAACTCATACAAACATAATTTGAATGAATTATTCCTTTAAATGAAAAATATAAATGTGGCAAATTTATATCATAGTATTATGTGAGAGAATCACATAACACTATGCCATATATAGGCACGCGAGCGGAAGGCTACCTTACCCGGCCAAGAGCCCCTGTAACGCTTCAAAAGGAGTGAGCTCGCCCGATGGCTAACTCATGATAGTGGAGGGGCTAGTCAACGTGGCGGGTCCCATACTCGGTTAGCTTTAACCAAAGGGAAAGACCGATTTCATGTTGATCTTGAAAATTATTTCTAATTTAGAATAAAATTTATTTATCTATAATTTATCTATTTAATCATCTTTATCTAATTTTTTTTTTTTGAGAATAGTTAATAGTTTGCCACTGACGGCCACTTTATCAATTTAAAACAAGTTTTTCAGAATTATATCACTATAAAAAATGCCTACAAAACGAACTCCGGCGGAGAGGAGGAAGCTGAGGTCGGATGCTAGACCAACACTCCTGTGCTCCATATGCCACGAGGACTTGGACGAGCCGACCAGCCAGTCTTTGCTGTGCGGGCATAGGCTACATCAGCTGTGTCTAAGCCAGCTACGGCAAATCTCGTCTACACGCCCTCTCTGTCGTCAGTCTTTAGAGCAGACATCCATCGCGTCAGAACGACCTCCGCCCTCCGTCGCTTTCTGGAGCAGTGCCCAAAGGCGGACTTCCCCTAGCAAATACAATGGGTACGCGCGGTGATACCGATGTAGCCGGAGCCTTACCACCAGGGAGACCCAGCACCGAACCCTCATCTTTAGCGTCGCCCGAGATGTCTCAGCTGCTAGTTTTCATGCAAACGATGGCTGCAAGCATGGAGCAGATGAGACAGCGAATAGAACGGCTGTCTGTTACACAACCAATGGCCCAGCCTTCTACATCAGCGGCCCAAGTGGAAAACGCGGAGATAGCAAAGCTACTCCTAACAGTAGCTAATGGCCCAGCATCCCTAGGCTCAGCGGAGTCATGAACCCCATGGCCCCGGAATACAGGCCCAGGGTAAGTGTCCCGACTTCGTGACCGCACCAATGGAATAACATGAGTGCCTGGAGCCCCACCTGGCCGTTTTCAATAATTATTACCCAACTATTATCTTTCATACTTCCCCATTTTGCTCGTCAGCAACAAGGATTTATTCCTGATCGTACAATTGCCACTAAATTTTTAGAAATGACAAATATACTCGTAGTTGCTCTCGAAAATTATTTATTATCTAATGCCATCTACGCTGATTTTTCTAAGGCATTTGTTTCAGTTAACCATACTGTATTGCATCGAAAGCTTTGTGGTATGGGTATAACTGCTCAAGCTTTAAATTAGATAGTTTCCTATTTATCTCTCTGGAAATATCAAGTAGTTGTTAATGGTAACCCTCCTCGTCTATTTTTCCTGAGTTCGGTGTTCTCAAGGATTCATTTTAGCCCCTCCCCTCTTTAATATTTTCATCAATTAGCTATCTTCCCGGATAACGTCCTCTTGTCACTTCTATATCGATGATCTCTTTAGAACTATTCACTCGACTGATGATTGTATTATTCTCTAGGATTATCTGTATTCCCTTGAAATGTGGTTTCAAGCAAATTTCCTCTTTAATATCCCGATGTGTCTTAAGATGTATTTTTATTCTTAATCCATTTGTTTTTGAATAGGAAGGAAGCTTCACAGATGAAGGACCTTTGGGTTATGTTTGACCTAAGGTTAAAATTTGAGATATGGTAATATTTTCTCACACCACAACTCTGCCCTAAGTTCTATCGAATTTGGTTTCCCCATCTAAAATCTCTCGTAGCCCTTCTATGGTTCGTTCAACGTTAATTCACTCACCAGATATTTTACAGATTTAAAATCCTTTACACTCCTTATGAGTGATTTATTCACATTGATTTGTAGTCCTACTAGTTTTCCTTCGCTGTCGAGTTTCAGGAAGAGTTATTTGGCAGTTGTTAACGACCGTGACAAAATATTGATGTTGTCCACATAGGCTACCACTTGGCTTGACTTGTATAATAACGTACCTCTTGTATCGACAGGTAGTTTTCTGATGGCATATTCCAGAGCCAAATTGAATCGCAATGGAGCCAGCCCATCTCGCTGCTGTAGTCCGATTTTTGTGTCAAAGGCGTCGGTGAGTTGGTTATTGATGCGAACTTGGGAGGTTGTCGACGTCATTGTCATTTTGGTAAGACGGACTAATTTGGGTGGGGACGTTACGATCAATACAGTCGTATGCTTGCTTAAAGTCCTCCCAGTATTTCTCAAATACCTGCTGGACTGTAAGCAATTAGTATATCGTCGATCTACCTGCACTAAAACCACCTTTCTCTAATTACAACTACAAAAATACACGATGCTACTATTCTATGGACTTTCCATGGAATCAGACACTGCACTTTTGATTTGGCCTTCTTAAAATTTTCAGATAAGATGAATAACATAAATATCTCTGAAAATTCATGATGTGCATGATTTTTGTTTAATTGCAACAAAATGACGGCTGTTGAAAATGGAGTAACAATGGTTTTTCTTTTAAACATGTACATCTCCTTGAAGTGTTTCTTCAGTTCATTCATTGTTTGTTACTGCGTATCGTAGGTCGAGTACAAAACTTTTCTGACACGAGCGAAGTTCTATCTACGCAACTTGTTTAATATTATTGTAATTTCGTAAGCTTCTAACAAAACAAATTTTTTCCATAGAACGCAGTATGTATCGAATGCGAACGAGGTGTATGGGAACATGGAGGAAGAATATTCAAATGTTCATTTTGTAACGAATTTCTATGCGAAGATGATCAGTTCGAACATCAAGCGTCATGCCAGGTCCTAGAATCAGAAAATTACAAATGTAAGTAATTAAGAAATTGTCAAATTAATACCTAATTTGTGTATGTTTGTTTATACTTACAGGTCAATCATGCAATCGTCTAGGACAATATTCGTGTCTTCGTTGTAAAACTTGTTATTGTGAAGATCACGTCAGAAGGAAAGGGTTTAAATATGAAAAGAATAAAGCAATTCCTTGTCCAAAATGTAACTTTGAAACATCAGTTACCAAGGAACTTAGTATGTCAGTTCGATCCCATCGGTTTGGACGACAACAGCAAGGAGGAGACTATGATAGTGATGAAGAGGGTGCAGGTGGTTACAGCGGATACACTAGTTATTATTCAGGTAAAATGTCAATCCAAATTCATTCTAAAACACCGACTAAATTATCTGATTTTAGGCAATTATTCCTACAACGAAGAAAATGATGATGATGACGACGATGATGACTATGAAGATGATGATGATGAAGACGACGATGATGAGTCTGAAGAAAGTGGCCAAGAATGTGATTCAAACAGCCAAGATGCAGACCAAGATGGTGCTGGCGATAAAAAGAAAGTTGCCTCGAATGCTAAATAAAAGTTGTAGCGGAATTTTTGTTATCAATAAAATTGCAACATAGAAAAATTTAATTCCTTGATTGTATTACATTTTCTTCTAATCTACTGACGTTTTATACTTAGGCTTGCATACAATCGGAAATTCGCATAATCCTTTTTACTATATTCTTACTATATTGGAACAAAACCACAATCAAATGCAGCAAATTAATTATAAACTCCTAAATCAGTGATAACGTATCAGCGGTTTAAATTTCTTTTAATGAGTTGTAATATATAAAGCAAATAATACAGCTGTAGCATTTTAGTTTCAGCTCGCGATTTCTCTGAGTAGTTTCCTATTGAAAAGTGAAGTTTGTATTAAAAACAATGGCGTTGAAAATCAAATCGGTCGATTTGCGTATTATGGAAAATGCCCGTGAGCATTATACCGATCGTTTTGAATTGGTTCACATGGAACCAGCGGTTGCGGTCTTACGACGTGGGCAAAAATTTTCGTTTACAATTCTATTTGAAGATCGGGATTATAACCGGGATGTGGATGAAATTAAGTGTGTTTTTAGCACAGGTGGGCATTGATTAGAATTTTTAAGAGTTGACTGTTTTTTTGAAGTGGAATAAAATATATTTTCATAGAATGAAGTTTTCCATTCATCTTGGTTCTTCTGCTTTCCAAAGAATCCTTTTCATTGTAGCCGATTTGCATTCTTGTGGCCAGTTTACTTATTGCATCCTTTGACTCACTAAATAACTCGCACTTTGTAGGGCCATCGGCCGGCTTAATGTGCTGGTACAAGAGTTCACCAACTGGACCACTTCTCGTAGGTGTTTTGTATGATTGCTGATTCTTGAGAAAGCAGCCACATCATGCATTTTGAAAATGGCGTCGATCAGTTCCATTAAAAATAAGGAAAGCATAGTTCGATATGTTTGACTGTGATGATTATTATACTTCATTTCCGGATGGATTTGATCAAAGTTCGGTTGAGCTTTCAGGCTCATTTTATAAATTGAATGAATATTGTTATTTTAATTGCTGTTCTGGTGCTCTTTGTATGCTCATTTATCTTTTCATTCACAACCTAAAATCACTAAACGTATATCTTTCTACTTATCTCGGCAACAATTAGTGAAATTATTTGGCATTTAAAATAAATATTAAAAGTCGTACATTTCCGAAGGACTGCTGACTACTGCACATTCGTGGCTGGTAGTTTGGCCAGGCGAACGAATGTACTCCCAAAAGTAGAAAAATGATTTTGTCATCTCGAGTCTAACTACGAGTATCTTCTCTATTTATGTGATGGAATCGACTGTTTTGTTCAAATTTAGGGGGAATTGATCTTATATTGTGGTTCGTATTGGTCATGAGTCTTTATTGCGTTCGTAGTGAATAGTTTGCGATTAAAAATTTACTGCGTTAAATGAAGGAGATAATTTTAAAGGGGCATAACTATTTTTGCACGTCTTAGTACAATCTAAATGACATCGATCAAAATACAAGTTTAAGACATGTAGACTTTCTTGTGCCAAATAATTCTTCAATTAAATTCACGCCATAAGAAAATTCGAGCACTGGCACTTTTCCTTCTTCAGGAAGTCTATTCCTCTAGCAGCCATGTGCGCAGTTGCATTGCCATAATGCAGCAGAAGATGCCTACTTTTGACTTTGGGTGCTGTGACCTGATGTGGCGAGGAGTTTGGGAAGACGATAATTCATGTACCATTCAGCATAGGCTGTACGATGTGGGTCCAAGGTCACAAAGGCGAGGTGCCCCATCTACGCAAGAAAAATGCCACCATTTTCTTTCCACAGCTCTGACTTTGTCGAACTTTTGTGCGTGGTTCCTTCCCTGGAAATCACTACACAGAAGACTGTCTCTTCGTTTCGTCATAATGGCAGACCCAAGTTTCATCACCTGTGACGGTATTGTAGATGGCTTTGGACAACCCTCCATTGAATTTTTCTAGCACAAAACGACGCCAGTCCACTCTAATCTCCATTTGGCTTTCTGTGTGGCACTCAACGGCAACATCTCTTGGTAAAACATAAACGATTATGAACCATAGTCTGCGCTTGATCCAATGTTTACGGTCCCTTCAATGTCACAAAATGTAAGATGTGGATCTTCTTTGATCATGTTCCTCACAGCATCAATATTTTCCTGAGTCTCAGCTATTGTTGGGCGACCGGGACGCGGTTCATCTTCAATTGACCGAAAACTCTTGAAACGAATGTCCAACTGTGGCTCTAAAAATTAATTACATGTGAACACAGCTAGCGCTTCGAATAAAGACGACTTGAATCAGGTGCCTTGGTTCAGTCGTGATTGTGCGCGGTACAATAAATCATCCCACCCAGTTATTGAAGAAGGCCGTAGCAACGGCAAGGCAGTGTCGCGCCTCTGCTCCCCAGTTGACGCCTTTAAATCGATGAACGGGTTTCGATATCAGTTCGATCCAAGATAACGCATCCGGAACGTCGTTGATGGGTTCTGGAGTATATCAGAAGCCTGTGCAAAACTGCGAAATGAAATTCAAATAGCGTACCTGACGAAGTAGCTGGTTGCATAAAAGCGGTTGTGATCCGTCAGCACATGGAAATCTGTTCCTTCTAAAAAGTGTTAAAAATAGCGGACACTTTCATAAACCGCTAGCAGTTCGTGGTCGTATACGCTAGACTTTCTTTCTGCAGCGGAAAGTTTCCTTTGGTAGAACGCCAGAGGTAGCAAACGCCCTTGCTGTTTCTGTTCAAGCACAGCTCTCACTGCTGCATTAGACGCGTATGTCGAGGGCCTAAGTGGTTCATTATATTAGAAATGCACCAGCAATACCTTCGCACCGACAGAAAGCTTCTTCCGCTTCCGGGGTCCGTTCAATAGGCGTTTTATGGTTCTTCTTTGCTTTAGCACAATATATATTTAGGGGTCCTTGGAGTTTGCCTGCATTACGGATAAACCAACGGTAAAAAGTAATTTTTCCCAGGAACCGGAATAGCTCATTTCCACTGGAAGGCTTTTTAAAATTTCGGATCGGTTCAACTCCTGACGGCGGTGGCAATATACCGTATTTTCTCATGATATGGCCCAAATATTGTACCTGTTCCACTCCGAAAGTGCACTTGGGCACATTTACCACTAACCCGTATTTTGTCGGCCAATCGATATCATGGTAAGGATGCTCCAAATGCTGACATTTGGATTCTAATGCAACTAATATGTCATCAACATATCAGACGCATACGACGAGGCCTAGAAGTACGTTGTCCATAAATCGTAAGAACGACCGTGCCGCATTGTATAGATTGAAGGTCATTACTCTGAACTCAAGCATATCTAATATTGCCACAACTGCCGTTTTAGGGATGTCCTTCTCTTCTACAGAATTTTGGTCGATTGGCTTGAAAAGGTCGATCTTCAAATAAACCCGCTTGCCTAGTCTATAGTCACGTCCAATGTGCGAGTGAACTTGATACACAACAGAAGATCAAGTAAATCGAGCAATTTAATTAAAGCACAAAATTATTCAATCTAAATTACATTGATTTCAAAACACAATGAGAGCCCACCATAGAAGAGTAGAATTTTTTGAAATTTGATTTTGAAGTCACAACGTGTGTACAAATCTTCCCACGTACCGTTCTGGCGAAGAGTTGCTGGTCACCGTGAGATTGCAGACGGTAACTCTAAGGGGAGTAGAGAAGGTTGAATTTGATAAACAGATATCGTGTGAATTTGCGTTGAACCAACTCAAAAGCATCAATATGCTTCTTCTGATAAGGGTGCCAAAGTTGGGAGTAGTATTTCAAGGCATTGCGGACAAATAAGAAGCTATGTCCATATTCTAATCTTATAATCATAGATATTCACATGAGGTGGGCATCATCAGGAACCCCACCTCATTAGTTGGCATGGCAATCTACTTTCTGCAACCTGGGATAGTCATATCTATATCGTTGTGGATTATGGATAGGAATGTGAAGTGTCCAAGGGATCGGAAGAAAGAAGTGACGCAAGTTACTTAATGATTAATTTCGGTTTATTCAGTGGAATACGTGTGCGTCTTAGTGTGGCTAAGAAAGTACTCGTGTTGCTGCTTCGTACTTACACTGCGCTACTAAGCATACATGGCGCGATCTTCACATAACATTTGATTTAACAAATTAACTTCGAGAAAATACCAAATTAAATTCGAGTATACAACACTCCTCCCCAACGTAGCTTTTCACACAGCGATTTAATACGTTTCTTAACAAATTTAATGCTATAATTACTTAAATTACAGAATTTGCAAAAAGTGAAAAAGGTATTGGTTTAATATTAAAATAAGAAATTAAATTATAATAAGAACATTAAATTAAGGAAAACAAAAATTTTAAACGTTTTTCTTGAAAAAAAAACAAGAGTTATCATAAAAAATTAGTCAATTTAGAGTCACTTAAGTCACAGTTAACCATCGTCGCACGCCTCTATATCTTGAAGGAGGTCCGCAATTGCGTTTAGACCTGCTTTTCTTTTCTTGCGTTTTTGAAGTTCTTATAAAATCTTCTTGCTCAGCTCCTCTTATCATTGTATCTACCTCTCTTATCACATGATCAACTATTGTCGCATTTTCCCCATCATACGTTTCTATATTACTAGGCTGTTCATCTTCAGGTTCTGATCTTTGCCCTTGTTCGCGATATTGAATCTGGAATGATGGATCACAGGGAATCTCGGCAATTCTGGCAAAAAGTTGTCTTTCTGAGTGAGGCAGGTAAATGGTTTTGACTGAACTAATCTATTATCTTTGTCCTCACTGCTTTCATGACTCGTAACCAGTTGATCGATGCTCCTAGTATGTTATACGCCTATCTCATCTTCTACTATGTACAGACGTGCACCTAGTTGTGACTTGATGACTCCGCGTGAGCATTTGGGTTTATCCCTAAGGTAGTCCCGGAAACATACTGTTTCATTAACCCTATAGTTTTGGGCTATTTTTTCATGACTCAGCGGCTTTTCAAATTCTTTGGGATGAATTATGTCGATTGGCGTTTGAATTTTCAAGTTTTTGTAAAAAAAGCTTTGCTGGAGAGGGGCTGAAGCTTAGAAGTTTGGCTGCTGTCATAGCGAGCAAAACTCTGGCTAATCTTGCTCGTTTGTCGGTCCCTGCTTGCATGTGGAATAAGCCAAAATGGAAGAAGAGGGGCGATGCCGAAGTGTCGAAGTTATTCGTTGTCTGCATTTTCGTTGTGATACGTCGTAATTTGATGGGTCGCCTTTTCGGAATGATATTCAACTTAATCCTTCATTTCAGATCTTGAAGCAGTACTTCGATTAAACTTCTTTTTGAATTTACTGACTCTTGAACGTTGCCCAGATTGACACACTTTAGCAATGTGACCATATTTTTTGCATTCAGTACAATATATCGTGCATTGTGGTACTTTGTGATCACCTGCGCACCTGAAACTTGACCGGCGGCGCTTTCGCTCTGTGAATTCGGGTTGCGGCCTCAAATTCTAGAGATGTGGCCCATTTGATCTGCAGATGCAACCTTGCTCAATAACTTCACTGAATTGCCAGTGCTGTTCAATAACTTCACTAAATTGCCAGTGGTGTTCATTTATTGTACGTCCGAAATTGCAATTTCTGCTCGAGAAGCCATCTCAATTGCGTTTGCTAAGGTCAGTTTTTCGATTTGCAGTAAACAGATGTGCACGCCGTTGTTTTGCAGCCCACAACTAGCAGGTTGCGCATCATGCCTTCTAAAATGCTTCCAAATCCACAACCAGATGCAAGATGTCGCAGCTCTGCCACGAGCTCTCCCACTGTCTGCACGATTTTCTGAGTGCAGTGATGAAAACGTTCGTAAGCTGCCACTTCGTTCACCTGAGGATTAAAATGAGTAGTTAGCTTTGTTATTATACTATCATAATCAACTTCGTCAGCATTTGAAGGGTGTAGCAGGTTACAAGTGAGGTTATACATGTCCTCTCCACAGCAAGTGAAAAAATACGCATGCTTCGTAACTATTCGCGAGCCGCCACTAATTAACTTAAATAAGTTGTACGCTTCCTGTCTTGAGCAATGTGCACTTGATTTTATGTACTCTCTCCTCAATTTTCGCCTTGCTTACGTATCTCGATGGAAAATGGGGTTGGAAACCGATGCGATTCGCAGACTTACGGATATACCGAGAATGACTTGCTATCTTATATACTCGTAAACTTATAAACAGAGTATAGAGTGCTTGTTTGCTGCGAGAATGACGCAACACGTTCGGGAAAAGGTTTAATTTTGATTATGCAAACTGCACGTTGCAACAATAGCAGTCCTAACCTCCGAACACTGACAGTTAGTTAGCCACTACGCACACACGACTGATCGTACTGTAATCCCACTAATCCGTTGAAACACTCTCGTGGATCCCATCCTTGTCGCCAAATGAAGTTTTCAAGGGATCGAAAGACGAAAGAAGAGACGTAGTTACTTAATTAAAAGATTTTGGTTTATTCAGCGGAATACATGTGCGTCTTAGCATGGCTAAGAAGGTACTTGTGTTGCCGCGTTTATACTTACACTGCGCTACTAAGCAAAGATGGCGCGATCTCTGCATTAGATTTTATTTAACAAATTAGCTTCGAGAAAACAACAAGTAAAATTCGAGTATACAACAGAAAGTAAAAAAAAATTAAATTTTTAAGACTTTTTCCTGGTTGATTAAATATGTGTGGGGGCTTATTTCGTAGACTATTAGTGAGTTTGGGGTAATACATAATCGGATATTTTATGGATCAACAGCTGTATTATTGATTCTTGATGTGATATTATGCCCCTGAGTTGTTAATGCTGTAGTTATTGAGTCAGTTTTGAAATGTAGATTGGATATTCATCCGTAGTTCCACCCGAGTAAGTTTAATCTTGAAATTCGACAGCCAAGTAAAATTAGTAGAGCTACAAATCAATGAAAATAAAACAAATTTCATGACACAGTCGGGAAAAAATATCTCAAATGCCCAAAATATCACACTTGGTGAATACAATATCGAAAATGGGGGCAAATTTGTGAGTTTAGGTGTGAGAATAACGAAAACTGGCAATGAAAGGGATATGAAATACGCTGAAGCGTACAGCTCGCAAATAGAATTTTTTATTCTGTTTTGACAATCTTGAAGACCAGCTGCATACACAATAAAACAAAGCTCCAAGTATACAAATCTGTGACAAGATCTGTGCTATGGGTGTGAAACATGGACCCTAACCCAAGCATCTGCAAACATATTAAACGCCTTTGAACGACGGGTTCTGTGGCGAATAATTGGAGTGAAGCAATACAATCATGGGCTGTATGAAATTTTTGACAAACCAGAGGTCTTAACGATTGTAAGACTGCGGAAGTTGCAATGGGCTAGCCACATGAATCGTATGGACGAACGATGGATGCCCAAAAACGAATTCGTTGGGTGAACTGAATGCCGAAGACCAGTGGGGAAACCGAGAAAACGCTGGTCTGACTCGATTGACGAATACAGTTCATCACTGCTCGGATATCGAAATTGGAGGACGCGGTCAATGGACCGAGACAGTTGGAGGTGGTTGTTGCAGGCCCGAGAGGGGCTGTAGTGCTACGAAGAAGAAGAAAAACATTTTCAGCAATTACATACTCTTGGAAGAATTTGGATTGCAGAGGCCATTCCAGAAGTTGGCATAAAAGCCTAATATGCTCAATATACTCGTTATAAAATGGGATCGACTTAGTTACCAAAAATCTAGAGGAATAACCTTATAGTGCACGTATTATAAAGTTTTCATGAAAATAATCGGAAATCGATTAAATGTTTACACTGAAGTAATCATTGGAGTGCACCAAGGTAGCTTCAGAGCAGGATGATCGACTGCTGGGCACATCTTCTTAGTGAAGCAAATATTGGAAAAAGGCTGAAAAACAACATCGATGTGTACTAACAAAACAACATCGAGGTGTACAAATTTATGCTAGCATCGATCAAAACATCATATAAAAAATACCGTACAAAACTTAGGCATCCCACCGAAATTGATCCGCGTAATGACAATAGGCAATACAGAGTGTCAAGTTAAAATTCAAAATGAATTAAATGAAGCATTCTCCCCAAACCATGGGCTAAAACAGAGAGACGGTTAGGCACCAATGCTCTTTAGCAGAGACTTGAGCACATCTAGAGAAAAATTTCGTTCATGATAGCACAAATGCACAACTGGTGGCATATGCAGACGAAGTCGAGATAATGGGTCGATCTCTTCCTCGTCTGCAGGAGGCATTTAAGGATCTAACCTAATCAGCTAAGCTAAATGGGAGTATATACCAATGAAAGTCAAACAAATCTCACGATCCTTACAGGATATAATACCTCAGATATATAAGGGTTTCCAGTAGGGACATAAGAAATTTTTATCTTTATGTGAACGCACTCTTAAATTTTATAAAAAACTGTCAATATCAAAACATTAGTTAAAGTCAACATTTTTATCAGGGTAAAGTTCACATACCAGCGACGTTTGGAAATTATTAAAAATTACTACCGAAATTCTGAATCGGTGGTCACAACTTTAAGAGTGCTTACTCTAATTTTCGGCCGTAATGATCGTCTCACCCGACAGGCTGTGTGTGCTATAGTGGATAAGTTTGAGTCCAAACTTTCACCATTGGACGTTCCGGTGCCAAAAAGATGTCGTACCGCTCGAAGTGAAGGAAATATCGTAGCCGTAATTGCATCGATTCAAAATGAGCCAAACCAATCTATTTCAGGTTGTTCTTAAGAATTGGTTATCGCTCAAACGACACTGTGGCGTATTTTGCGAAAAGATCTTGGCTTAGACGGTTACAAAATCAAATTGACTCAAGAACTAAAGCCACTTGATTATTCGAAACGCCGAAACTTCTTCGATTGGGCTCTGGCAAAGCTTGAAGAAAATGAAGAGGTTCATCGAAAAATCATCTTCAGCGGTGAAGCTCATTTCTGTCTCAATGTGTGTTATTGGTCAGCAACAAATCCACATGTGCTTCTGTTTGGTGTGGTTGGCCGTATTTTTTCGTGGATGAATACGACCGTCATGTTAAAGTCAATGGAGAGCGTTATCGTGTTATGTTGGAATATTATTTGTGGCCAGAATCGGATGAACTTGACATCAACGATACGTGATTTCAACAAGACAGTGCCACTAGCTACAACACACAACATGCCTCACAATCGATTTATTGAAAGACAAATTTGATGAACGTGTTACCTCGAAAAATGGTCCGGTCGAATGCGATCTAACGCCATTGGATTTCTTTTTATGGGGCTATGTCAACTCATTGGTCTATGCCAATAAGCCAGCAACTTTAGACAAGCTTAAAGATAACATCCAATGCGAAACTGCCAACGCTCCGGTCGAAATGTGTGCCAGAGTGGTGGAAAATAGGTTCCAGAGAATCGACCGCTGAAAACGGGCTCATGGTGGTCATATGGTGGTCATTCATAAAATGTAATGCTTGCATTACACGCATAATAAATTTGAACGCAGCATCTCAAATATATCTGTATTTTGGTAATAGATAAAATTGATAATGGAAAACCTTTTACAATACGTTACATTTGGTAACTTCGATTTTGAACAAGTTGATGATTTTGTATACATAGGGCTCCAGCTCTTAAATAAGTTAAACAAAGATGAAATTAAATGGCGCATAAACTGCACTGATATTCAAAAATGAAAATCTTCAAAATTATGATTAGACCAATACTCCTCTATGGGTGCGAAACATGGAAGCTGACGAGACTATTGGAGAAATGGATATATGCTTTTAAACGACAAGTTGTCTGATAATATTTGGCCCCAATAAGTCAGAAGAACTGTGGTGAAACCTATACAAAGATGAGTTTTAAATCCTTTTAATGAGCCATAAGCTTCTACCATCACAAAGTTGAAAAAATATAAAGAGGCTGACCATGTTGAGCATATACTGGAATCTAGAGTATCTAGGAGGGCGTTAAAGGGACAAACTAAAGGAAATAGGCCACAAAAAGAGAATGAATATGGTGGGAGGGTTCAATTTACGCTGACAACAGAACGTTGCTAGTAATATTCAATATGCTTCATGCAGTGATTTCATGATAAAAGACTAGGTGTATAGGGCTGTAGTTTTTGGCTTGGTTAAGACTGACTTGGCCGGTTTTCATTTGAAAGCTATCCTTGTTCGAATTCAGTTAAAAACTCCCCTATATTATTGCCAGGATCCATATTATTCCTAGATCCGCTCTTATTAATATGACCTGATATACGCTATTGGCTTCGCGCGATATGTATAGGTTGAATAGAATGATGCTGCTTATGACCTTCTCGTGTTTTAGAATTTCCTTGAGCAGAGGCCCTCAATAAGGAGACTAAAGCGGGGTTGACTCAGTAAGAAGTAGAGATAAAGCTGGTTACTATTTATCCACAATTCATCACTGTCCTGAAGTCTCGTGTCCATGCGCAGTTTCCTAAGTTCAAAGAGCCTTTGTGTGTTGCGTCTGCCTCCTTTTGTTCCTTGTTCGATAAACTTACGCACATGTGTTTGATGTTCTTCGCCCCAAGAATTTCACTACTAACATTCCTTGATATACTCGTATGTATTTCACTTCAATATCAATAGCCTTGTGTCATTGTAATGAATTTACAGAATACGAGGGGTATTAAATATAAACGAGCCTTTAAATTTGAGGGCTTGGAAAGTGTGTCGAAGATAGGTGGAGTGTTGAGAAGGGTGGGGAAGCCCATCTAGATGATCCATGCCAAGCCAATTGCCTAACCATTTTTTTTGTTTTCATCACAATGAGCGAAGGGGAGGTTTATCCCACACATCATAATAAAGTTTTTAACGAACCAAGACGTTAAACCAGCTAAAGTTCTGGACCGAGTGCGTGAACAATTCGGGAGAATCCATTTTCATGGCTACAGGTGACAACACTGCACTCCCAAATCAAAAAAGAGCCTCTATGAAGTGGAGAAATAAGGGCGAGCCAGGACTCGCTGATAAGGTGATGTCAAAAGGTTTTTGGGATTCTCAAGGAGTTTTACTGAAAGGTTGCCCTTTCGATCATCGCACAATAAACGCTGCTTACTATTGTAAGCTTCTTGAATAGGTTCGAGCTGCACATTGGTCAAAAGGGTGCCGTCAACCCATCCGAGACGTCCAATTTTTGCAAGACGATGAAATAGCACAAATGTAGCCCAAATTTATTTTTGCAAAAGGCTCATTTACATTTGAATGTCCCTCGTATTATACCTATTCTACATTTCGCGGCATGAGTAAGTCTGAGTGAGATCTTCTCGTTTCTTCTTACTTCAAAGGTTATCCACTGGTGATCTGCAATTCCTAGTTTATCTTAAATCCTCTAGTTAAGCCCACCTTACAGTGCCTCTGTTCTGATAAGATAATATCAATAACATTTGCTCTAATTTTGTAGGCAGAGGCCAATACAATACTCGCAAGAACAATGTCGAGGTTCGCTGATTATGGAAAATTAGTCAAATGATATTTCTTTAGTGGCAATTTGAATTACCCGTTATGTCATGATATATATCAGCAGTTAATTTTGGAAATTCGGAGTTCTTGGTTATGGATCTTAACTAGTTGGTATGCTAAGCAGAAATAATTTGGTTACTGCCTCCTCGTTTACACACAGCTATTTCCTTCCTGCATGTAGTGCAGTAGTGCATTTCACTTATTCTTTACAAGATTAAACATATTAGCCCTATAATATAATATTAAAAGGAGCCTTTAACAACGCTATAAAAGTGTTTTTGCCTGCAGGATGTTTAAGCAGATTGGCTACCGTCCCTCTTCTATGATGTAGTTCGATTAAGGCCATCCTGACTCATTTTAATTTTTGCTATCGCTATGGGGTTGGTCTTTTTAAACATGACAGTTACTTGTGTGATGTAAAAATAACATCTACAACGCACTTTCTTGGTGTTACGTTTAACCTATTTTTGTTTAAGATTTGACTGAATTTGAACCAGGATATCATACATCACAAGGTAAAAATGTTACCATTGAGCCATGATATGATTTACATCCCTAAGGAAAATTATGCACACCAAGCAATTTCGAATGTTCGATTGTCGGGGCGGTTATTATGCGTAGAGTAGATTGTCTAAGCTTGCCTTACTAGTTTAGTATAATTTACGCAATTTCCATGTGCATTTGATGCAGCCTAATCTCATTTAATAACTCCGTCATACACGGTCCCAAGCCCGTTTGAGAAAGGAGGAGGGAGCCCCTTGTTTCTCCAACCCATAGCTTCCATGATTCCTCTTCCTAAACCCCTCAATGAAATGGTAGTAAATGCTCTCGGGGTCACACATTGGGTTTACTGGTTCCCCAATAATGTGACATTAAATGCCGAGAAATGCTAATAACTGTAAATATATCTACAGCTCTGATAATAAATCCTATTTACACCTCCTTTGCGGGGACGTAAGAGGGTGAAGGGGAGTCTTCCGCACCTGATAACGGAATTGACGTTATAACCATGCCATCGGAATGGAGGTTGTGCGATGGGCTAACTCTCCGACCCTGGAAAACCTTAAAATGTTTCAAAACCTGCAGATGGGCCTCGGAATGGATTGGACTCACGGCAACGACCTCGCAAACGAAAAAAGGACACTGGCATTGGATCCTGGAGTATCAGATCACTCAATTACCCAGGCGCTGTTAAGGACCTTTTACAACAGGTCAGTCAATATCAATTAAAAATACTGGCAGTCCAGGAAACGAATTGGACTGGAAACGACATTCAAGACATGAGATTGTACACAATATTCAAAAGTGGGAAGCCTATTGGAGAATGAGAATTCGGAGTGGCCTTCATTGTGGATAGGGAGTTCAAATCACACGTTATTAAGTTTAAGGCAGTCAATGAACGGTTGTGTGCGATCGGTATAAAAGCGATTAATGTTCACGCCCCGACCGAAGAATAGGACGAAAAAATGAAGGAAACGCTTACAATCACCTAGAAAGACTAGCCGACTCATTGCCTACAAACGAAACAAAAATAGTTCTGGGTGATTTCTATGCTAAGGTTGGCAATGAGCTATCTCATCGGAGAACGACTGGAGGATATAGCCTCTACGAATGAAATAAAGGACAACGACCAGCGCCTGATTGACTTTGCATGTAGTAGAAATCTAGTCATATGTGCGACTTGCTTCTCACATTGACGCATTCATAAAATGACCTGGGTATCACTGGATGGCAACACACAAAACCAGATCAATCATGTTCTGATCTAACAAAGTTGGGCCTCGAGCATACTTGACGTCCGTACATACCAAGGAGCCAATTGTAACTCAGATCATTACTTGATCAAATTAACCAATTGATGTCGTATGTCAAAGGCATATTCAGCGAAGACCAGCCCGCTATAAAAATTTGACATTAAAAGGCTCTAAACGGCTTCTGTGACCAAAAATTACACGGAGACTCTCGACAACCAACTGGCTCCCATCTTATCAGACGCATCGTTAAAGACGAGCAAAGAGCTCTGGATGGAAGTGCAACCGGCTATTAGGACCGTGGCAGAACAGACGATCGGACATCAAGCTCGGTGCAAGGGGAATGATTGTTTCGATGATGAGTGCCAGAACGCTTTAGATAAAAATAATCAGGCGAACAAAGAATACGTAGGTAGGAAAACCAGGACAAAGAGAGAAAACCATGAAAATCTCAGAAAAGTAGCGAATAAGATGATTAGGATTAAGAAAAGAAAATACTATGACGACCAATTGAGAAGTATAGATACAAGTTTCGCGAGCAACAACACATGACAAGCATACAAAGTAGTAAAAATCCTGAAACGAGATTATCAGCCCAAAAGCACGCTCTGTCGTGATGACATCGGCAATATCATCGCTGATGAAACCAAGATTAAGGATGGATGGACATCATATTTTAAGAACCTCCGTAATCTTCCGCACAGCTCCAGAACATCGGAGCCTATAGATGTCTGCAGAGAGCTTCCATTGTTCACTGTCAAGCAGGTATTTGAAAAATGCTTGGAGTTCAGCATAGACGTACACCAAATTATCGCTGACTTTAAGCAAGCATACGACAGTATTGGTCGTAACGTACTGTATCAAATAATGCTTTGCTTTGGCATCCCAGCCAAATCAGCCCATCTTACCAAAATGACAATGACGTCGACGACCTTCCAAGTCCGCATCAATAACCAACTCACCGATGCCTTTGACACAAATATCGGATTTAAGCAGGGAGATGGGCTGGCCTATTGCTATTCAATTTGGCTCAGGAGTACGTCATAAGGAAGCTACCTGTTGATACGCGAGATACATTATCATTCAAGTCGGGCCAAGTAATAACCTATGCGGACGACATCAACATTTTGACCATGTCATTAATGACTGCCAAAGAACTCTTTCTGAAACTCGACAGCGAAGCAAAACTAATAAGGCTACAAATCAATGAGAATAAAACAAAGTTCATGACGCAGTCGAGAAAAAATTCTTCAAATACACAAAATATCACACGGCGAATATAGTATCGAAAATGTGGGCGAATTGAATTTGTGCACTTAGGTGCCAAAATAACAAGAACCAGTTATGAAAGAGAAGAAATTCGCCGAAGAATATAGCTTGCAGATAAAATATTTTCTTCAGTCTTGACGATCTTCAAGACCAACTGTATACACAGGAAAACAAAGCTCCAAGTATACAAATCTGTGATAAGACCTATGTTATGCTATGGGTGTGAAACATGGACCCTAACCCAAGCATTCGCAAATATATTGAACGCCTTTGAGTGACGGGTCCTGAGGCGAATAATCGGAGCGAAGCTAGACGGAGACCAATGAGGAATTCGATGCAACCATGAGCTGTATGAAATTTATGACGAACCAGAGGTCTCAGGGGTTATAAGACTGCAGAAGCCAAAAAGGTATTCGTTGGGAGAAGTGAAGGCCGGAGACCAGTGAGGCAACCGAGGAAACGCTGGTATAACTTGGTAGACGAAGATAGTTCATCACTGGAGGGCATCCATAAATTACGTGAGGTTGTTTTTAAATTTTCTGTCCATCTCTCTCCCCCTGGTGAGATGTCGTGAGATTTTATTCAACCCCCTCCCCCATCCCCCAATCTCACGTGAGATTTTTCAAAATGTGGGTTTCTTACGTAAACGCGTTGGATTGTTATTGTAAAAAGAAAAAAAAAATTTGCTTCGTGCTTTTATTTACGACAAGTTGAGACTAGTAATCAATATTGCTGAGAGTTATAAGTGTAATAAAAATTTAACAATAGAATACTTAGATCGTGACTAATGTGATTAAAAAAAAGAATATCTACTCTAATTCAGTCCATGGAAAATCATGCGTGGTCTCAAGAGAGACTATTGGAACCAACATGTCCATATGATTTTCAGTAAAATCATCTGCTCCTTCAACTTCGTTCTGATCTAGCCACTCTAAGCCGTTGGCGCTTGCGCAAAGTAACTCATTAGCTCGTCTTGTGACAATCCGTGAGGGTCGCACTTTGCGGAACATACGCGCTTGCTTAGCTGGTGCAATGTGCGCGACTCGCCTGTGCTCTGCAGCTCTTGTGATAGATGCAAAGTAAATACCGCATGTACTGCAGCATCTTTTCTCTAAATCATCACGTACACTTGGGCAATAGAGATCATAAGGCGTGCTGATGAAGGCATTCAGCGGTTGAATCGGTAGGCAGTGGCGTATTAGAAATGGAGCAAATGACTTTCCGTCATGCTCTTTAAAGTCCGGAATTGTCAAATGTCCATCAACCTGAGTGATAGGGTATGGAGGTGGCAGAAAACGGTCGTGAAGAATCATGTGCAGATCACTCTGGCGTGGGCTGCAGCACTTCTGGTCATCGCATTTTACAACCTAAAAAAAATTAAAAACAATTTCCTTTTGTAACTTATAACAAAAATTTGTTGACATTCGCGCTCGTTAAAAAATAAAAAAAAAAAAAATAAAATAGGCACGCATAAAAATTTGATATGAACCAACTGCAAGGTACCTGGAGTAAATATTGGCTCTCTCTAACGTGCTCAGTGTACCATTCTTCGGCTGGCAGGTCTGGAACACTGAAAGTGTCATTATTAGGGTCTATATATTTAGCGACTACTTCGTGTTTGTCAATGCACACTGCAGACCATATTTCAGCCAAAATATCCCCTGCCTTATTGAAATTATCCTTTTCTAGACTTTCGTCTAATCTTCTGCCGCTGGAGTCAAGATGTATCCCAAAAGAATCATGGGGAAGAACAACGCCTGTTAGTTCTCGACTGAGTGGAGCCATGCGTCTCTCTACTCTGTTGAATGCGCTCCTGCCAGGGGCATTAGACACAATAAATACTGCGTCCAAATCATATTGTTTAAAATGCTCTATGGCGTGTGCGATCACTTTGCGATATCGCGGATTCTCGTCAGGCCCACCGTCACTTGAAATTATAAGAACAGGTTTATTTTTGCTGTCTATATTCTTTATAAATTTGGAAAAAGACTCAACTGTTAAAAGAGTGTCCAAGTCTTCAGCGTGACTAGTTGCAGTTGACGAAGTTAGTCCACTATATGAAACAGCTTCTGGTCGTCCTATCTCATTGGGTTTCACTTCACACAAAGCATACATGCTTGGAATTAATTTGTGCCCCGAAGCAATCACAAAGTCGTGATCTGGTAACGACACTTTATATTCAACGTGTATTAATAATGGCGCCTGCTTGTTTGCCGCTGTCAGACCGATGGGAACGCGGGCTTTGTCATCCTGAGATGAAAAAGTTACGGAGTCAGAACCAAGTACTGAGGCTATCGTTTCCAGTGACCTTATGGAGGCCACAGAAAAGTATTGGTCTTGGTGTGCCTTACAATGGTCAGCTTCAAGACGACTCAGCTTCACCAGCACAGTCACTACATGGCGCTTAGCTTCTCGTGTATTTGCCCGTCTAGGCAACAGTCGAATATAAGTAGCACTTCGTGAAATATTAAATCCCAGCTCGCTTAGTTTATTTGTAAGTTCTGAAAGCGTATGGACCGTGCGAACTATCTCACAACGACGTCGCTCTTCAGCAGAAGCACCAAACAGGGCTAAATCACTTATTGTTTTTAGCAATTCAGACTATTCTTCTTCTAAACGTGGGCGTCCAGGGCCAGCACGAGGCGTCAACGACTTAGCTGCATCGGGATTCTTTGAACATAATTCAATTATTTTTTTTTTATTTTTTCTGTGCGTCATAGAGTACACTGTACTCTGTTTTTCTTTAAGCTTGAGCTTCTTCTCACAAATGTCAATTTCTTGCCGCAAATTACATACTTTATCAAATTCAGTGCCGTCAGCTACTAGAGACCCTTTGCGCCTTTCCGTTAAGTCAAGCTCCATATGCAGCTTAGCAATCTTTTTCTTCATAGTATTTTGTGCTGAAGTGGGACGTACGCTGGATGGTGTAGCGTTCGACATAGCTTCATCCTCATCATCGTTGATTTTCGAAGCGCCTGTGAAATGCAGAAGACTTTTATTTAGAATAGGAGAAAATGAAGAAAACGTCACCTATAGAAAGGAATACGAATACTAACTTGCCGGTTGAGGGCCAACGTCCAAATATTGATCTCTTGACTGCTAGTCATTAATCTCATCCTGAACCGCAGATCCCGCGTGTTGTATATTATGATTGTTGATCTGAACCTGACCTGCACATTCCACGTTTGGAACACTCTCAGCGCTTGTCCCAGCCTGAATCGAAGAACTGTTAGAGATCTTAGTGTTAGTCTGAAATCAAAGCATCATAATAAAGTCAAAGCATCGACCATTACGGACAGGACCAGCAGTCCCAGGTTCATCATTGATCTCCAAAATCTCTGCAAGTCTTTGCCACAACATCCTAGGCAAGTTCTATGTATAATATTTTTTTTAGAAAAGTAATTGATTTTATGCAAATAACTTATTTACTATCAACAAGATAATAACACAGTTAAATATTATTAGTATTTTTTTATAAAAACTAGGTAGTTATAATCAATAATATGAAAGGTTTTGTAATGTATAAAATTTAGTATTTCACTCACGTGATTGGTGACGCCGGTCTCACAGACCGGGTTGTCACCAAAACTCTAGGATGTGCGCCCGTGACAAGGTGACGGCGTTAATTGGCGAGTAAGCGATGCGTTATAAGACAGCTATTCGAAATCTTAGTGCAAATCAATCACGTACAAAAAAGTTATTACACTTTTTTGTATCACCCGGTCTCACAGACATACACGTCACCGACGGCGGGTTATTATTGTAACAATAAAGTTTATAAAAAAAAGTATTTTCTTAAAAAAATATATTTAACCTACCTTTTGAAGGAATGTTAAAGTAGACCGAACTTTTCTCTCAGTGGCTTCCCTGAGAAGCCGTTCAATCTCATGTTGAATGTGATGCATTAACTCTTCTTTCTTCGGGAATTTTTGCTTCGCTGTATTCCATAATTTTATCACATCGTCCTGGCAGGACTTCTTCGTCTTATAGACATATCTTTTGACGTGTACGTTATAAAAATCTTGAAAACTCATTTTAAATTAGTAAGAGCATGCACTGAGTTGAGTGAAACATTTACAAGAATAAACAAAGCAACCTGTCCGTGTGTCGTTGCCACTCAGCTCGTACGCTCTCGTTCATCGAGTCGCGCGTTCGGCTGTCAGTAGCGCGAAAACAAAGAACGGGCTACACTGTACCCTAAATTCAGATTGAATTGAGCTATTTAGTGTAAAACAAATATGGTAGTTTGACAGTCAGTAGATGTATAACGTCGAAGTATGAATGAAATTATTTTCTTTCGAACAAATTAGTGAATGATCTTAATCGTATTACGATATACGCTTAAGATTAAATCTTAAGCATGTACAATCTGGATTAAATGGAACAAAATAGTATAATTTTTTTTTGTTTCAATCAGAAAAAAAAATTGCGTGATATTTGCCGAGACCCCCTGTCTCTCCAACGTAAGATTAGATGAGATTTGACTCGACCCCCTCCTCCCCTTAAACATCTCACGTAATTTATGGACGCCCCCAGCTCGGATTTCGAAATTGGAAGTTGCGGTCAATGGACCGAGACATATGGAGGCGCTATTTTCAGGAAGGGAAGGCCCGAGAGGGGCTGTAGTGCTAAGAAGAAGAAGAAGAATCTTATATAATTTGTTTATACCCAGGCATAATTTTACATAATATTATGCATATTACTACCTCTAATAAGAAAAATTTATCCAATGCAATGCAGCTAACATTTTTATCGTTTTTTCTTTTGGTGAAAATACGTAGTTTTCTACAATTTGTGAAACTGAATAGATTTTTTATTATATACTGGGTACATAGCAATTGTATTGTTAGCGTTTCACTCTATCAGATAAAGGATAGCTTGATGATCTAATCTCCATTACAAGCACTGTGATCTTTACATACTAAATGCATGGCCCAATATTTGCAAAGAATTAACGAGCACCGCTGTGAGAAGGCATAGAATTAGATATTCAGAGGTGAGAGGAGTCATTTCCACGAGGCTGATTGATCGTATCGCATATCATTTCCTTTCTGTTGTTTCACCAAAAAATTCATTTAATACTTTTTATTTCAGGTCCGATGGCAATGGGTACCAAAAATACTTTGGGTGCATTTGTGTTTGATAAAAATTCAAAACCAAAAATATTGCAGAACTCTGACTGGGATGGTCGTATTATGTCTTACGGACAAACAGGACAGAAAACTTTAAATATTGAGGTGACACTCTACTCGATTTGTTTCACAATTTTTTTCCATACAAGATTTATTTCTAGGCGATTGCGCCATGTGATGCTCCGTTTGGTGCATATTCATTAAAAATTGAATGCAGAAACGAAAACTCGAAAAGCATTTATGCTCATGATATTGACCTATGGTTACTTTTTAATCCTTGGGTTAAAGGTAAGGAGCAATTGTGTTAACCATGATTCCATTTGCTTTCATTATGTAATGCTAATTTCTGATACGAGTATGTTAAATTATTCATGCAGAGGACTTGTGCTACATGGCTGATACTGCTATGCTTGATGAGTACATTCTGGCTGACGTTGGAAAAATTTGGCTGGGTCCACATACGACAACAAGAGGACGAGAATGGGTTTATGGACACTTTGCTAGTCACATTTTACCAGCGTGTTCAATGTTGCTGGATAGAGCGAAAGTGCCTCACAACAGGTAATTTAAACCCTTGATTATTTACCATGTTTTAGCAAATTTATTGGACGAGTTATTGTTTCACTTTATTTAGCCGCGGTGACCCAATCAAGCTGGCTAGAGCTATTTCCAGAATAGTTAACTCTAATGATGATAATGGTGTCCTTGTAGGTCGTTGGGATGGGGAATATGAGGATGGTACCGCACCATCGACATGGACTGGATCTGTAAGTTTAATTTATTTTTCGAGAACAGGAAACTTTTCAAGTAAACTTCCTTAGGCTGACATCTTAGAAGAATATTTAACTACCGGTGAATCAGTTAAGTATGGTCAATGTTGGGTGTTTTCTGGAGTGGTCTGCTCTGGTTAGAACAAACATAATTAATTATTATTTGATTAAATTTATAAATTTGACTTAGCTTGTCGAGCTATCGGTATGCCATGCCGTCCAGTTTCCAATCTGGTATCAGCTCATGATAGCAATGGCTCATTAACAGTTGACAAGTATTTTGATAAACATAATAATGAAATCGATTTTGATCCTAACAACGAAATGGGCGAGGATTCAATTTGGAATTACCACGTGTGGAATGATGTTTACATGGCTAGACCCGACTTGCCTAAAGGTATTTATCGGTCGTTATATTGTTGGATGAAATATGAGGAGTATAATTCAATCTCAATTAAAGGATATGGTGGATGGCAAGCTATTGATTCAACTCCACAGGAAACGTCTGATGGGTTTTATCAATGTGGACCAGCCTCACTAGAAGCAGTTCGAAGGGGTATGCTAAATTGACAAATATAATATGAACGCAGTTGTGCATACAATCTCTGCAATTTGAAACATGTTATTCTCGTTCCAGGTGAAGTTGGGTTAAATTATGATGTTGGCTTTATGATGTCATCCGTGAATGCCGATTTCGTCAAATGGAAAGAGGATGCTCGCAGTCCAATGGGTTATAAACGAATTCAATGCAACACATACCAGTACGTTACCATATGTTCGATTATTTTGATCTATGAATTTTTGTTTTTTTCCTTGTAAATATCAAAGTATTGGAAAGATGATTTTAACAAAACGTCCGTGGATTTTTGATCCAAATGGTGATAAGGATCGAGAAGATATTACAAGCTTTTATAAATATAAGGAAGGAACCAAAGAGGAGAGATTGACTTTATATAATGCTGTTCGCAACACACGAAGTGCCAAAAAGTAAATAAGGATGTGATTTGCGATGAATATCGGATAAATTTTTGTGATTTTGTTTAGATTCTTTGAAATGCCTGAAGAAATTAAGGAAGATGTCAAATTTCAACTGACTGATTTGGAAAAAGTGAATGTTGGCGATCCATTTGTAACTGCAATTCATGTTCACAATACTTCAAATGAAGTAAGTATTTCTTTGAAGTAAATAATGTTGCTGTCTAGGGACGATTTCGAGGTTAAAACATAAAGTATTATTCGAATGCATGCATACATATATGCAAAATATTGATTTTCATAAAATGCTTTGCCAACTTTCTCTTATAGCGACTTAAAATCGTATACTTAATTTTTTGGGTTAGTGTTTTTGTATTTTTAACCGACTTCCAAAAGAAACAAGGTTATCAATTCATCGCGTTTATTTTTTTTTTGCTTTTTTTTTGTATGTCACCCATTACTTTTAAACGGAGATAGATAGAAGACTCCTGTTTTTGACAAATGATATGTCTTTCTTCCAGTTAGGTCCCGTTTAAAAAATAAGAAATTCAAGGAGCAGTGAAGGACTTTTACCGTTAAAACTAAAAAATTTCCGACTTTCACCCGGATTTTTCAGCATAACTGATCGACGGGTGTAAGGATTTTGATTGTAGATGTTTCAAATGAAGGATAACATATTGATCTAAAACGTATCGGAACAGAATTGTAATCCTTCCAAGGACTCTGTAGATATTAAAAGTGCAATATGATACATTGATGTCGAGAAATTGAGTTTAAATAATCTTTCGCACGAAAAGTGCCAATAAGTTGGCACTCTTCAAGGATTTGATGGAGATACCGAGTCCTTTGGTGACGAATAATAAAAATTATCAGTATCCTTAATTTTCTGCATAAACGGTACATTTACCGGAAATAACCAATAAATTTCTTCTAAATGTGGAATAAATACAATTCAACAATAGTCAGAGGGAACATTTCAGGATGCTTTTCTCTTCCGAATTCATCCTTTGCTTACCGATGAGCTTAGTAAAGGATCCTTTTTACATCCTTAGATGTAAACGTTATACATAGGATTTATAAAATTCCCCGAAGAAATAATAAGGACTGGGTGATTGCAAATTATAGAGTTGATTTGTTACTTTCCAGTTAATATTATACATTATAACATATGCCCAGAAATCTAAAATTAGTAATTTCTATACTAAAGACCGGCGAGAATTGCAACCTAAGAAGAGATACTTTTCCTTCTATAACTGATCATAACTTTACAGATGAAGATGAAAATGCATAGCCGAGTTTTCATTGAACTATAGGATATAATTATCTTGGAACTTTCATGAAAATTAGGTGCTATAGTTAACTAAAAACGAAGGCGAAGGGTATGGAATAAAAGTGAACGTGTGATAGGGTTAAGAAGGATCTTTTTAAGTAAATTACTTGAGCGGAGCAAACTTTATGCTTACATATATAAATACAAATGTCGATACATACATATATATTTATATATATATATATATATATATATATATATATATATATATATATATATATATATATACATATATATATATATATATATATATATATATATATATATATATATATATAGATGTGTCTGTGTATGTGGTTGGTTATATGTAGATAGGATAAAAAAAAAAATTTGTGCCTGAAGGTCGCCACTTTGCTTCGATTTTCGCCAAATTTTCAGAAATATGTACCAAAACTGGTACAAGAATTTATTCAATTGTGTGGTACAGCTCACAATAAAAAATCCAAAGTGAAACAATTTGAAACAAAATGGCGGCCACTCAAAGGTCGAAAAAAGTTGAACAATAAAAAAGCACTTCAGAGTCAGGTCAGAATATAAAAATGGCGGCTAGGCAAAGTTCGAAATTCGGAAATTTCTCAAAGCTACAATCTATATTGGATTTTTATGGAATCTAAAATCAAGGCAGACGTTGTTGAGATCATGTATTAAATGTACCAGAATTAAATTCGATTCCTATGAACATTGCAGATTTTAGCCGTATTGGTTTTTGCATTGCAGTAAAAAACTATATTTTAATATACGAGTACATGATACAATGTAAGAAGCTGAGTTTGAAAGGTTTGAAATGAAAAAAATGCCACTAAAAAGGGTGAAATAAATAACTTTTACAAAAAAAAAAGAAAACCGACTTCGAAATGCCCTAAAAGACTGAAATAAATTTTATGGAAGCGGTGCCAAATCAATTTCCCCATTTCAACATAAATACTTCCAACATCTGCACCACCACAAAAGAATGGGGAAAATATGATATGGCACCGCTTTCATAAAATTTATTTCATCCTTTTTAGGGCATTTCGAAGTCGGTTTTCTTTTTCTTCTAAAAGTTTTTTATGTTTTTCCTGGTAATAAGCGTAGTTGATTTTCCTTATTTGTAATTTAGCATTGGGTCTAACCAAAACTGACGTTAGATAGCGCTTACTACCACATAGATGACCATTAGTAGGCCGACTTTGCTGGCTAACATACATGGTCGTATATGAAGAATTATGGAGGTGCCAACGAAAATTCGAGGTTTTGTACGATTTTGAGATGGGTTTCTACAGTGAAATCCAGATGGCCTGCGGAGAACACAATAGCGCTCCTAGTGAAGTGAAAATTATTTCAGTTCTTACAGCTGTTCAATTTTTATTTGATTTAAAAAGGAAATTCTACAAAGAAAATTCACAAATTTTAATTTCAACAAAAATACTCTTTTAAAATTTTATGTAAAAAAAAACAGTCAATACAATTTTTATAAAAGAAAACCAAAATATGAACTTGATAATGTGAATCAAATGTAATATAAATAGAAAAAAACCAAATATGTACTCACTCTTTCCTCGTTGAACTCCGAGCGCTCGGCAAAAACAAAAAAGGGTGTGGGGCCACTGTAAGTTAAGTTTTAAATTAATTTGAAGTTAAACAAAAATAGAACACGCAACGGCCACTTATTTCACTACGATCCGCTGTCCAACAGTCTCTTCTGTGTAATTTAACTTGAAAAAAAAATTTTAAATCCGCCACTTTGCTTTCTCAATATACCATTATTTAAAATCAAGCGATATTTACTTCTCACTTCAGATTTTAAATTCTATTTTTGACACAATGTTGGTGGTTAAAGTCAGAAGCAAATTTACACCTTCGTTTTTTTTACTTCATTCCTAAAAATCCGCTGTTCGTTCGTTTTTAGGGTTTTGTAAAATAATTTTACAAAACCCTTCTAAAATCGCGTCCTGTCTGTCCGTCTGTCCGTCTGTCCGTCTGTCTGTCTGTCCGTCCGTCCGTCCGTCCGTCCGTCCGTCCGTCCGTCCGTGTGTCACAGCAGTTTTTCTCGGAAACTACTTAAGCTAGAAACATCAAATTTTGTATGTAGGTGTAAAGTGGTGATCTCTTCAAAGTTCAAATATGAAAAAAAATTTATAAGGCATTTAAGGGGGGTCTCCCCATATAGGGGAGTGACCCCCCGAAAAAAAAAAATTTCATTGAAAGTAGCCGATATGGGTATCAAATGAAAGGTCTCGATGAGAACTTTTCAAAACAGGTCTTCGTTTGGCAAAGTTTGCTTCGAGGGGCGCACAGGGAGGGGAAATACACGAAAAATTTGTGTCCCCCCCCTCGCGATTGGACACCTGTGATCCGAAAAATCTGAAAAAAATCAAGAATGTAGGCCTTGATGAGTACAACAACAACAAATACGTTAGAAGTTGCAATTCACTCAACTTTGTTAGTAATAGTATGATTTATCGATTTTATGTTTTCTTGAATAAAATCTTAACGGTGCCCTCAAATTCAATGAAATTCAGTACGCAGATGACTATTTATAAGATTGATCTATTCTGAAAGTTTCATAAAGATTGAATCATATTTAGCGAAGTTATAGCGGTTTGAATTTTCCCGTATTACTATGGAACAATATGCGCTGCATTTATTACTATGGCAACATATGGCTATGGAACAACACGCGCTTTTTACCGACTCAGACACTACAGTTTTGCTAGGATTTGCATGAAAATTTCAGGAATGATAGGTGTCATGTATATCTTTGAGAATCGGTTGAGCTATTGGTATCAGTAATCGTAAAACAAGAAAGTGGCTGTTTAAATGCGAAGATTGAATAATTTTGAGTTATTTTTTCCCAACTTCAACGTTTAAGGTGCATGTTTTGTACACTTGATTCAATTTAATGAATGACTGTAGACCAGTACCTACAATTAATGCTTATAAGTGAAACAAGTCAAGGAGGCGGGAGAGAGCTCCTAGCAAAAGGGTTTTGTAACCATTCTAGGATTCGAAAAAATTGGCCATTAATCGATGATAACAGTACAGGATAGTAGCCCCTGAAAATAAAAAATTCATCAAACGTAGCTGATATGAGTATGAAATAAAAGTTTACATGGAAGCTTTTCAAAACAGTTGTTAAACTGCCAGTTTTTGCTTCAGTGGGGCACAGGGGGTAAATATATGAAAAATGTGTTTCCTCCGTCGCGGCTGGACATGTGAAATAATTATCAAGGGAGATATTTATGAGTATACCAATACCAAAAACTTCAGAAGTCGAAATTCGTTCAACTTTGTTAATAATAGTATGATCTTCGTATTTCATATTTTCTCCAATAAAATCGTCTTTGACATGTTTCTTGATGTGATTCGATCTGGTGACTGCATTTTGTAAATTGAATACAAAACCCTTCTGACATGAGCGTAGGTCTGTTTACCCAACTTGTTTTTCTATGTTTTTTTCCTACTTCTGAAACACTTAGCACCATGTGAAACCGATTGCGCTTTATTTGGGCTTTTCGCTTTGCCGTCCCCTTTAAAATGCAAACGCAGTAAATTTATTCCCGTCGGTGGAAAACAAAAATTCCTTTCCCTCACTCGTATTTACGCACAAATCTTAATTTATTCCACACCCGATGCAGTTTTTCGTTTCTTTTTCACTTTCCCACACCAAAACCTCGGCCATCAAACTTCGCAATCAATTAAATTGTTTTTCACTTTCTTCTTCCGTCACCAAGAAACTCAAAACCGTTCCAATCCAAATCCAGACTTCTTTTCTTTTCGAATTAAAAATTAACCAACTTTTTCCGACACCGCCAAAAGTACTTCCGATTATTTTCAAGCCATATACTGACTGCCCTAAATCCAAGAACCCAATCCCGCAATCCTTTTATTGTCAATTACTGCTGCTGCATCTGGGTAACGTAATTGAAGTTGCACTTCGATTCCGCTACCCGCACATCTTTTTCGTATCGACAAATGCAATCATTTCCGTGTTGCATATATGGCAATTTGCATAACCATGGAAGCGCTTGATTAGATGCAAATTATCATATATATACGGAAACAATTGCTTTTGCCGATACTCCAAAAAGAGTGCTTTCCTGCGCTCGGGGAACTTCAACCCAGGGTACCAGTGGGCCCCCGGTAGAGAATCCACGGCACTACCAACGGAGCCGCCTTCTGTTGATTTCCCATTCATCGAATTATCAACTTCAACTATGCATCTTTCATGATAGGCATGAAAATGAAATTTGTTAGTAGAGAGACGTGAATGAATTTTTTGTTAGTATGAAAAATAAAATTTGTTAGTGGGAGCTAATGAATAGAATTAGTTAGTATGAAGGAAGGAATTAGGTTTTGTCAGGAAAAATGTATCGAATGAAATTTTGTTAATGGGAAGTAATGAATGGAGTGTTGTTAGTGGGAAAATTAAAATTATTATTATATACTATTTTTTTTTGTAATTGAAAATAAGGGGAAAAGGGTAGGATTGAGATGATGGGGAAATAATAATTATAGGGAAATCGTTAAATGTTCATAAAAGTAAATAAATTTACTGGAGAAAAGTGTATATGTACCCAAAAGAAGGTGGATGTGTTACGGCGGCGATTTGAGGTTGCGAAGGGGAGAATGCCGGTACGCCGGAATCTGCAAAAGTATATCTAGATAAACTCTCTTATCCATTGTTGATACAATAAACACGATATTACCTACCACATTACTACTACTACACCCCCAGACCATGACACTACCACTGCCATGTTTCACCGGTGGCGCGAGGTTATTAGGGTTTTGTAAAATAATTTTACAACAGCACTTTTTCTCGCAAACTACCTAAGCTAGAAACATCAAATTTTGTATGCAGGTGTAAAGTGGTGCTCTCTTCGAAGTTCAATTACAAAAATAATTTGTAAGGTATTTAAGGGGGGTCTCTCCATAGAGGGGAGTGACCCCCGAAAAAAAAATTCATCAAATTAGCCGATATGGGTATCAAATGAAAGGCCTTGATGAGAACTTTCCAAAACAGGTCTTAATTTGACACTTGTCGTTTCGAGGGGTTTACAGGTAGGGGAAGTACACGAAAAATTTTAGTCCCCCCCTCGCGATTGGGCGCCTGTGATCCGAAATATCTGAAAAAAAATATGGAGGTAGGTGTTTATGAGTACAACAACAACAAATACCTTAGAAGTCAAAATTTGCTTAACTTTGTTATTAATAGTATGATATCCGAATTTCAAATTTTCCCCAATAAATTCGTATAAGTACCCTTAAACTGAACGAAATATTTAAGTAATCCTACAAAAGGTCCTTAAGCTTTGTAACTTTGATGAACATCGAATGATATACATGGAAGTTATAGCCGTTTGAAATTTATCCAATTAAAACAACAATAACACATGATTTTGATATTTTATAGACGTTGCCAAGAATGTTACATCTGGTAAACGAAAAGGTTCATAAAAACGCGTTTCCAAGAGCACAGAAATGAAATAATTAGCGAGAACAAACGAGGCCTCGACAAGTATGATCAGCGGTGGCGATGCACATAAGCGAGAAGACATACCACCGATGAAGATAATTTAAAGCTCATGAAGTACGTCAATCAACCCTACACATAAGATGCTTGGGAAAGCCCTATTATGTTGTTGTTGTTGTAGCGCTACAGCCCTTATTATACCTGTAATCCGCCGAAATTCCGCAAAAGTTTTAAATAATCATCAAGAAAACGGTGTGTCGTAAATACGTAAATTCATGACGGAACAAATATCTACCAAACCCTTGTTAATCATCTTTTAGTGATGTGTAAAGTTCATTCATATTTTAACGTTAACCCCATAGAGCATTCATAAGATTGAAAAGTTGTCAATGAACTAATAATCCTTATAAACATCTCCTTAATTAGACTCCAAAGCAAAGAGAGAATGCCAATCTGGTGATTCAAATTCAAATGCGCTTTATTGGTTCAATTATTATAATTTTTATAAAATCACAAAGCAAGTTTTAAAGCATTGTAGTACTCAAAAACTTAATGGCCCTCATGGCACTCTGAGTTTAAACAATATTCGCTCAAAACTTCGTGATAAAAAGCAATATAATATCTCTATTAAAAATTACCTCTAACTGAAAGAAAAGAGTATACTTTGAGCTTACAACTAATATGTACTCGTATGTAATGACTTAATTCCAATCAATGTTATCAAAAACAAATTTAACTAGTTTTTACAGAACAACATCATTAAAATTTGTTTTTGATAACATTAATTGGAATTAAGTCGTTACATATTAGTTGTAATTTAACTAATTCTAGCAGAACAATATTAACTTCACCGTAGACGATCCCAAGCCCGTTTGAGAAAGGAGGAGGGAACCCACTATTTCCCCAACCCACAGCTTCCATGATTCCTCATCCTAAACCCTACGATGAAATGGAAGTAAATGTTCTCGGGGTCGCACATTGGATTTACTGGTTCCTCAATGATGTGACACTAAATGCCGAGAAATACCAATAACTGTAAATATATCTACAGATCTGATACTAAATCTTACATATATCTCCTTAGTGGGGACGTAAGAGGGTGAAGGTGAATCTTCCACACCTGATAACGGAATCGAAGTGATGACCATGCCACCGGAATGGAGGTTGGCGAAGAGCTAACTCCCCATCCCTGGAAGCCTCTACACTATTTTGGAACCTGCAGAATAGCCTCGAAATAGATTGGATCCATGGCAATGACCTCGCAAACGAAAAAAGGACTATGGCTTTTTTTGTGGTTGGAAGGTGAATGCCATTTACGCACAGAGTGTGGGACTCCCATGCTCACAAATTAGATCCTGGAATGGTAGATTACTGAAAAACCCTGGCGCTGCTAAGGAAATTTTACAACAGGCCAGTCAATATAAATTAAAAATACTGGCAATCTAGGAAACGAATTGGACTGAAAATGATATTCAAGACATGAGATTGCACATAATATTCAAAAGTGGGAAGCCTACTGGCTTTTATTGTGGATAGGGAGTTCAAATCGCATGTTATTGATTTTAAGGCGGTTAATGAATGGTTGTGCACAATCCGCATAAAAGCGAAATCCTTCCAAATCTGGCTGATAAACGTGCATGCCTTGATCGCAGAAAAGGACGAAGAAATTAAGGAAACGTTATACAGTCACCTGGAAAAGCTAGTCGACTCATTACCTGCAAATGACACAAAAATAATTCTGGTTGATTCAAAGAAGCTACGCGTTTCAGTTATTTAATGGTGAGGTCATCTCTATGAATTTGCAGTATCACAATAAGCATAAGAGTGCCTAAACCAACCTTTGGCGAAATATATTTTGCGAAGGTTTCCGCTGAATTTACTTCTTCTTCGTAGCACTACATCCCCTCTCGGGCCTTCGCTTCCTGCAAATAACGCCTTCAACTACTTCGGTCCATCGACCGCGTCCTCCAATTTCGAAATCCAAGCAGTGACAAACTGTCTTCGTTGACCAAGTCAGACCAGCATTTCCTCGGTTTCCCACTGGTCTCCGGCCTCCAGTTCTCCCAACGAATACCTTTTTGGGTATTCGTTGCTCATCCATACAGTTCATGTGTGCAGCCCATTGCAGCTTCTGTAGTCTTACAATCGTTGAGACCTCCGGTTCGTCAAAAATTTCATACATCACATGGTTGTATCGAATTCACCGTTGGTCCCCGTCTAGATTCACTCCAATTATTTGCTTTATGACCCATCGCTCAAAGGCGTTCAATATATTTGCGAATGCTTGGGTTAGGATCCATGTTTCACATCCATAGTATAACACAGGTCTTAAAACAGAATAGTATACTTGGAGCTTTGTTTTCCTGTGTATGCAGCTGGTCTTCAACATTGTCAAAACTGAATAAAATATTTTATTTGCGAGCTGTATTCTTCGGCGTATTTCGTCTCTTTCATTGGCGGCTCTCGTTATTTTGGCGTCTAAATACACACATTTGCCCACATTTTCGATACTGTATTTGCAAGTGTGATATTCTGGGTATTTGAGGTATTATTCCTCGACTGCGTCATGAGCTTTGTTTTATTTTCATTGATTTGTAGCCCTACTAGTTTTGCTTCGCTGTCGAGTTTCAGGAAGAGTTCTGTGACAGTCGTTAATGACCGTGATAAAATGTTGATGTCATCCACATAGGCAACTATTTGGCTCGACTTGTATAGTAACACATCTCTTGTATCGACAGGTAGTCCTTATGGCGTACTCCAGAGCCAAATTGAAATCGCAGTTGGGCCAGCCCATCTCCTTGCATTAGTCCGATATTTGTGTCAACTTATTTATCTGTCTAGAAAACACCATGTGGTTTTATGGTGCACTTGCTGTCGATCTTCAAAGTCGAACTACTCATAAGTATACGTTTTTTTATATTGTTGTTATTCACCAAGCTGATTGTGACCTCTAATTTTAGTAAATGCTTCTAGTAAATTCGGGTTTTTATTTGGACGCAATAGTTTCTATTTTCATTATTTGAAAAAGAAATGTGATTCAATAAATGAATTCCTCATGAAAAAATTAAATTTGAAAGCAAAGTGACATTATTTAACTACATATTTTTCTGTTTAAGTCAAAATACAACACTATAATTTTGAGCTTGGATAGTAATTAGCCCTCTCCAAATTAAATTATAGGAATGAAGAAGATGACGTTTTGACTATTTTAACTGGACCCAGGAAGTGATTATCATGGCTGGAATGTACAGATGATATTCCATGTAGCAGTTCTACAATGTATATTACATTCGCGCTAGGCCATAAACGAGAAAACGGTTGCATGTGGGTTCTTTGTTCATTCTTTATTATATGCTCGTACCTAAGCCGAACGCACCGATATAATTTTTTCCAGGAAAATTTAATATTTTTGAGGATGATGTCTCAAACATAAATGACGAAGTTCTCCCTGAGGAGATTTCAATGCTGGAGGTATCGAATGGGACATTCCTGAAATACATCCGCATGAAAAATGAATCCTGGAGATGGTGGCTGTGACGGGACTTATCATGCTGAACATTTTTATGCCGACTTTCCAACTTTGGGGCTGTAATGAACCATACACTACTTGCAATTCACCTGGAAGTCCCTAGTACTTAGCACCAAAATTGGAGAGCCAATGCTACAGAACTACTCTGTGCGGGATTATCAGTACATTTCACTTGAGATCCGTGGCGGTGTCATTCAACCTTCATGCTCGCGACTTGTCCCTATCGGTGGACTTTTGAAAGAATAGACGTTCAGAGGGTCGTTGATATTCTTACGGCAAGCATGACAGACAGCTAAAGATGTGATGAACTCAATTATGAGTATCATTCCATCTACATGTAAGTCTTTTATGCCTCGTAGGAGAACTGAGCATGGCAAGCCTCCAGTGATATGATGTTCAACTGAAATCGCTGAACAGCAAAGAGAGTGTCACAAGCTCCAATTAACGGCACTCAAGTTGGCCAGAAAATGCTTTGGTAGACAGATAAAATCCAATAAGGCTTGCGACAGAGAGGATCTGGTGGACAATGTGAACAAAGATCCTTGGGGCTTAGCTACAAGCTAGTTATGCGGAAGCTCGGTGCCCTGCGAATACCATGCTTATAGATAGGCCAGAGAGTCAGTGCACTTTTCCTCACCCATTTCATCAATGTTGATATTATTACGGTAATAAAGCTATAGAGAATTAACTTTGTACGTGACTGAAACTAGAATAAGCAGCCCTTTCAATGAAAATAAGGAAGATTGCAGAATCAGATGGCGTCCCAAATGAAGAAGCTTCGGCTTACATGCCACCATTGTCCTGACATTCTGCTCAGCAGGTTTAATGCTTGCTTGCATGAAATGGTATTCTCAGAGTGTTGGAACTAGCGATGCTCTTGCTATCCAATAAGAGGAAGGCGAGCTCTGTGTCGCCGTCTGCATATCACCCGATATGTATGCTAGACACGGCCGGGAGGAACTCACAGGGAAAGACTATGTAGTGAATAGGTAATTTCAAAGTCCGTGAAGGACTGCAGCGATGGTCTGCTGCCTCGGCAGAGGAAGGTGAAGATATCCGCCGAGAATGCCCTTGTCTGGGGACACGTGAATGCACTGGCAGGCTAGCATTGCAGTGTGGGGGAGCGGGTTCATTCCCCCAGCACAAGGACCCACTACAAAAGAATTTCGCATTCACGAATTTCTGAGATCACAAAAAGAAAGGCGACCGAAGTCGCAAAAATTGTAGGCAACTATTCAGAGAGAAAATGACTTGTTCAGAGAACAAGTGAAACAAGTAAAAATGGGCGGACTTGGGGTAACTTCGTCTTTACCCGACGAGGCTCATGGCCCACAAATAAGAGAGGGGCAACCGGGTGGTGATGGAGCCCCCGCGCACCCGCATAACCAGATTAAAATCCATAAATGTTGCAGTGGCCAGGTATTCCTCTTCTGAGTGGAAAACTCATACAACTTAACTTGCATGAGCCTTCCCATCAGAGGAGAAGTACCTGGGGACCAATTTATGCCATAGAATTATGCAATTCGATTACATAACCCTATGCCATAAAGAGGCACCTAGCTCGGGCCACTCAACCCGCGAAGTCACCTGAAACAAAAGGAGGTTAGTCGGTGCCCGATGGCTGGCTCATGTCTTGCGTTGAGAGCCTGCCATCGTACCGGGTCTTATACCCGGTCAGTACAGAAAGAAAAGAAAGACCGATCTCATTTGAAAGTTACAAATTCATTTTTTTATTCTTCTTCACGCAACAATTTAATTATATAAACTCGATACTAAAAATTCTCACGTACAAGCAATATCAATTTCAAACTCGATCTTAATGATTTACAAACTACTAGTAAATCTAATCTTCTTCTGTTCGAAGTAAACCATAGATATAAAGACTAAAAGAAAAACGGGGGAACAGTAGGGTGGTTCTAATAATGTAGATGTAGGAGATTCATTCCCTTTATTCATAAGGAATGTCCCATTCTGCCCTTATAAAATTTTTGTTTCCAAAGCCCATTTTTGTTTATATATGTAAATTCAAGGGTATATCAAATTTGAAATATATATAAAACCGTGGTATGTATATAAAGAAATATCAATGTATATATAAAAAAATTATTGAAATCACTCAAAAGGGTACTTACCCAGCCTTTCCGATGACGAGCGCTCGTTGACGAGGTGGGGTGCGTAAGTCCTGGCTTTCAAACTGAGCATTTACGGGTATATTAATTAAGTACTGGGCTTGGGACACTCACAAAAAATTATGATAATCCTCTACGTTACAATTATTGGCAGAGCAATTTAAATCAGAATCGCCAGATACGGTCACTGAACAATTATCAGCATATGTTGCTAACGAAACAGCCACGACATCAAAATATTCCGTGAAGTCAATTTTCGCAAGTAACGGTCCACCTTGCATCAGTTACATTATGCTGAACCATCACAACATCAATAAAATATGCCAAGTTAGCGAGAACTTTTCCCATAGAATCGATGTTCCACTTGCCAGAATAACATTAATTACAGCAACAAAACGACACAATGACTCGCCTTGAAATTCAAAATAAGCTTTTTCGCATGATCACGTCATTCAGTGAGATATTCTACATACGTCCGTCTGCCGGCGAGTTGCGAGTTATGTCAACTAAGTAGCAACAAAAGTAACGGTGAACCGCAAAGATTCCACAAATAACACGTCCCAAATACATGAAAAAAGAAACAATCGCAAACGAGTTTTCTTCTTCCTTTCTTATCGCCGCTATGAAGTGCACTTGTAGCAATAATTACACTCGAACCCAATCAAATAATCATTTTCCCAGAACCACAACATTATATATCAGCACTCGCATTGCACGCATTCGATTCTTAATTTGCATACAGGAAGTAAATTCGTTAGAGTCGATTAATTTTGTTTATTTTTAACACACAACAGGGCAAACAAGAAGTTACGGTATATTACTCGGGTCAAAGTGGCGCGCACAGAACAATTGCACAATGTTCGCAGAACGGATCTAATTTTCCAGATCATGGAAGTCTAACCATCGCAACGATTCTTCGTTTTCCGCACTTTGCGTCCATCTCCTTTCCCTTGTCACGATCCCTTTTGCCACGAATCAGCGCAAACTCTTTCCCGAGTTAATCCTCAAATATAATTACAGTGTTGCGAATCGCCAACGTATCAGACGAAACAACTCTCGAGAAGAACGGCAGACAGACACGATCACCGTCCAATACCCTGTTCCCGTTCTAAACAAATGTAATTTTACTTGGGAGCATTATTCCGCAGAGGGATGGTAATTCAAGTAACAAGGGTGAAGCGTGTGAAATTGTTTTCATTTAAGCTTTGAATTTACTACCCGATTTTGAATGATTTAAACGTATTTTCCAAGCGGCCGTGTGTGCTGTAAGTCGACTCCCCCGGCAACAACTCCCAGCAATCCCACATTTCGAGCACTCACGCTTTGCAATTCCATCTTAATTTCGCTTATGCTATCGTGGTGTAAGTGCAAATCAGGTTTTTGGAATTGTTGCTGTGGTTTCAGGTTTTGAGCGTACATGATTTGTGCGACGGCGCCTGAATGTAAATGTGCATCCACTGATGGGATGGAATACGCAGTTGCGTTGGGTAGATTGTTCTTTCTCCTGTCTTCCAAGGAGAGTCTCTCAGTGATAAGATTTGTTACTAACAAATCTATGATTGTAAATGTATATTTTGTATGTCTAGGACTACGATGAGCTGAGTGAGAAAATGTCTGTTTTAAATACTTTCAAGTCATAGTAGGATTTTCTAGATGGAAATTATTTGCTGGTTGTGTAGTAAATTAGTAGATCTGGTCTATAGTATGCATGAATTTTCTTTAACCCTTTGCTCGCGCCGTATTCGAATCGAGCATTTTTATTTATAGCCACATTTTTGGTTGTTGAACAATTGAATTTATATTACTGTTTTTATGTCTCACGTATATTAATTAATAGCATTTTAAATTAAGTTTAAATTTTTTTCCTCCCATTCTATTCTGCATTTCTTTGAAATTGTTTGATGTTTTGTTTTCTAGCTATTTTTGCATAGATAATTTTCCATTTTCCCAATCTCAAAAGGTGTTATTGTAGCTGTTTTGCATTGCTGATGTTGTTGCAATTTGTTGTTGTTTTGATGTTGTTTTTATTGTTGTTGGCCATTCTCGTGCCAATTCATTATATTTTCCCCAATCGGTTTTATATATTCTTGCAATCTCTGGTACGAGGGGATCATCTGGATTTGGATCACAGAGCAAAGAGCAAATTGATAATAAAACATTTGAAATAGTTAGGGCAGGCTACCAGACAAATCGATCTATTACTGTTTATATTCGGATGGTATATACGTGTTGTAAAAGCCACTTTTGTTAGATTATCTACTGCGAAGGGTACCGAAGAATCCCGGGATTTGTCGTAATCAAACCGATGCCGAAGATTATGATGATCAATCATTGTGCTTGTTGCATTTCTAGTCTGATTTTCGGATGGTGTCAGCTTTGATCCATCCACAGCACGATGAGGAGATTTGGTTTTAGTAGCTCCCGTTCCACCCGGATCATCTGTGGGCAGCATAGTGATGCCGTGGCTTTTCAACATTTTTTGTAAGTTTCTCGAGCAGTTCCTATGCACAACCTGCTCGATTGCTACAACTAATTGACGCTATCTATGCTACTGAAGATCTATCCCCCAGTATATGGCTTAAGAGCGGGGCACTCCATCGTTGAGACGATTGCAAAATTGGTGAGCGTTGGGTTGGTTGGTGGCACTTGATGTTAGTAATGCTGAATATCCTAGAATATCCTAGAAACGTAGGAAAACCTTTTCAATTTCCAGAATACATGAGGCAAATTTTGAAGGAGTAAAGCCAACAAAGAAAGGAAGCTACATCAAGTGTTTCTCATCGGGACACCTTTGGCTCGGAACTGTGGAGCATATCGTTTGATGGGCTACTCAAGCTTGACTTACCTACTGAGTACTACATGATCGGCTATGTGAATGATATTACGGTACCAGCGGCTGGGCACACAGTTGCACACGGTATCACATAAACTCTAAAAATGGAGGCCAAACATTTGGTTTTCGAAAAAAATTTATTAATATTGTTGAATCTTTACATAAATTTTCTTTTTAGAGGCTCAAATATTCTTTTTTTACAGTTTTACAGACAGGAAATCGATACCCATTGTTCAAAATGTGTAAAAAAAAGTTAAGCCTACTGTTTCTAGAAAAAAGTTATTCTGCTATTTTTTGCTCTCTTTGCCCTATTGTTGCCTGTGTAAGTAATTTGTACAACTTTAGATATTTGAAGCAATACAAAAATGTGTGCCCATTTGAGTCCTCAAAGGAACGTATTAGTGATCCGAAACCAAAGTTATGACAACTCCAACACATTTACTTTTTATATGTGCAAACGGTAAATTTTGCAATTTAGTAAATTATGTGCTAAGAGACGATGATTTCAAAATAGACTCCTTGGTAGGAAACTGCAAATAAAAATTGGCCACCAAACCATTTCATCGCCATTTAATGGGCATTAAGTGACCATAATGTGATCTGATGGCTATTTTTGTATTTATATTTCTAGCAGGGCTGCGAAATGTAAATGTATACAATTTTAGGTCCATAAATGTTTCACTAAAATCGCTGAAGATCAAATAGTTGCTACAAATAGAAATTATAGATATGCATAGAAATATACATGTACAAATATTATTTCAAACATGCTGTATATAACTAAGTATAAACATTTTTTTTTTCTTGAAAAGCCTTCAGGCCGTCGGGCCGTCTAGTAACTGAAGATGACTCAAAGGAGTCGTAACGCGTCTGCTCACACAACAAAGCAAGGCCCGACGGCTTTTAAAAAAAAAAGAGAAATGGCCTGCGGACATGAAATGAAACAAGTTGGGTAGACAGACCTATGCTCATGTCAGAAGGGTTTTGTACTCTACTTACAAAATGCAGTAACCAGCAACGAATAAAATCAAGAAACATGTCAAAGACGATTTAATTGGAGAAAATGTGAAATTCGAGGATCATACTATTATTAACAAAGTTGAACGAATTTTGACTTCTGAGGTATTTGTTATAGTTATACCCATAAATATCTCCTTTGATATTTTTTCAGATTTTTTAGATCACTGGTCCATTCGCGAGGGAGGAAACACATTTTTCATGTATTTCCCCCCCTGTGCTCCCACTGAAGGAAAAACTGTCAGTTTAAGAACTGTTTTGAAAAGCTCTCATAGAGAACTTTCAGTTGATACTCATATCGGCTACCTTTCATGAAATTTTTTTTCACGGGCCACTCCTCTGTACTGTAATCATCGATTCATGGCCTATTTTTTCGAATCCTAGAATGGCTACAAAGCCCTTTTGCTAGGAGCTCTCTCCTGCCTCTTTGACTTGTTTCAATTGTATGTACTCATCTCCATGATACCTATCACTCCTGAAATTTTCATGCGAATTCTAGCAAAGCTGTAGTGTCGAAGTCGGTAAAAAGCGCATATGGCTCCATAGCAATATGTTTCCATAGTAATACAGGGCATATTGCTCCATAGTAATACACGAAAATTCAAATCGCTATAACTTCGGTAAATACAATTCGATCTTTATGAAACTTTCCGAAAAGATCAATCTTATAAATAGTCATCTCTTTGCTAAATTTTATTGAGTTTAAGGGTACCGTTTAGATTTTATTCAAGAAAACACAAAATCGATAAATCATACTATTACTAACAAAGTTGAGTGAATTTCGACTTCTCATGTATTTGTTGTTGTTGTACTCATTAAGGCCTACATTCATGATTTTTTTTTAGATTTTTCGGATGGAAGGTGTCCAATCGCGAGGGGGGGTACGCGAAAAGTTCGTACATTTCCCCTTCCCCTGCGCCCCTCGGTAATTATAAAACAATTTTAAGACTTGTTTTGAAAAGATCTCATTGAGACCTTTCCAATGACACCCTACTCGACTACCAATGGTGAAAATTTTTTTTTGAGGGGTCAGCCCCTTATATGGGGAGACCCCCCTTAAACGCCTTTGAAAAATGTTTCCACCCTTGAACTTTCAAGAGGTCACCACTTCTGACCTTCCTACAAAGTTTCATGGCTGTAGCTTGTATAGTTTCGGAGAAAAAGTGCTGTGACATACAGACGGACGGACGGACGGACGGACGGACGGACGGACGGACAGACGGACAGACGGACACAGGTCGTGATTGCAATAGGGTTTTGTATTTTAGTACAAAACCCTAAAAACATTTTCCCTCCCTGTGCGCCCTTCGAAGCAAATTTTGGCAAAGTAAGACCTGTTTTGAGAAGCTCTCATCAAGACCTTTCAGTTGATACCCATATCGGCTACCTTCAATGAAATTTTTTTTCGGGGGGTCACTCTCCTATATGGGGAGACCCCCCTTAAATACCTTATAAAATTTTTTTGTAGCTGAACTTTGAAGAGATCACCACTTTACACCTACACACGAAATTTGATGTTTCTAGCTTAAGTAGTTTCCGAGAAAAACTGCTGTGACACACGGACGGACGGACGGACGGACAGACGGACAGACGGACAGACTGGTCGCGAAACTAGTAGGGTTTTGTAAATTATTTTACAAAACCCTAATAATTAACTATAAACATTATAATTCTTTAACTTGAATATTCACTTAACCCATAACAGCATAAACTTTATCATAAGACCTATTATAATTTTAATGAAATATAAGGGGTTATTAGGGGTGATTTGAAAACCCAATCTTTAAAAATGCAGCACATACATAAAGATAAAGTTTTACGGCCCATCTATGCACTATGGAACCTTAACTAAATTGGGCTTGGTATAAAATAAAACGAATAAAACGTTTGAATATTTTGCAATTTTATATTAGAAAAGTAAACAATTGAATTACATCTGAATATTAGCTTCCAGCAATATACCTTCTAAATGCAAACAATGATGCCATCTCATTATTACAACAATTTTTCCTTGCAAGTAACCAGCTGTTCACCACAGATATATCTAAAAAGTAGGTAAAGATCGGCCTCAAAAGTAGGCGAAGGCCGGCCTGAAAAGCAGGCAAAGATCGGCCAGATCCTTATTTGCATTCTTGTACGACGATTTGTCACAGCTTCATCACATTTGTCTACCCGACCCATGTGCTTGTTGTAGCTGGCAATCATAGAGGGCTGTGGGATCGAAACTTTGGCTTTTTTTCATTAAACCATCGAGTAGCAGACGTCAAGGCTCAGTTTTCGAAATTGGTTGCCACAGTGATCACATTCTTGTTATTCCAGCAGCATACAAATACATCGTCAGAGTTTTGGTATTCACTGTAGCCTCGTTCTTCTCGCTTGAGCTGATTGACTTCTTTTAGCGGACAATTATCAACACGGTTGGACCGTATTGTGCCAGTCGCAAAATATCCGAATTCTCTCAAATATCTCATCAACGACGTGAAAAGGTTGTCGAAATATATTTTAATGCTACTGTTGGCTGGCGCTTTTCCTATTTCTATGAGATTGAGAACTAGATTCCCGCCTAATCTAAAATCCTTCTTTTCGGTAGTTTTTTCCGGTATAAATACTAAAAGCCAACATACAAGTATAACGGATACTGGCACATAAAGCCCAATTTTTAAAACCCAATCTTATCAGCTTTCCTCTGATAAACTGCTTTGCGTAATGTTTACCACTGTATGGGATCATACTTTCATCGACGCTATAATGCTCGTCTAGTCCGTAATGTTTTCGGAAAGATTCACTTAGACTATCTAGCAGCGGTCGCAATTTATACAGCCTATTAAAAGAAGCCAATAAATTTGTGTTATAATTCATATGTATGTTTTGAAGTCCCGATTTAAATCTATTATATCTAATACTTTCTCCAAGAATTTTAGGAACGTCGTTATTTTACATGGTAACTTGGCATAAATGGACAGTAACATACCTCCCAAAATAACATTTATTTCATCTTCTGTAACCATCATTGGCTTATATTTCTTGCCTGCATAAAGATTTGTTTGTTCTACAATGTGTCTTACTGAATCCTTATAAAAAAAAGTTTGAAATATTCTAAGGCCTTTGACTTTCTACTGAAGATGATTGTGTGACGAATTTTGGGCATGAAAAGTTAGGTAATTGCTTTTTCCACAACGTAGTCCTTTTCTTCTTAGCCTTAGATTTTTTTGGAGTACTCTTACGCGCCTTTAGATAAGAAAGTGGCTTGTTATCTTGAACGTCACTTTCTTCACTTGATGAATGTACCTGCGAAACTTCAATGTACGATGACGGGAGACCTGAAGATGCCTCATCCCTATTTGCTTTGAAACGTCGTAGTTCACATCCACTTTGAAGTAATGCGCGTCCTAAGTGATTTAGGTTGCCATCGTGTTCATAGTCTAACTCGTCACTGTCCTCATCAGTTGCCAGACCAATTTGTTCTAATGCTGGTTCAACATAAATAACGCGCTTCGTATTCTTATAATCATCTTCGCATTCTAAGGCTACCAAAATTTCATGCACCGTGAAGCTGTAAAAGTAAGCAAACACCACCACTATCCATAGCGTTCGATATATTGGACGCCATTAAACACACAAGCATAAGAAAAGAAGAATCGTCTTTGAAATGAATTAAAGCTTATTTTTACATAAAAACATATTATTTCAACACATGCAACTTATTATTTATTTATTTTTTATAATAGATTACAAGAAAATCAAAAAAAGCTAACCTTTTTCTCAAACAAGACTGACCGTCAGCCGCAATTTTCGTGAATGACAAATGAAAGCTGATAAACGTCACTTAACCCTAACAAATGGGGTTGCCAGTGTGAAAAAAATATTTGTCTTCTTTCAGAAACAAAAACTACCGACTATTTATTTTTTTTCAACACAATCTAGCGTCCGATTTATCGCACGTTATGCTGTAATGGGTCAAAGCAGCAGACAGCTGAGAAGGCATGGTGCTTACATATATCTAGGTATTCAACATAAAGAAAGGATTCGAACGCAATGTTACATTTTTCCGATGGTATCCATATAATAATGATAACCGTGATTTTTTTATTTGATAATTTCCAACAACGGGTTTAGATTTTCCAAAAAAGTTGTTTGAATCAAAAAAAACCAAACTATCACGCTTATATATATGTTTTCTCCAAAAGTATTTTTTTTATCCACGTTTACTGAGGGTAAGTATCATATTAACACATTGGGACTATTTTTCCCATAATCGTCATGACTTAAGCTTTCAAATGTTTTATTTTTTTTATCTCGTGTTCTTCATGAGCTCTACGATTTTGTCCCTCTACAGATTAGGATCTTACACTGTGCGATGTCGCGCTGGAAGCCAGGAGTTACACTGTTTACGATAGGAAGCCACATGGGGTCCCACACCTAGGTCCAATCGTTTGCAGCCGGCTTCATAATTTTCAACCATTAACTTTTCTATCCGATAAAAATCCTGTAAAAACTCTTAAACTTAAAAAAAAATCCGCTGGGGATTTTCCTGACCCTTGGGGTCGGGTAGGAAATTGAATGAAAAGTATTTATGTGATATTGAGATGTGATATAGAGTTGAGCAGTTGCCATTAAAAATTTCTGATAGAAAGAAGAGAATATGTCCCCTCCATTTGCGAGAGCAATTTCGAAAAAAATATTTATTTCCACGTATTTATTCAATATTTGTAAATTGCAATGCATCTAAAAATTTACCATCACAAAAAACACCAATAAAGATGATTTCTTTTCTTGATACTGACATTGTTTTATATTATTTTTGAGTCCTTATATTCAATTGCTTCCTTTAATTAAATTAAATGGATTGCCAAACATTTCGCTTCCAACAAATTATTCATGTAGACTGGCATGGTGTACAATTTATGCCTAGTATAAAATTTAAATATCAAAACCACTTCTATAATATTAACCTTATACTATCATTCTTGCAGATAAGAAATATTGAAATCGTTCTCTCAGCGGGAAGTGTCTATTACACCGGAAATAAAGCAAAAGTGGTAAAGCGAATTTCCGGTGAGATCAAGTTGATGCCAGGTGCTCGACAAGATGTGCAAATGACTGTGAAGCCTGATGAATATTTGCCAGGACTTGTAGAGTAAGTTCTATTTCCTTCATGAAGATGAATTGTTTTATATTGACATTTTGTATCTTATCTCAAGGTATAATAATATGAAAATCTATGCTATATGCAATGTTATTGAAACTATGCAAACATGGGCTGGAGAAGATGATTTTCAAATAATTAAACCACCAATTAATGTACAGGTTGGTGAAAATTTTGTATCTTACTATTTGTCTCAGTTTATATAAAGAAAAATGAAAAAGGACCATAAATATTGAAACATGACGTGTTACTGATTATTAAAAAGAATGTTTTTATCAATATGCATAAGACAATAGTTTCAAATTTTTAAATTCTAGGTTGAGGCAGAGGTTGCGGTCGGTGATGTTCAGAAAATAACAATGAGTTTCCGGAATCCGCTCCAGCAATCGTTGACTGGCGGTCACTTTAATTTATCAGTTCCACGAGTTTTGGCTAGAACTGTTCCAGTTTATGTTGGTAACATTCCACCGAAAGGTGCCGTGGTCGGAACTTTCGACCTTCAAATTCGAGTAAGCTGCTACTAGTTGATATGTAAGGTAGATAGTGATTTTATTAAATTTTAAAATATTTACAGAAACCTGGAAATTTTACAATTGTTGTGACTTTCGTTTCGAAACAACTTTCGGATATGTCTGGAAGCGCCAAATACGAAGCGTTTTAAGGCTATTCCCTGAAACCAATAAATTAACTTATTGTGCTTGCATTACATCATTACAATAAAATAGACTATATTTAACCTGAAAATGATTTTTAAAAGAATTTGTACAAAATTCCTTTTTACATCACACTACAATAAAATTAAATGCATAAAAAGCCTTATAGTGGAGGACTAACCCATTTCAATTAGACTATACTCACCTTCTATTGGTTCATATAAATTCTTCATTTTGTTGATTTGATGCTAGATTCTGGAGATCAAGACTCCATTGAAAAAAACTTTAATCGCATAATTCGCTTGTAAGAATCGAAAATGTTGTTTTATTATTAATTAATTATTTCAAAAGGTCTTAAGAAGACCAATCGTTTTCACCGAAGATATTTAAGTAGGGTACTTTGAATTTTTTTTGCACTGAAGTCACAAGCTTTATGACATATTTCTTGATTACGACTACTGTTGCCCAATAGTTAACGCCTCGTTGGAGTAGCTCTTCCCCGAATCATCATGGCATATGTGATGATCGAACGAATCGGGGTTTTGTAGGCGAAAACCTTGATCTCTTGACTGCTTCATAAAAAAAGGGGGGAAAAAAATTATACTAATAAGTAACTTTTCTTTAAACATTGTCAACGTTAACACTGAAAGTAGCCTTTCTATTGAAAACTACCCCCAAGTACTTCGTTTGCCTGGAGCAGTGCACCATCTACCCATTCAACTTAATTCTGAAATTACAGACGCCCTTTGATCGCGCACAAAATTTTTTGGGGGGATCTTTGAATACAATGCATTCACTTTTTCGCCATTACCTTGATTCCTCATTTCCGGTAATATGCATAGAGAGGTTCCAAGAATTTTTGAAACCTAGTGTTACCAAAGCGCAAATTATGCTCAGATGACCGTACAACCAAGTAGTCGACGAAGAGGTCAACCTGAACTCCGGGCTTAAATTCAATCGTAATGCCCAGAACATCAGAAATGAATATATTGAAAAGACATGGAACCGATATAGAACTGTAATGATTTTCTCGTTTCACATCGCTCGAACGAAATCGGAACTGACCTCTCATCGGTTCTAGACGAGAAGTTTTGGGACGTGACAAGGGACTGTACCCTTCAGTCAACAAAGCCGGACGCCCTTAATCTACTCCGAGGTGGCTGTTGGCTAGCTAGCTAGTTCGGAGAGGAGTTCGGTCGCGGGTCTTGCGCGAGCAGACTAAGTCCGGAATACAAAAATTCAGCCACCGGTTCACATGCCCGTTTTACTAACGCATCAAAAACATTAACATACCGAAAAGAAACCTATCCTTACTTTATTCCGTATTTCTTAAACTCATACAGGCAACAACCAAAAATTTATATAATTCCGCGTTCCCAAGTGTCATCGACGCGGTGCCCAAAAATATCCTACTTTAATTCGAATCGGAAAAACCCTACTCTAATAAAAACGCAACACAACTTATGGTACCGCGTACCGAGCGCAGCGCGAAACCGGCCATCCGCGGATTCTTAGAACCCTACCCTTGTAACGGCATACTTACCGCTCGCTGCCATTCCTGCTGGAAGAGAAGGGTATGCTGGAAAGAAAGTCGTTATTTGTTCAGCAAATCATGTTATGTATTGGCCCTACTGAGGCTGAATTTATTCAAAACTTAAGTTTACTTTATTCCCCTTACTTTTTTAGGTCTTTGTAAAAATTTTTTTTACAAAGACCTACTAGTTTCGCGACCTGTCTGTCCGTCTGTCCGTCTGTCCGTGCGTCACAGCTGATTTCCTCAGAAACTATAGAAGCTAGAATGCTCAAACTTTGTGAAAAGGTCAGAAGTGGTGGTCTCTCAAAATTTGAGGTCTTAACAAAAATTCAAAAATTTTTTAAGGGGGGTCCCCCCTAATAACGAATTGGCCTTAAAAATTTTTTTTAATCAAAGGTAGTTGAATGGGGTATCAGATGAAAGGTCTTGATTAGAACTTTTAGAGTCTGAAATAAAAAAATCATTTTATGAATTAGGGGGTCCAGGGGAAGGCAAAATGTACCACAAATTTGTGTCCCCCGGCCCAAAAATCTGAAAATTATCACGAATGTGGACCTTTACGAGTACAAGGGCAGCAAAAACCTTAGAGAGCGAAATTCACTCAACTTTGTTAACAATAGTATGATTTGTAGATTTTACATTTTTGCCCATAAAATCAAAACGGTACCTTTAAACTTCTTGAAATTTTGCAATTATATAGACTAATATAAGATATATATGTTCACAAAATTTAATTGAGATCGAATTAAAATCAAGTGAGTTATAGCCATTTCGATTATATGGAATTACACCAACAATAACACGTGTTTATGGTTGATATAGGGTTTTCCAATAAGAGGTGTCATTTTGATATTTGAAAATAAATGCTATTTTTGATATGAATGGTTGGATGTTTATTTCATTATAAAGAAGAATATATGCCGTTAAAAGCAAAAGATAACATCAGGCAAATAATCACGACGACACGCTTACAGGACCATATCCTTTTCATGAAATTTTCCATAACCAAATCGCAAGGTGGTTGCTCTATGTCCTCGATAACCTCACAAATTTCATCTTTGAGGTCCTGAATTGACGCCAGGCTATTGCCGTAGGCCTTATTTTTCACGTGGCTCCAAAGGAAGAAGTCGCAAGGTGTCAAATCACAAGATCTATTCAAAATAACACCTCTTATTGGAAAGCCCTATATATATTTAAAATTGACTTGGGCACTTTTATTTTCTTTCAATTTTCATGAAAATTTGGGGAATACTGTTTACTTGAACATGTTCAATCGACCCGGGCATGCAGAAAGACCATTTAAGCTAGATTCAAATGGCGGCTGCACTGTGCTTATGAAAGAAACTGTGCATCTTTTGCATAAATTTGAACGATTTCATATCCAAGTATGTGACGAATAATTCAAATCATCGATTCACGCCATTAGAAAACTTGTTTCTAAACCATAGGATGTTTACAAAGACCTTCTGGTGGGAGCACTCTCCTGCTTACTCAACTTGTTTTAACTTAATCTTAAACATTCGTTTTTCCAGTACTCCTTAGGACTTTTCAGATTCATCTCTTTTTTTTCATTCAAATAATTAATTTTCATGCGTCTAACTTTAGCTAATAAATAACATCAACGTTAAATAAGATATAATATATATAATAAAAATATGAATAACGATCAAATCCTTTGCTAAGTAAAACGAGATAAAAAAGGGAGGCGAGGAAAGGAATATTTGTAATTGGGAAGAAGGGCGGAGAAAGGGAGTTCTCATCCAACTTCAGCTTTAGTTTTAATTTCGTCAAACAGTTAAACGGATTTTCATTACATCCATTTTCTCTGCCTTCGTTCAGTTTGGTACAATGATTTATTTATTTATTTCGTTCGTCCTCAACGTTTTTAATGTATTGGGCCAACATTTCAGTAAGACGTGATGGCATAGGCCCTTTCCTGATTTCATTAACGCAAACAAATGTACTTAAATAAAATAATATGCAAATGAAGATATCACTCTAGAGTTATTTTCTGTTCTTTAAATTTTTGTTGCCTTATTACTATTCGTAATATAGTTTGTTTTGTCTCTTTTTAGGGTTTTGTACTAAAATACAAAACCCTATTGCAATCACGACCTGTGTCCGTCTGTCCGTCTGTCCGTCCGTCCGTCCGTCCGTCCGTCCGTCCGTCCGTCCGTCTGTATGTCACAGCACTTTTTCTCCGAAACTATACAAGCTACAGCCATGAAACTTTGTAGGAAGGTCAGAAGTGGTGACCTCTTGAAAGTTCAAGGGTGGAAACATTTTTCAAAGGCGTTTAAGGGGGGTCTCCCCATATAAGGGGGTGACCCCTCAAAAAAAAATTTTCACCATTGGTAGTCGAGTAGGGTGTCATTGGAAAGGTCTCAATGAGATCTTTTCAAAACAAGTCTTAAAATTGTTTTATAATTACCGAGGGGCGCAGGGGAAGGGGAAATGTACGAACTTTTCGCGTACCCCCCCCTCGCGATTGGACACCTTCCATCCGAAAAATCTAAAAAAAAATCATGAATGTAGGCCTTAATGAGTACAACAACAACAAATACATGAGAAGTCGAAATTCACTCAACTTTGTTAGTAATAGTATGATTTATCGATTTTGTGTTTTCTTGAATAAAATCTAAACGGTACCCTTAAACTCAATAAAATTTAGCAAAGAGATGACTATTTATAAGATTGATCTTTTCGGAAAGTTTCATAAAGATCGAATTGTATTTACCGAAGTTATAGCGATTTGAATTTTCGTGTATTACTATGGAGCAATATGCCCTGTATTACTATGGAAACATATTGCTATGGAGCCATATGCGCTTTTTACCGACTTCGACACTACAGCTTTGCTAGAATTCGCATGAAAATTTCAGGAGTGATAGGTATCATGGAGATGAGTACATACAATTGAAACAAGTCAAAGAGGCAGGAGAGAGCTCCTAGCAAAAGGGCTTTGTAGCCATTCTAGGATTCGAAAAAATAGGCCATGAATCGATGATTACAGTACAGAGGAGTGGGCCGTGAAAAAAAATTTCATGAAAGGTAGCCGATATGAGTATCAACTGAAAGTTCTCTATGAGAGCTTTTCAAAACAGTTCTTAAACTGACAGTTTTTCCTTCAGTGGGAGCACAGGGGGGGAAATACATGAAAAATGTGTTTCCTCCCTCGCGAATGGACCAGTGATCTAAAAAATCTGAAAAAATATCAAAGGAGATATTTATGGGTATAACTATAACAAATACCTCAGAAGTCAAAATTCGTTCAACTTTGTTAATAATAGTATGATCCTCGAATTTCACATTTTCTCCAATTAAATCGTCTTTGACATGTTTCTTGATTTTATTCGTTGCTGGTTACTGCATTTTGTAAGTAGAGTACAAAACCCTTCTGACATGAGCATAGGTCTGTCTACCCAACTTGTTTTCATTTAAAATACCATTTATTTATACATGCTAAAATCTCATTTTGGAATAAAATTAACCTCAATTTGCAGTATCAATAACTACAACTAGATTGCTCTTGATAGAATATCGTATGAAGAATCGGTACGAAAAATCTCTTCATTTGTAAATCTACCGACCAATAATCTTAATGGAATCTAAGATATTTCTCTAAGGATGACTACATTCTGAAAAGCCCTTTTGCAAGAGTAATGAAGTAAACATATTACAATCATGTTTATGTCAAATTTCTGATAAGCTAAATTCTGAAAGTCAACAAAGACAAATTTATATTAGCTCTTATCAAATCTTGGATACTTAAAAATGAAATTATTTTATTTCCAATTTAATAGCTGGTTTTTCATATTCTACGTTGTCCATTACCAGTGAATCAGTACCCATGTTTTCATCACCGTCATCAAAACCAAAGCAGGTCTCCACATTTTTATCATCACTAAAAAGTTTGTACGCTACATCCTAAACTAATAGCGATTTGTTTCCAAACGGGTTCTGCGTTTGTACTCATGTAGGTTGCATTTGCATACGTATTCTCGTTACGAGTCAACCTGTTATTCATTACTGATCGCATAACTAATATGTGTGAAACAATACATCACTTGGAACTTCGTGACTCTGATAAATAGTCTTTTAATTGATTGGTCCGGCCTGGACGATCGCGATTGTATGGAAACCATATCCCGCTCCGGAACCCCTTCCGCTAACTCACTGGCGTGGGCACTGCCGATACTTAATTGTAGAACTTACTTGGTAACCTCCAAATGTTCTTCTGTATATTTATTCATAACTATGTTGTCACCTCCCTCGTCAAGGCATCCTTGCACTGACAAAAAAATTGTGGTTAGGTACTCCCTTTAGGTTTGTACTCGAGATATCACAACTTACTTACTTTGAGGTTAGGTACTCCGCCCTTTGTCCGGATTTTCCATTTCCCTGAACATTTTCCCAAGATCCGAGATACATGCTGATGCCTCAGTTGACAAAACACTTTTCAATATGATGCTCGCAGTAGTGCTTCTTTCTGTTACTGAATTTAGTTTTTTACTTACTTTACTTTTACTTCTTTTCCGATCCCGATGACGTATAAAAAGATCCGCATGGCCGTCCTGCCATCTAGCGCACGCCATCCGCTTTTTAAAATTCACTCACACACAAAGCTGACGAAAGATGGGAAACCATATGTTAGCGATTTGCATATCCAACAACATTAGCAAATGCTTATATCGCCTACAAGATACTATTTTCCAAATGAAAACGTACGAAACGCATTCCGTGCATGCTATACATTCGCCTTGTACTGTTCGCTGTACTTCTAAACTTTTCAAGACGAGCAAATGAAGCACATGTTTTGCACCTTCCACTGATAGCTCAGCGTTGAGACGTAAAAAAAAACTCCTATTCATTCACTTTGGAAGGCGATAAAAATTAAACGGAAGTAAGAACTGAAATAATTTTTACTTCACTAGGAGCGCAATATGGTTCTCCGCGGGTGATTTGGATTTCACTGTAGAAATCCGTCTCAAAACCTCGAATTTTCGTTGGCACCTCCATAATTCTTCATATACCACTACGTAAGTTAGCCAGCAAAGTCGGCCTACTAATGGTCATGTGTGTGGTAGTAAAAACTGCTGCTATATGGCTTCCTATCTTACGTCAGTTTGTTCACACACGTTCATCTTCCTCTTAGCTGACAAAATGCGGTTCAGTGACAGCGAGAGGTTCGAGGGTGCATTCCGAACCATCGACATCAATAACGACTGACTAATTTTTGCCAGTGGCGTAGGGCCGATTCATTACAGAACCCTGTGGGACCCAATAAGAAAAAGGTCTGAACTTGCTCGACTAGCCATCACAAAGGTAGTTCGTCCCTTCATGAAACTATATATAATATAATATATTTTTACTATATGAGCCGGAAATTTTTTGCAGAGAGGTTCATTGAATCATACAGAATCAAATGCTTTCTTCACATTGATGAGGAAAATTATAACAAGCTTGTTGCCGGCTTGAAATATGGCCAGAGCATCTACCGTGGAGTGGGCTTTCTTGAAGCCAAATTGTCTTTCCGGCACAATTCTTGCTCTAGCAAGAATTTTGAAATGCCTTCAAGTATTACCATTTTAAGTAGCTGACCGATATTTGAAACTAGCGAAATCGGACGAGTATCGACAACGTCAGTACTGTTCGACTTCTTGCTGAGCGAAGTAGCAAATGTGAATGCAATTATTGAGAATGATCGCAAGGAGAACAAAAAAACAAGTTGGGTAGACAGACCTATGCTCATGTCAGAAGGGTTTTGTACTCAACTTACAAAATGCAGGAACCAGCAACGAATACCTATAAAATCAAGAAACACGTCATGTTCAAGGATCATACTATTATTAACAAAGTTGAAAGAATTTTGGCTTCTGAGCTATTTGTTAAAGTTATACCCATAAATATCTCGCTTGATAATTTTTTCAGATTTTTTAGATCACGTGTGTCCATTCGCGAGGGAGGAAACACATTTTTCATGTATTTCCGCCCCTGTGCCCCTACTGAAGCAAAAACTGTCAGTTTAAGAACTGTTTTGAAAAGCTCTCATCGAGAAATTTCATTTGATACTCATATCGGCTACCTTTCATTAAATTTTTTTCAGGGGCCACTCCTCTGTACTGTAATCATCGATTCATGGCCTATTTTTTAGAATCCTAGAATGATTACAAAGCCCTTTTGCTAGGAGCTTGCTCCTGCCTCTTCGACTTGTTTCAATTGTATGTACTTATCTTCATGATACCTATCATTCCTGAAATTTTCATGCAAATCCTAGCAAAGCTGTAGTGTCGAAGTCGGTAAAAACCGCATATGGCTCCATAGCCATATGTTTCCATAGTAATACAGGGCACATTGTTCCATAGTTATACAGGAAAATTCAAATCGCTATAAATTCGTTAAATACTATTCGATCTTTATGAAACTTTCAGAAAATATCAATCTTATGAATAGTCATCCGTTTGCTGAATTTTATTGTATTTAAGGGTACCGTTTAGATTTTATTCAAGAAAACATAAAATCGATCAATCATACTATTACTAACAAAGTTGAGTGAACTTCGACTTCTCATGTATTTGTTGTTGTTTTGCTCATTATGGTCTACATTCATGATTTTTTCCAGATTTTTCGGATGGAAGGTGTCCAATCGCGAGGGGGGGGGGGGGGGTACGCGAAAAGTTCGAACATTTCCCCTTCCCTTGCCCCCCGGTACTCATAAGGCAATTTTAAGACTTGTTTTGAAAAGATCTCATTGAGACCGTTCTAATGACACCCTACTCGACTTCCAATGGTGAGGGGTCGCCTCCCTATACGGGGAGACCCCCCTTAAGCCCCTTTAAAAAAAATTTCCATTCTTGAACTTTCAAGAAGTCACCACTTCTGACCTTTCCACAAAGTTTCATTGCTGTAGCCTCTATAGTTTCGGAGAAAAAGTGCTGTGACATACAGACGGACGGACGGACGGACAGACGGACACAGGTCGTGATTGCAATGGGGAAGCTTTTTAAGCATGTAATTAGAGATTCCACCAGCCCCTGCTAATTTTTGGAGATTTGATCCAGTGCCAATAAAGTGAGCTCTCAGAACTGACCAATAGACTATAGCCAGTAGGTGCGTCGGATAGATTTGAAGCAGAGAACCTGGTCACGCACAATTGCTCATGGTCCTTGTCGAAATTTGTTGGGGTATTGATAACTAATGAATGAACAGATGGATCTTCACTTGATTTCCCTCCTTGAAGAGCTTTCAAAAAATGTTTTACGATAGAGTCAGCAAAAAATTCATCCATAAGCATAAAGTTATTATAAGGAAGAGTCCTGGCAATCCCTTTTAGTTTGATGCTGTCCAGGGCCTGTTCGAATATCTCGTTAACAAAGGCTGTGATTTTTTTTAAAGGATTCCGTTTAGGGATATAATTATCAGGTTAATACGTTCATACTCCCTGTTGGCTATATTCAAATTGCGGTGATAGACCATTGTAAGTAACTTTCTAAGCCGGCTACATCTACAATGAAGCTCTAAATTGTCTTCTGGTATATCTCGATACGGGCAATTCGTCGAGGATTTCTTGATGGAAATCTTTGAGGTAACCGTATCAAGGGTTGCATTAATATGAGCGATTCCCTCATCGATTTGAGAGAAAGAAAAAAATTTCGATTTATTATCCGAAATTTCCTTCGATTCCCCATCAAGGTGAGCACTAACTGCTGACCAAACGATTCGCTTATATGGAATAAGAAGTTGAGGATCTGCTATCTGAAGCTTCATATCATTTTCAGGCCTTTGTAAATTTTTTTTAAAAGACCTACTAGTTTCGTGACTTACCTGTCCGTCCGTCTGTTCGTCTGTCCGTGCGTCACAGCAAGTATCCTCAAAAACTATAAAAGCTAGAAAGCTCAAACTTTATGAAAAGATCAGAAGTCGTAGTCTCTCGAAAGGTTAGGTTGTACCAAATATTTCAAAATTTTTAAGGAGGCCCCCCTTTATAACGAAGTAGCAATTAAAAAATTTTTTGAATCAAAGATAGTCAAGTTGGGTATTAAATGAAACGTCTTGATTAGAGATTTCAGAATCATTTTATGCTTCAGGTGGTCCAGGAGGTGGCAAATGGTACCAAAATGTTGTCTCCCTTCCTTGTGATTGGACATCATTGAGCTTTGATATAAAATTGTTAAATCATACAGTCACTAATAAAGTTTAGGCATTTGTACATGTACTGTTCATAAGGACCTCTATGATTTTTGAGATTTTTTGGTTCAAAGTTGTACCATTGCAACAGTAGGGAGGAGGTATGCAACACACAAATTTTCCGTTCATTTGACCTCCCCTTGAAACACGTGAGTCGTAAGCTGACTTTTCGTTTGCAAATTTTGTAACCCGTAAAAAAAATTTTGTAACCCATTTGTACCAGAGAGGGTAGGGTTCCAGTAATCTACGAATGGTCGGTTTCGCGTTGCGGTAAGTGCGCGGTGCCATAGATTGAGTTTGCGGTATTTTGTCTTGGAGTAGTTTTTTTCCACTTTGAATTAGAGTAGAGTATTTCGGGCACCGCATCGGTAATATTTGGCAGTGCGCATTTTTCTAGCGGTTGTCTTGATTCCTTTTCCGCGGCACAAAGTTGCGTTACTTAAAGCAGAGCCGTTGTAAGCTGTTTGACGCTTTTTAAATCGGACATTTTAACCGGTGGCTGATTGTTGTAATTTGCACTTAGTCTGCTCGCATAAGACCCGCGAACGAAACTCCTCTCTAAACTAGCTAGCTAGCCAGCAGCCAACTCGGAGTAGACTAAGAGTGCCCGGACTAGTCGACCTGATGGGTAAAGTCCGTTATCCTGTTGCAAGACTTCACGTTTAGAACTGATGAGAGGTCGGTTTACATTTCCTAAGGGGAAATCTCGAACTTACGAGACGTGGAAAATCATTTGAATTTGACTCGTCAGTTTCGATAAAATAGTTCCAAATAGTATTGATTTTAGGCTTCATAATTATACTTAATACCTCTTCAATGAAAATATAATAGAAATACGCGCTTGTATTCACGTAGCATTCGCGGAGCGCCAAGAACTGGGCGTATCTACTATTCAGGCTTTTTGTCCACCGTGAACATGCATCATCTCATCTCGTTATAGAAGTTGCAGAAGCAGAAGCCTATGTCAAAAAGTGTTCGGAACTTCTAAAGTTGCGGTAGCAGATACAGAGATCAGTAGCATCACTAATTAAAAATTGAGTTAAGTACTATAAGAGTGCTGAAGTTGTTATTTTGGCGCCATTCTTTGTGAATTTTGTACTTTAATATGTACATAAATTCGTCAACGTTTTTAATAATATTACATGATTATTGAAATTCCCGACCTCGGCCTTAAACCAATATGTGCAGTCATGAGTAAATTAAATAAATATTTTAGTAAATCAACGATTTAATTAATCATAAAGCATATTATTCTACTCGGAAAACTACCAAACCATTTTTAAAATACAAAGAACGGAAAATGCGGCAACTGGAACTGTATTTCATAATACTCAAGAGAACTAATCCTTTAAACTTAATGATTTTAGTCCATCATTCTGTTCCTTATTATTTGAAATTTTAATTTCAAAATTCTAATCCCACTTTGCCTAAGATATTCTCTGCCTTCGACGAAATTCCGTTTTTTCGGTCCAGTGAATTATTCAGATGAATAATAAATAGATTCAAAGTAAAGAAGCGTAAATACTGAATTGACGACACTCAACAATAAAAATATGAGAAAGCAGGAAAGGATAGAAAGAAGATGTAAGTGTGGGAACAATTTGCTTTTGGATAAATATGTATACATATACATGCTTTCCGAAGATTTCCACAAAATAGTATATAGGAATGGAAAAGGACTGTTTCCCATAGTACAAATAAGCCGATTATCATGTCCTAGAATGACAGCATAAAGTGGTAAAAAAATGGAATTACAGTACACCCTACCTTTTTTCGTTTAGCAATCCATTTATGCGCCCATTTTAAGTTTTTGTGTTGGGATGTAAGAGATTAACGATCCATTAATGTCGACGATATGAACAAATAAATGAGTCATCAAAAATAAAGTGGATTCATCAAGTTCAAAGAACTGGAAAAAAGGGCGGATATTATCAAAGTACTTGAAGCTGAAAAATAAAATTGGGTTGTTAATAATAGAAATAATTACAAATAGATTGATTGGTTTGTCATATACAATATTTTGAACGTAAAATTAAGGGTTATTGTTTATGAACTAAGCATCTACGTTTCTAATTATTTTTTAAGCAAAAGTGTATATTACCAGCCAAATTTTATGTTTGTGTCACAGTATATTTCCTTCTGTCCTTAGAAGGGATCTGATGTCGATTTCTACTGTCTTCCCAAGTTTTTCTGTTGAGTGCTTTTTACTCTATGCTTAAATGTCTGCTTATGGTTAATAGGAACTTGGGTTATATGAACGTGCCTCTTAACTATTTAGTTGGTACTCTGGTTGTCCAATGAAAGGGTAAGCTATTCGTCAATGGTAATGTTAAACGGTCTCCACGTACTGATCACCATATACTCTTTGAAAAAGTTGAGCAGACATAACCACGCTCCTGCCAAAAGAGTCAATTATTTTTCTAAACAGCCCCTTTCGGGCCTTCGCTTAGATATAGTTAGCGTATCTCATTATCTTGATCACATATATTGGCACTCGAGAAGATGATATGGTCAGTATCACACCCTGGCTATACGAGGTGTGTTCAAAAAATATCGCGAATTTTGTTTTTTTTCAAAAATTATTTATTTATTCATGAATATCTATTTTGTCCCCTTCAAAGTAATCCCCATGAGATATTATACACTTGTGCCAACGGTTTTTCCAATCTTCGAAGCACTTCAAAAAATCATTTTTTTAGGGTTTTGTACTAAAATACAAAACCCTATTGCAATCACGACCTGTGTCCGTCTGTCCGTCTGTCCGTCCGTCCGTCCGTCCGTCCGTCCGTCCGTCTGTATGTCAAAGCACTTTTTCTCCGAAACTATAGAGGCTACAGCAATGAAACTTTGTGGAAAGGTCAGGAGTGATGACCTCTTGAAAGTTCAAGGGTGGAAAAAGTTTTCAAAGGCGTTTAAGGGGGGTCTCCCCATATAGGGAGGTGACCCCTCAAAAAAAAATTTTCACCATTGTTAGTCGAGTAGGGTGTCGTTGGAAAGGTCTCAATGAGATCTTTTCCAAACAAGTTTTAAAATTGCCTTATAAGTACCGAGGGGGGCAAGGGAAGGGGAAATGTACGAACTTTTCGCGTACCCCCCCCTCGCGATTGGACACCTTCCATCCGAAAAATCTGAAAAAAATCATGAATGTAGGCCTCTATAGGAACAACAACAACAAATACATGAGAAGTCGAAATTCACTCAACTTTGTTAGTAATAGTATGATTTATCGATTTTGTGTTTTCTTGAATAAAATCCAAACGGTACCTTTAAACTCAATAAAATTTAGCAAAGAGATGATTGTCTATAAGATTGATCTTTTCTGAAAGTTTCATACTGATTGATTGGTATTTGACGAAGTTATAGCGATTTGAATTTTCCTATATTACTATGGAGCAATATGCCCTGTATTACTATGGAAACATATTGCTATGGAGCCATATGCGCTTTTTACCGACTTAGACACTACAGCTTTGCTAGAATTTTGATGAAAATTTCAGGAGTGATAGATATCATGAAGATGAGTACATACAATTGAAACAAGTCGAAGAGGCAGGAGAGAGCTCCTAGCTAAAGGGCTTTGTAACCATTCTAGGATTCGAAAAAATAGCCCATGAATCGATGATTACAGTACGGAAGAGTGGTATCAATTGAAAGTTCTCTATGAGAGCTTTTCAAAATAGTTCTTAAACTGACAGTTTTTGCTTCAGTGGGGGCACAGGGGGGGAAATACATGAAAAATGTGTTTCCTCCCTCGCGAATGGACACCCGTGATCGAAAAAATCTGAAAAAATTATTTATGGGTATAACTATAACAAATACCTCAGAAGTCAAAATTCGTTCAACTTTGTTAATAATAGTATGATCCTCGAATTTCACATTTTCTCCAATAAAATCGTCTTTGACATGTTTTATGATTTTATTCGTTGCTGGTTACTGCATTTTGTAAGTTAAGTACAAAACCCTTCTGACATGAGCATAGGTCTGTCTACCCAACTTGTTTAATCTTGTTCAGCTCCTCCTTCGATGCCGTCTTTATCTCGTCAAGCGTAGCGTAACGTCGTCCTTTCATGGGCTTCTTCAGTTTAGGAAACAAGAAAAAGTCACAGGGGGCCAGATCTGGGGAATACGGTGGCTGCGTCATCATTAGTGTGTTGTTTTTGGCCAAAAAGTCGCGCACAAGCAACGATGTGTAAGCAGGGGCGTTATCGTGGTGCAAAAGCCAATTTTTGTTCTCCCACAAATCCGGGCGTTTCTGGCGGATTGCTTCGCGCAATTTGCGCATAACTTGCAGGTAATATTCCTTATTGACCGTTCTTCCCTGTGGCAAGAACTCATGATGCACCACGCCCCTGCAATCGAAGAAAACTGTCAGCAAAACTTTCACATTCGACCGAACTTGGAGCGCTTTTTTCGGTCTTGGTTCATGCGGCAGCTTCCATTGAGATGATTGAGCTTTGGTTTCCACGTCATAACCATAAACTCACGATTCGTCACCAGTTATGACCCTCTGGAGCAAATTTGGTTCGTCGCGGACAGAGTTTAACATCTCATTAGCAATGTTCATGCGTTGCTGTTTTTGGTCGCAATTGAGCAATTTTGGTACGAATTTCGCGGCGACCCGTCTCATGCCCAAATCGTTGATTAAAATCGAATGGCACGAGCCAATCGATATGTTTAGGTCCTCAGCAACTTCTCTAACGGTGATTCGACGATTGGCCAATACCATTTTCTCCCCTTCATTAATTTTTTCGTCTGTTGTTGAAGTGCTCGGGCGTCCGGCACGCTCTTCGTCGTTCACATCTTCTCGGCCTTCTAAAAACATTTTGTACCACCGATTAACGTTGTTTCGGTCCAAGGTAGCTTCTCCGTATGCCACAGTCAACATTCGGAATGCATCCGCGCACTTAATTTCGTTTTTCACACAAAATTTGATACACGTTCTTTGATCCATTTTTTTGAATAAGTAAAAATCGAAGACGATTGAAAACACGTGCAAGTACAGCAGCTATCACCAATTAAGTGAACATTCAAAATGGCCGAGCTTGTCGGCATAAGTGACAGACATGAGTACCAACATAACGCCACAAAAAAATCGAAATTCGAATATACGTAACCCGCGAAAATTCAAAATTCGTGATACTTTTTGAACACATCTCATATATTCGTCCACCCGATACGTTCTGATTTTACGGCAGTTTGTATCATAACTGTACTCTGTCTGTCTGAAGCATCACTCGAAGCAAATTTCGTTGTTGCCAACGGGACTTGAACCAGGAACCTCCGGCTTGCACAGCGAGCATTCTAACCACTACACTACTAAAAACCATTCTCACTCCATTTTAAATTGCTGCTATAATTTCTTTCATTAACTTAATGATATGAAAATTTTCAGAAAAATCCTATCAAAAACGTAATATCTGGATTAATGCAAAGCCCATAAAGTAGGAAAAGCTTGTGTTGCTAAAGAATTTGGGCACGATTTAAATAGCTGTTAATGCCACAAATATGATTCGATTTCACCTTTGATAAAAAATTTTTTTAAAGGTCCCCTTCTATATGAGGAGACCCTCCTAAGAACATTTAATAGTTTTTTTTATCCTAACTTTCAAGAGACCTTCACTTTACATCCACCTATCAAGTTTAGTCCTTGCCGCTATCATAGTTTCGGAGAATAACTGCTGTGAAAGACGGATGGACAGACGGGAGCGATTTCAATTGGTTTTTGTAAGTCAGTTACGTGATAACAAATTTGACAGCTATAAACATGTCGCTATGCTAGAATTTGTGCGATGGGCCAGCTCCGAATCCCCAGAAATTTTCTCATCGTTTCGAAACCTGAAAAAGACTTGGCATCAATTAAACTATTGCTAGCAAAAAAATATGACGAGGGGAGAACATATGCACAGTAAGCAACAATAGAAGGAAAGCCCGTAAAGTAGTGAATGTTCTAATATGCCAAGACCACGCACTTTCGTGATAAAATCGGCAATACCTGTGTTGATAAAAGTAGAATTAATGATCAATGTGCACCGTATTTAAAAAATCTCCTTGATTCCGTACATGGCCACTCTCCAGAGCATAGGAGCCAAAACGCATGCCTGTAGATGCTCGTATATGAACCTCATATCTTGAAGGAAGTTTTTTTGCGCCATTAAAGCCTTAAATGGTAAATAAAATACCACGCATTGAAACGTTTCCACAGTAAAGTGATTTACTATGTTCAGTTCCGCGTCAGGGGAGCAAATGCATTAGATTTCCTATGCAACAAAAGAGAAAAGTTATCGATCGAAAAATATACAGGCATATACTAGTAAATATTGCCAAAATATTAGAAAAGTTAAATTTTCATCAGTTTAAAGCAAGCATACAACAATGTTGATATTAATGTACTGTGCCAAATACATTACTGCATTTTGGTATACTAGCCAAATGAATCCGTTTAACCAAAAGGATGATGATAATGACTGCTTCATAAGTTCAGATTAACCTCCAACTCTCCGGTGCCTTAGTCAAAAATATTAGAATAATGCAGGAAGATTACTGAACGATTCATATTATTCATCATCATCTATGGTGCGAAAGGCCAAGACGGGTCTTGGTCTCTAGAATTAAATTCCTCCAATCATCACGGTTCCGCGACCTTGGCTGCCAGTTGTTTACTCCCAACAAGGATCTGCTGGCAGCTTCTATTGTGTCTTCCCATCGAGCCCTCAGTCTTCCTGTTGGACGTTTACTTTATGCATACCCGTCGATGTTCTTTTAATAATAATAATCCATCGCACAACAGTCCAAATCCGAACCTTGGCGTTGAGATTGAATGTTAGGATATCCCATTCCATGACCATAACGGAATACAAGGTGAAATGGTCAACATTACGCTCAACTATGTGATTATTATACATAATTTTTCAATTAGTATCCATCACAGCTGGGTGGGCTGATAGTCCGACAGCAGCATCAGAAGCTCAAAATCGATGCCGCGACCAAGGTCTGAATTTCGGAGCTGTTGTTGAACTTCCATGTTCTTTTGGGTAGTCGGCTTTCTTCCATTCTTTCTACATGGCCCGTCCATCACAATTTACGTAACTTTACGCAAGAAGAAACAGGTGGATTGTCAACTAGTTCATACAACTCATCGTTGTAATGAGGTGTGCACTCTGTTCCTTGTTTCACTGGGCCGTCGATTTTTGGAGAACTTTGCATTCAAATACGTCTTTTGCTTTTTTGAGTTCGTTCGTCAGGGTCAATGGTTCATTTCCATATAACAGCACAAATTTGACTAGTGTTTTATAAATGAGGAGCTTATTTTGCCTGTGCACAACTCTGGACCTTAAAATGGGAAGTGCATCAAGGTTGTAGTCGCCTATGGTCAGGTTTTGTCGAACTGGAGTTTTCTTCTTCGTTTGAGTCATGAATTTAGTTTTAGTTTCATTAACTCGTTAGTCAATTCGGTTTTCTTCCGATACAAGACTTAGGAATGCTCCTTATGTATCTAAGACTGAACGAGTTTTCAGCTGATAACTTCCTGACGATGTGTTCCAGTGCAATATAAAAGAGCATGGAGGCAAGTCTCTTGTCTTGTTTTAAACCTGATTTCGTTATAAAGCTGTCCGTTAGTTCACCGTTAACCTTGACATGAGGCTCAGTGTTTAGCATTAGTTTAGTTTCGTTGGTACGCCAAAGTCAAGCATTATTTTGAAAAGCGCATTTCTGTCGACACTATCGTATGCTTGCTAGAAGTCTACAAAAAGCTAGTGCACATTGATGTTATATTCCTAGCATTTTTTGAGCACCTACTTTACTGAGAATATTTGGTCTATTGTAGACCATCCACTTCAAGAGCCTCTCTGATACTCTCCTTTAATTTTCTTTGTTTGATTTTGGGGAGCACTTTAAAAGACGTGCACAGTAGAGCAATGCCTCTTAAACTTTCACACCTTAATTTGGCCCTCTTTTTGTTTACAGTACATATTATATTTTTCCATCAGTACATTGGTAACTGCTCTGCTGACCATATTCTGCATATTAGCCAACGCAGAAGGTTATTCAGATGGGGACTCCTGCTCTCGAGCAGTTTTGCTGGTATTCCATTTATTTCAGGAGCCTTATTTTTTCTGAGGTCCTATGCTGCTGCCCGTAGTTTATCTCTGATTGGTGGTGGGACTGGAACATCTTGCACTGCTTCTGGAATGTTCACAGCTTCAGTCATTGTTGGGGACACTGTCAATAGCTTCTTGAAATGTTGCAGCCATCTGTTTTTAATTTTGACTGGGTCAACTATGATATGTTTATTCCTTATTCCATGAAAACCGTATATTTAAAAATTATTCTACAACTCTGCCATCCCCTTCAAAGTAGTGCCCTTAGGGAGCTATACAACGATTCCAGCGCGTTTTCCATGCTTCGTAATATTCCTGGAACGGTTCGACTGGGATGTCCACGAGTACCCTCGTCACGGCCGCCTAGATGTCCGTAATCGACTCAAAATGGGTTCTTTAGACCACCGATTTCGTTCTAGGGAACAAAAAAAAGTTACAGGGTGATATATCGGGCAAATAAGGCATCTGTTGCAACACGGAGATCCCTTTAGAGGCCAAATACTGAGACACCCTGAAGGCGATGTGGCACGGCGCGTTGTCTTGATGAAAGATCCAGTTACGAGCGATGTCTGGGCGCACTCTGTTGACTTGTTTTCGCAATCTTTCGAGTACTTGGCGATAGCAGACTTGATTTACGGTTTGCCCCGATGGAACATATTCTTTGAGGACGATTCCACGGCTATCAAAAAAGGCAATAATCATCGTTTTCACCTTGGACTTGCTCATGCGAGCTTTTTTTCGGGCGGGATGCGTGCGGAGACAACCGTTTCGAGCTTTGAGTATGACTAAGAGCGCTATCACCATACACTTTCACAATTTTAGCGTATGTTTCCGATGCTGTTTTGCCCAATTTGGCGCAAAATTTTATCGCAACTCGTCGCTCTTGATTCCTTTTCTCCATTTTCGTGACGAGCACCATCAACACACGTCTACTCAACACGACACACCAGGTGTACTAAGCAAGCTAGAGCGATGGCAAATATATTAATGGAGAGGGGAAGGGTGTCAGGGAAGGGTAAGGGAATTTCAAGGTTGCAGGTTTACCACATTATTTAGTTGTCACACCTCGTACATTGGGCTTATATACCTCCATTTGTGTGCTTCTCTCCAATAATAAGGCTTAAGATAAGTCACCAAGGCATTCTTTTGTGGTGAACGATTTGGCATTTGAAAAATTTACCCCTCTGATTCCGGCTAATCCTATTGATAGGAGTAAAGAAGAGTGACTAGTTCAAAACAAAACATTATTTCGGATATACGTATAAAGTCAGTTTTTTTCTGATGTTATCAAAATCATAATAAAACTAATTTTTCATATACATTGAAACCGACAAAAGAAACGCATATCAGTGACATATTCCAGGTATTCAAAAGACATGAAGCAAGTGTTCAAACATCACGGAATTGAAATGGTGTCCTCTAGTCGCAGATGCGCAGCACGAAACATATTGGGATCGGGCAAGGATCTAAAAACAATGGAAGAGACGAGTGGCATCTACAAAGTAGCGTGTAGTATTTGTCCTATGATTTATATCGGACAAACGAAAAGATTGATCCCGGTCAGGTTCCACGGACATATTAGGGAAGCACGAATCGCAGCCAAAAACTATTTAGTGACCCGCCGGTTATCATTACGCGTGTACGTTGTTTCGTTTTCGAGATTTTGGGAAATATAAGTTTCTCAGACTAATATATGTATAGTGACTACGAGTGAAAATTGAGCCAAGGTATGTTACATGTTATTGTTATTTTTTAATTTTTTTTGTGTGTAAATAAATTATTTTTGAATTAAATTATTTCTTGTTATTATTCATAAAACATGTATGTATAATGTAATGGTGTAATTTTTTATTATTATATGGTTATTTCTATGAGCTTTAAAATTTATGACGGCGTGTTTTTTTTTTGCATAGATGAATTTGGCAAGAAATCAAGAAAAGATTTTACAAATTTTGAATCAGTCTGACAGCGAGACCGATGAAGAAGTTCATCGGCAAATATGTGGTGTTTCAGATTCAGAATGTGAAGACAACGTGGAAATCGAGTTACATTGGTCGACTGACGAAAGTCGAAATGAGTCATCAGTTTCATCGGATGAGGATTTTCTTGTTATCAGATGTGATCGAAATATAAATCGTATAGAAGACACGGATGATGATTCTCCTCTCAGTGGGGAGTCCCATCAACCTTCAGCTTCATCGTCACGATCAAGCTATGTAGTACATCCAGGTAAGAGCTACATTTATGGAAAGAATAAACATAAGTGGGCATCTAACCCACGTAATTCGAGTACTCGTACATCAGCTCATAATATTACCCACTTTATACCTGGACCTGTGAATGGAGTGAGAGATACAATTGAGCCGATTTCATTATTTAATTTGTTTATATCCAATGCAATGATTGATGAGGTTGTATTGTACACAAATGCTGAAATTGGAATAAAACGAGACAAGTATAAGCAACTGTCTCATACTACTTCTTATGCAACAAGTAATGAAATGAAAGCATTATGGGGTCTTCTTCTTCAATCAGCAGTTGTCAAAAGTAATCATTTGCCAACAAGAGTTTTATTTGATTCTAAACGAAGTGGTAATATTTTTAAAGCTTGTATGAGTGCTGACCGATTTGACTTCCTACTAAGATGTTGCCGATTCGATGATCGATCCAACAGACAGCAGAGAATACAATCAGATAGATTCGCACCGATGAGAGAATTGTGGGAGAAATTCATTGATAATTGTAGGAAATCTTACGAACCTAGTTCTTATTTAATTATTGATGAGCAACTAGTTGGCTTCCGAGGGCGCTGCCCATTTCGCATGTGTATGCCTAATAAGCCAAATAAATATGGCATAAAGATTGTCATGGTTGCTGATTCAAATTCAAAGTACATATATAATGCTATGCCATATTTAGGAAAAGGGACAAATAGTGGTAACATGCCCCTGGCTACATATTTCGTGAAGCAGCTTTGTGAACCTATATACGGAACAAACCGAAATATAACCATGGATAACTGGTTTACTTCTGTCCCACTCGCTTCAGAGTTATTACAATCTCCTTACAAATTAACTATCGTCGGTACGTTGCGCAGCAATAAACGTAAAATCCCTACAGAGATGAAAAATTCGAAAACATGGAATATCGACACTTCTATGTTTGCTTTCGATTCAGAAAAGACTTTGGTTTCGTATAAGCCTAAGTCCAATAAAGTAGTTTATTTACTATCGACTGCTCATGACCAGCCGGATATAAACCCTGATTCAAAAAAACCAGAAGTGATTCATTTCTACAATAGTACTAAAGGAGCAATTGACACCATAGACCAAATGTGTACAGTCATGAGTTGCAGTCGTAAGACCAATAGATGGCCTCAATGCATATTTTATAATATTTTGAACTTGTGCATGGTCAACACATATGTACTTTATGTGTCCAACTTGGTAAGGATGAGACAAAAGCCGCAAAAAAGACGATAGTTTGTTCAACGACTGGTGGATGAGCTCACTGGACCGTGGTTACGAGAGCGCTACAATACTGTGACTTTGAGGAGGGCTATTAGAGCAAGTATCAAAGATATTTTAAAAATTGAAAACATCACAGCAGGTACCTCTCACGCACAATCAAATAAGCGCAAAATTTGCGCATTTTGTCCCTATCAAAAGCATAGAATGAAAAAATTCGCGTGCCATGCCTGTGGAAAGGCAATTTGCGGAGAACATACTGTCGTAGTCTGCAATCAGTGCAAAGAATAATTTTTCAAAAGTTTTTTCATTATAATCAGTTAAATTTGATAAATATTCTTCCATCTTGTTTGCTTTTCAATTAATAAAAACGAATAAAAAACAAATAATGAAGTTTTGTTTTGTTAGTCTGTGAGACTAATATCTAGTGACAACGTAACTCGAAAATATGATTAGTGATCTAGGGTTAAGTAAAAATCTTGTAACCCAATAATTGTACTGAAGAAGACTGCAAATATTAGTCAAAAATAGCTGTTATACAAAATAAATAAAAGATCTAATGTGTAATGAAAAATTAGTTTTATTATATTTATTTCGGAACTGATGAGGAACATTGAAGACGTTAAAAAAGGCACGGGCAAGCTTGGAGACCTCGTCAATAGAACTCAACACTATCACCGACGGCTTAAGCAAACGACGAGCTGAACAAGTTGGGAGACTATGCGCTCATGTCACAAATCAGTCCTATTTTTTTCGAGAACTTAAAGAATCCCGTTGGAAATGCAAATTTCTCGTTGGTATCGATATTTTTAAAAGGAAATGCAGTAGAGATACACAAAAGTTAACCCATTTGTTTTCAGGTTTTTAGAACACTAATATAATTTAAAAAGTATATGTTTGTAAATATACATGAAATAACAAATAAGCAGCAATTTTACATAATATATATGTTTTATTAATATTGTTTTTTCATGTATTTCATACAATGGCTCATTCGGGTTTGGATGGCACTCAACTGGTCTTTGTACCAGTGAAATAATGCGTTAACTTTTTATGACAGAAGCTGTAGTGTTAAGAAGAAGAAGATTTGTCGGGTCGTAGTTCTAGGAGCTGTTAAATATGTATGTTTCTTTGAGTGCTGCGCATTGTACTCATTCCATTTGATCAATGTATTCTCCGCACATATTGCATCGTTGTATGGAACAAACTCTGGATTTTCTACAAAACTTTCATCATCTGAATCATCTGTCGCCATTACTTGTTCATCGAGCATATCGAAGTTCCATGCACTTATCTCTTTCGTTGATAGAGCAAAATTAGATGCGAGCGCTGTAAATAGCTGTTGTGCCTCTTCGACTATGCGATTATAAACAGGTTCCGATGGAAACAGTACTGATAAAGGGATATCATCTTCGTGTTCATACTTAAATTCATCCCAATCCAGCAGTTTGGGTCATGCTTTTTGCAAAACATTTTGTAAGCACTCTTTCCAGGCGAGCTCTAATTACATGACTGCTTTGCCGAGATCGTGCTTTTGCAATAATTCGTGAATCGAAGAGTTTTCATGAATCACAATACCTGCCCATAACTGATTTCGATAAGAAAGTTTTGTCACTGTTATTGTATTCTGGTCCATTGGTTGAACAGCTGCTGTGATATTTGGTGGAAAAAGCATACAAACAATATTCCCGTCTTGAGAGTGAAGTTCTTTATGAGCGAGTGCGCTGAAAAATTGTCCAATAAAAGAATTGCCTTTGGAGGCAATTTATTTAAAGCACTGAAACAACGCACCTGTGAACATATATAAACATAAAATTAATGATTTCATGCAACATACTTATTTAACAAACGATCCATAAAACCGTGTTTTAAAAATGTTTGCTGTCATCCATGTACCGGATTGTTAAAATTCACAAAAAAGCACGTCATAGCAGCTTTTTCGATCACAAGTGGCTTAAGTTTGTGCGATCCATCTGCGTTGGCGCATAACGTAAAGGTAATTCTTTCTTCAGATATTTTTTTTTGCCTGGTGCGGTTTTTTCACAAAAAGCAACGAAGTTTTATCAGGAAGACTTCGAAAAAAAGTCCTGACTCATCAGTGTTGTACAGTTGTTGGTTTGTGATTTGTATTTCATTCAGAGTGAACAAATGATACAACTGTTGATGTCTCGCTAGATAGAATCTCTCCACATACTTTAAGATAGCGTATTCCATATCGACACTCGAATTTTAAGAACCAGCCTTGACTTGTCTTAAATTCATTCGCATTTTTATTTGGGTGGGTTTGTAAAAAAAGATCTTTCGCCTTCGATTTTAAAATAGAGCTACTAATCGGACAGTTTCTTTCGCGTTGATGTACGAACCATTTATACAGCCTTTTTTCCAATCTTCGTATTCTGCTTTATGTAAAATTTTCCTGGAAATTTTCTCACTTGTACTCAACTCTTCTTTGTATATTTGTCCTCTATTTGACTTAATTTCGGAAATTGCCACTTTAGAAACACTAAACTTTATTGCTAACCGATTGGCCGTAACACCTCGTTCAAGTTTTTTTAAGATGCAAAATTTTTCGACAATCGCTAACCGCTTTTGTTTATTGTATCCTGACATTGGCAAAATCACAATAAATAACGCACGTCCACTGAATCTAAAGAATATGAATTGAACTGACGGAAACAACGGTTTTATTGTTTCTTGCGAATATTCAAATAGTGATATTCAATACAGAATCAAACCGTAAAAAGAACTCAGAAAAGTGAACGATAAAGTTAACTTTTTAGAGTTGCCTGTGGTGGCGAAAGCCTAGTTAACTTTTCCGTATATTTAACTTTTGGGAGTCTCATCTCTTGTGAGTCTCTATTATAATCATTTTTTTGGTCCCCGTTTTGAAAGTCAAACACTGTTTAAGGATAAGTAAAAGTAGCAAAAGAGTCCTCCTTCCAGAAGGATATTGTAAAATAATTAGTAAATCAAACAATATCTTCTGAATATCAAAATTTGGCACATACATATATTTCATGAATTGAGCTCAGAAAATAATACATGGTTATTATGTATTTTAATTTGTCGCCATTTTATTTCAAGTCTGTTGACCTCAATGTTTGAGTAGTCGTGATAACATATCAATTTTTTAAAATATTTCTAAAATTTTCATCAAAACCCTTACATACCTGGAGTGTTTGGGTCCTTTGTGAACGTGTATTTACACAGTATCACGTGTAGTTAGTGTTGTAATCCGATTTTTATGACACTTTCAGAAAGAGTATTACATCAGAAAATTGAGATATAATTATTAAGTAAATTTAAGGGTCATCCTTCGAATTTAAAGATAAAAAAGTAAAACTCATAAAATGTACTATTATTAACAAAATTGATCGAATTTTAACTTCTGAGGTATTTGTTAATCTGGTACTCATAAAAACCTCCTTTTTGATTTTTGTCAGATTTTCCTGTTCAAAGATATTCAATTGCGAGGGCACGGGACACAAATTTTTCGTACATTTCCCGGCAACCTGCACCCCCTTACAAATGCCTCTTGTTGAGGACCTGTTTTGAAAAGATCTCACCAACAACTTTTATTTGACACCCATATTGGCTACCTTTGGTAAAAAAATGTTTAAGAGTCGCCCCCTTTTTATAGGGAGACCCCTTCAAGCACCTTAAAATATTTGTTTTTACACTGCAAATTTTGAGAGGGCACCACTTTTGACCTATGTAGAAAATTTCATTACTCTAGTTTATGTGGTTTGCGCAAAATCTTGCTGTGACGCACGGCCGGACCGATAGACAGACGGACGGGACTGATAGACGGGCAGACTTGTCGTGATTTTAGTTGGGTATTGTAAAAATATTTTACAATACTCTTAAAATAGTCTGCTATATAAATACTTTCAAGTTAAGCCATTAAAAACGTTTCAATGGAAAGTATTCATTATTTTGGTTGCTACTAAAACAGCGACTTACGCTTGCTTTCTGACCTTTAGGAGCCACCATTTTGAAACATGCATTTAATTTTGGATTTCTTAAAATGCTTGTGTCCAATCTTCTCATCAATTAATGTGCTAAATCTCGTTCAAATCGGAGTTTCACTCTAGACAGGGCAAAAGTATTCAAGTTTTAGTGAAAATGGCAGCTAAAAATATTAGGTATTAAATTTTCGACTTGTTTATTTTTAGTTCGATTTTAATCATTTGTTGCATAATATAAAAACATACTACAATTATCCATAACCCCAAGTTCCATCATAATCCGTTGGAAAATATAGCCGCTACATGGCCACAAAAATTTGAATAATCGCATATTAGAACCGAATTGCGACTTTAAAACGCCTTTGAAATTTCGAGCTTTAATAAGCCGCTATTTGGTTTTTGGAGACCAGACCTCAAGAGCAACGCGTCGCGATTAAATTTTGCGCCAGATTGGGTGAAACAGATTGGAAACGTACGCTAAAATTGCATGGTGATAGTGCTCTTAGTCGTGCCCAGGTGTTTCGATGGCATAAAGAGTTTAAAGAGGGGCGTTAAAGTGTCGAAGACGAGGCGTGGAGCGGGACACCAGTCGAGGTGCAGACTGACGCGAATGCGCAGCGTGTGCGCGCTCTAATCCACGAAGATCGGCGTTTAACAGTTCGAATGTTGGCCTCGGAACTGGGTGCGAACCGTGAAACAGTCAGACAAATTTTAGCCGACGATTTTGGGATGAAAAAGTTGTGCGCGAAGATGGTTTCAAAGAACCACACCATACTGTCCTCAGCGTTTCCCAGTATTTGGCCTGTAAAGGGATCGCCGTGTTGCAACAGCCGCCTTATTCGCCCGATATGTCACCTGTGTAATTTTTTTTGTTCCCTAGAACAAAATCGGTGGTCAAAGGAACCTATTTTGAGTCGATTATGGACATCCAGGCAGCCGTGACGAGGGTACTCGCAGAAACCCCAGTCGAAGTGTTCCAGAAATGTTACGAAACATAGAAAACTTGCTGGAATCGTTGTATTGCTGCCCAAGGAGACTAATTTTTAAATATACGGTTTTCATGGAATCAGTCTCATTAATTAATTGGCACACCTTGTATATATATACAGGTATATATATATATATATATATATATATATATATATATATATATATATTATATATATATATATATATATATATATATATATATATATATATATATATATATATATATATATATATATATATATAAATTTATATATAAAAGGTACTCTCCGCAAAAGATGAATTTCTCTCGGGAAATTTACCTAAAAATCATATTAAAAGGAAATAATTAACACATGATGTTATTTTCTGAAGGAATTTTATTCACTTTTTAAGCGCAATACACATAACTTCTTCTGCCTCATAACGATAACCGCGTCTATTGTAATTAGGTCGTACGTTTAACTGTCCTGAGCAATGGAATTTCATTTATCGGAGTTCCTTTAGCTTAATTTAACACTCCATTAGTATTAAAACGTAGTATTGGCACTGTTATGAGATTAATCCATTATTATGCTCTCAAAGTGAACTGTCAAAGAGAAATACTTTTCGTTTTTAAGAGTTTTGTATAATAAATTCTACAAAGACATAATATTTTCCCGTCCTGTGTCCGTGCATCACAGCACATTCCCTTAGAAACTATTGAAGCTACAACGCCCAAATGCTGAACATTTCGAAATTTGTTAAGAGGGGACCCCCTTATACCAATATGAACCTTCAAAAATTTCGAAGGTGATCGAGGGGGCAACAAATGAAAGGTCTTGGCAAGAACTTTTAGAAGCTGGAACAAAAGAGCCATTTTGTGCATTAGTGGGAGGCAAAATATACGGAAAATTTGTGCCTTCCCCTCGCGATGTGATACCTTTCAGTCAAAAAATTTAGAACAAATCAAGGTTGAAGGTCTTTACGAGAACAAGGGCAACAAATATCTTAGAATTCAAAATTCACCTAACGTTGTTAGTAAATTTTACATTTTGCTCTATAAAATCGGAATGGTACCCCTAAGTTCCATAAAATTTGACAAAATTACATGTACGAGTAGATCAAGATATAGCCGTTTCACTTATATGGAATGCAGCTACAACATGTGGTGATAGATAGTTTTTATTTCAAACCAATCTAAATACTCATGTTTTCTTCAAATTTTCATGAAAATGTTAATAATAGCATTTTAATTGAATATTTTTTATTTGGTGAGTGTTTAGAGCATTTATTTAAGATGGTATAAAATAGCAGCTGTATGTTTATAAAAGAAACCCTTGATCTTCCATGTATAATTAGAAAATTTTGAATGTCCAACGGGTTCATAGTTTAAGTCATGGATTCACTTCAGAAAAGTGATTATGAAGCTTCGGATAGTTACCGAGCCCTTCTGGTAGGAGCACTTTCCTACCTACTCGACTTGCTATGGACATCATCGTTCATCACGACTGCGGCGGGCAATATATATGGGGGCTTTACTATAAGATAGTACAATCCACCATTAACGCAATCATGGAAGCAGTGGGTGCAATTCAACCAACAGAAGCACAAAACCACCACTTATGGCGCCCCGGGCTGCTCGGCACCATAGGTGAGCGGAATGACTTCAATTCTACCAGAGGAAAGATAATAGTCCATTCAATAAGTCCGTAGAATGACACCTAGATAGCGTAACTAGATTTTTCCATACAATTTCTTGACCCAAACCTTTGTAATGCATCATACCACAATTATTGGCCTATTTTACATACGGTGTTAAAAATGTGGGCGTCAAACATTTTTTCTGCCAACGCCCACTCCTATTGTTCATTCAGCTTATTATTTTGTACGCTGCACATAGTATGGATATGCTTGCCATAGTTCTCATAACATCGTTAGCTGTAGAGGACCTATAGAGGACCTCGATCGCATAAATTAAAATAGACATTTGATGAGAAATTTTTGGTTCAAAATTTATGTACTGTGTAGTTATGTATATACACAGTAAATTCATACAGTATCCAACCTTTGATTTGCTTTATACTGCCTGGTATGTTCAATGATACTGTGTATATTGTTTACATTAACGAGGTGCGAAGATAATTGCCGATGCACCTATAAACTTACTCTTCTGACATATTTGCCTGCTATTGAGCAACCTTCAACAATTTTTTGAAAAGTATAATAGCCACGCAGCAAATTTTTGTCATTTACACTCGTACCTACTACACTCAGCGCATCACTTTTACGCTCTTCTTACAAGCACCGCCGTTGCAGGAGACCCAACCAGCCTTGTTTGACGATCAATATGATTGCATACACTGTCCAAAAATTTGCCTTACCGGAAGATAAACGACACGCGCTATATGTGTTAATTACGTCAGCTTACCCTAAAAATTTTTGAAGTCTTTTTATCATCAACTCACCTCATTGTTTCTCACTCTTTTTACCCATTTTACCTTCTTCGTATCTGTACTCTAGTATTTAGAAGTTTTCATAAAGTCCGTTAAGGACAGCAAAGTTGGTGACTGCCTCAGCGAGCTAAAATATTGGGCTTCGCTGGGATGACATAGCCTAAAGATGCATACGCATGTTGGCAGCTTGCTTCTGCGGTATCATAGGGTGGGTTCTTTTCACCAGCGTATTAGAGATATAATACAGCCTGACGAAGCGTGAAGGGGGCCTTTTTCCTACTTTACCCTACTGATGACAAGAGTCATCCCTCCATTTTCAACAGAGAAGCTAGCTCATACCTGAAAATTGGGCAACCGGGTGTATTTGGTGTTCTCACGTACCCTCCCAACCGGATAGAGATCCCGATGACTAAGGCCATCTTCAGGGATCTATCATCCCATGGCGTGAAAGCCGCTAGCACTAACGAAGAATATAGACCCTATGGGGTCTACATCAGAAGATGTATTCTCTCACGTGGCGGTCCCCTACCTATTTCAGGGATAGCGAGGAAGGTACGCTTTGGATGGCTTAACAGTTCATTTTCATTTCGCGGTTACTTAAAAATTTCCCTATCTGCACAGATTTCTAATGTCAATCATTACTGTGTATGACCAAGGAATACTTCAGGCTAACCCGAGATTTTCCAAAAAAAAAAACAAGCGAATGAATTAATACGCCATGTGCATTAAAACTCGAAACCAAAAAGAAATACAAGAAAATTACTTTTTAGGTCTTTGTAAAAAAATTTTTTACAAAGACCTACTAGTTTCGCGACCTGTCTGTCCGTCCGTCTGTCCGTCCGTCCGTCTGTCCGTCTGTCCGTGCGTCACAGCTGATTTCCTCAGAAACTATAGAAGCTAGAATGCTCAAACTTTGTGAAAAGGTCAGAAGTGATGATCTCTCAAAAGTTAAGGCCTTAACAAAAATTTAAAAAATGTTTAAGGGGGGTCCCCCCTAATAACGAATTGGCCCTTAAAAATTTTTTTTCATCAAAGGTAGTCGAGTGGGGTAGCAAATGAAAGGTCTTGATTAGAACTTTTAGAATCTGAAATAAAATTATGAATTAGGGGGTCCAGGGGAAGGCAAAATGTACGCAAAATTTGTGTCCCCCCCCCCCCCTCGCGATTGGACACCTTTCAGCCGAAAAATCTGAAAATTATCACGAACGTGAACCTATATGAGTACAAGGGCAACAAATACCTTAGAAATCGAAATTCGCTCAACTTTGTTAATAATAGTATGATTAGTAGATTTTACATTTTTGCCCATAAAATCAAAACGGTACCTTTAAACAATTATATAGACTAACATAAGATATATATGTTCACAAAATTTAATTGAGATCGAATCATAATCAAGTGAGTTATAGCCATTTCAATTATATGGAATTATACCAACAATAACACGTGTTTATGGTTGATATAGGGTTCTCCACTAAGAGGTGTTATTTTGATATTAAAAGAAAAATGCCATTTTTTAAAATAAATGATCGAATGTTTATTTCATTATAAAGAAGAAGATATGCCGTTAATAGCAATAATTAACATTGAGCAAATAACCACTACGACACGCTTACTGGACCATATCTTCTTCATAAAATTTTCCATAACCAAATCGCAAAGTGGTTGCCCTCTGTCCTCGATAGCCTCACGAATTTCATCTTTGAGATCTTGAATCGACGCTAGGCTTTTGGCATAGGCCTTCTCTATCACGTGGCTCCAAAGGAAGAAGTCGCAAGTTGTTAAATCAGAAGATCTATTCAAAATAACACCTCTTATTGGAAAACCCTATATATATTGTTACATGTACAAATAATTCTGCGAGCTACTGTCGCAATTGTTTTCACAACAATGAAGAACACGAATTCACTCGAAACCACGAGAACCCAACAAAGCATGATCAACATCTGCAAGTGACGTCACTCCATTCATTAATTTTCTCGGTAGAACATTCGCCAACGTGCGAGAAATGGGTGAATCGGTAGAGACCCTATATAAAGGCGAGCTGAATGAATGGGGGGATCAGTCATTAGAACCGCGATAACAAACAAATGCGAAAGTGTGGAGTGAGAATTGATCGAGTAGTAGAAAAGTGTGTTTCGTAATAGTGAAGTAATTTAGAAGACAATTGCGATAATAAATTTATGGACAAGTGTTAGATAATTTTAATAGTGACAATTAAAATTAGTGAAAAGTGTTAACTGATTATTGTGCATTTTATTTAATTGAATAAACTCTTTTAACTTAAATTAAAAGACATTGCGTTTTCACTTTCCCGGAACGTTAAAATTATAGGCCGCGAACCAATAACACGCGACAGTGGTGTCAAGAAGTGCTAAAGAAAAATTTAGAAAGTGAAAATTTGAACATTGTTATAGTGCACAATAGTAAAATTTAAAGAAACATTAAAAATGCCACGAAACTTGCATCTAAGAATCAATGAATTGACCATGTCGGAGCTCAAGGAAGAGTTAGAACAGCGAAATCTGGCTACGCAAGGTACAAAGGCCACACTGATTGCACGCTTGCGCGACGCGATCGAGTCGGAAGGCGTGAATCTGGATTTGAGTGAGTTCTCAGATGCGGAAAAAGGCGCAGAAGGTGGAGAAGTAGAAACACCAAAATCGAAGGAGCCAGAAAATGCGCTAATGCAAATGTTAATGCTGATGTCATCGAGTCTGACTGCGAAGCTAAATGAACAATCAACGAAGCTAAACGAACAATCAGCGAAGCTGGACCAACAAGCAATCGAAATCAAAGCAGACATCAAGGCAGACATCACACAGAAGCTGGAGAAACAGTCAACCGAAATAAAAGCGGAGCTCGGTAGTCTCAACAAACAAATTAAAGGCGTCGAGGAAAAGGTTGACCAGGTCGAGGAAAAGGTTTACCAGGTCGAGGAAAAGGTCAGCCAGGTCGAGGAGAGAATCAACAATGAGATGGAAAATATGAAAAAGGAATTCGAAGCAACAAAGGCAGTAGTAACCACCTCACCAGCCCCAATTATAACCGCAGCGCAAAGCTCATCTAGAAATGTGCAAGCACCAATATTCGATGGGCAAACGGTCTGGAGTATTTACAAAATCCAGTTTGAAGCAGCCGCTAGGATAAATCACTGGAATGAGCAGGAACGAGCAACTGCGTTAATTCTTGCTCTAAGAGGCCCAGCTGCCGAGCTTTTGCAGACTATCCCCGTTGAGCTGCATTCAAACCCGGCTGCTATAATGAATGCGCTGGACATGCGTTATGGAGACGATCATCTAAAGCAGATTTACCGGGCACAGCTACGGCATCGGATGCAGAAGTCTGGTGAAACCTTGCAGCAGCTAGCACAAGACATTGAGCGACTGGCACTCTTGGCTTACCCAGCGTACGACCCAGAACATCGAGATGACGTAGCAGCAGAAGCATTCATCAGCGCCTTAAAGGACAAGGAATTGCAACAAGCCGTGCGGTTAGCTCAAAAGCAAACAGTCAAGGATGCATTGGCTTATAGTCTAAATTTTGAGGCAGCTAAAAATGTGACCCGTACCACTGCCCGGGTTCGCGAGGTAGTGGCAGATAATTGCAGGTGTGAGCGCGTGGGAATTGAGCGAGAGCTGCAGGTGAATGGTGCGCCTAGATGCTGGAATTGCGGGGAAAAAGGTCACCTGCAAAGAGACTACAAGAAGGGAAGAAGACAGAGCTATTGTCCAGGGTGGTGGAGATCCAGACCGTGTCAGGAGCCTAGAATGGAGGCCCATCAAACTGCAAGGGCCAACTTCGTGGGGCGAACGTTGGCTAGGAGTATCGACATCCCCAGCACCGTGGCAAGGCAACATCGTGGAGAAGCAGACAGATGCCTTCCTGGTCAAGTTGATGAAGAACAATGCACCCTAACAAACGACACTGGTGCAACCCGATCGACGATCCGTCCAGACCTAGTGAGGCCCCAACTGCTTCACAAGGGCAGAGTTCATGGAATTGCTGACGCCCTATCTCGTCATCCATGTCCAGCTAACTGCAAACATTGCCAACGGATTGAGGAAAAGGAGCTGCCCGTTAATCTGCGAGTGATAACGGCCGAATTCGATGAAGGTTGGTCATCGGAGGAGATTCGAAATGCCCAGTTAGCTGATGAAGACATCGGACCATTGCTCGTATGGAAGGAGACGACTGGGCGACCTGAGTGGAAAGGCGTTTCAATGCATGGCGCAACCCTGAAAAGCTATTGGGCACAATGGAGCTCCCTTCAGGTGGAGGGTGGCGTACTCAAGCGGAAATGGGAAACGGCGGATGGCAGCTCCTATAGGATGCAAACTATACTTCCCAAAAGCCGAATCCACGATGTGGTTAAGGAAATGCATGAAGGATCCTCGGGAGGCCACCTTGGTGTTAACAAGACCTTAGCGAAATTGCGGGAACGGTTCTACTGGCTCCACGCTCGAGAAGACGTAGAGGACTGGTGTCGCAGATGCACAATTTGCGCTTCCGTCAAAGGCCCAAAGCGACGTCTGAGAGGACAAATGCAAACCTATAACGTAGGCGTGCCATTCGAAAGGATTGCTGTTGACATCGCAGGACCCTTTCCTGAATCCGATTGGGGAAATCGATATACGCTGGTTGTAGCCGATTATTTCAGCAAGTGGCCCGAGGTCTACCCCATTCCCAACCAGGAAGCAACTACCGTAGCTGAACAGCTAGTGTTAAATTGGGTCAGTAGGTACGGCGTACCTGGCGAACTACATTCGGATCAAGGCCGAAACTTTAAGTCACTAGTTTTTGGCGAAATGTGCGAGCTGCTCGGAATACGGAAAACGAGGACAACACCGCTGCATCCCCAATCCGATGGAATGGTCGAACGTTTCAACGGCACGCTCAATAAACACCTTGCCAAAATGGTTGACGAGAACCAAAGGGACTGGGACCGACATATCCCACTATTTTTGATGGCGTATAGAGCCGCTGAACATGCGTCGACGGGCCAAGCCCCAGCCAAAGTCATTTTTGGAAAGACTATTCGTTTGCCAGCCGATATAAAGTTCGGAACACCCCCTGAGAAACCCCAAACGGTCTCGGAGTACGCAAGTGATCTGAGACAACGGTTGAACCAGATACATCGGACAGTGCGAAAACACCTCGAATCGGCTGCTGACCACATGAAGACCAGGTATGATCTAAAGGCTAATTCTACTGGCTTCCAGCAAGATGACTTGGTGTGGCTTTATAACCCGCAACGGCGAAAGGGTAGGTCTCCAAAGTTGCAACATAATTGGGAGGAACCATACCGAGTTACAAAGCGAATCAACGACGTCGTATACCGAATACAGGAACATCGTAAGCCGAGAGCTAAAATGAAAATCGTGCATCTGGACCGTCTTGCCCCATATTACACCCAGGGAGAATCGACTACAACTGGCGACACATCTTTTCGGGGCGAAAAGAACTGAGGTGGGGGCAGTGTTACATGTACAAATAATTCTGCGAGCTACTGTCGCAATTGTTTTCACAACAATGAAGAACACGAATTCACTCGAAACCACGAGAACCCAACAAAGCATGATCAACATCTGCAAGTGACGTCACTCCATTCATTAATTTTCTCGGTAGAACATTCGCCAACGTGCGAGAAATGGGTGAATCGGTAGAGACCCTATATAAAGGCGAGCTGAATGAATGGGGGGATCAGTCATTAGAACCGCGATAACAAACAAATGCGAAAGTGTGGAGTGAGAATTGATCGAGTAGTAGAAAAGTGTGTTTCGTAATAGTGAAGTAATTTAGAAGACAATTGCGATAATAAATTTATGGACAAGTGTTAGATAATTTTAATAGTGACAATTAAAATTAGTGAAAAGTGTTAACTGATTATTGTGCATTTTATTTAATTGAATAAACTCTTTTAACTTAAATTAAAAGACATTGCGTTTTCACTTTCCCGGAACGTTAAAATTATAGGCCGCGAACCAATAACACGCGACAATATTTAAAATTGACTTAGGCACTTTTATTTTCTTTCAATTTTCATGAAAATTTAAGGAATAGTGTTTAACTTGAACATGTTCAATCGGCCGAGCATTCAGAAAAATCATTTAAGCTAGATTAAAATGGCGGCTGCACTGTGTTTATGAAAGAAACTGTGCATCTTTTGTATAAATTTGAACAATTTCATATCTAAGTATTGGATGAATAATTCAAGTTATCGATTCACGCCATTAGAAAACTTGTTTCTAACCCTAGGATGTTTACAAAGACCTTCTGGTAGGAGCACTCTCCTGCTTACTGAACTTGTTTGTTCATAGTTTATGATACAAAACAAAAATTCATTCCAACATTAAAATTTCATTCTTTTACAATGTTTTCATTAGTTAATATTTTTTATTTTTTCTTTTATCTACACCTATTGATAAATTTCATGAAATAAAATGAGACGAATTGCACATGCATCATTTTCCCGGATGAAAAATTTTCAATGCATTATTTCTACTTATATACTGCACTATATTATTAAAAATTTATTTAAATGATGCAATAATAATGTTAGCAAATATTTTACGAATCCATTTAGTCAGGCGCTAAAAATGGGCTATATGGAAGAGATATACAATTTATATGTAACAGAATAAAGAGATAAAGAATAAAAACCTCATTCTTCTTCTTCTTCGTAGCATTACAGTCCCTCTCGGGCCTTCGTTTCTTGCAAACAGTGACTCCAACTGTCTTGGTCCATTGATCGAGTTCTCCAATTTTGAAATCCGACCAGCGACGAGCTGTCTTCATCGACCGAGTTAGGCCAGCGTTTCCTCGGTTTTTCCACTGGTCTCCGAACTTCAGTTCTCCCAACGAATACATTTTGGGGTATCCGTTGTTCGTCCATACGATTCACGTGGCCGGCTCATTGCAACTTCCGCAGCCTGATAATCGTTGAGACCTCCGGCTCGTCAAAAATTTCATACAGCTCATGGTTGTATTGAATTTGCCATTGGTCCCTGTCCAGCCTCGCTTCGATTATTCGCCTCAGGACCCGTCGCTCAAAGGCGTTCAATATATTTGCGGATGGTTGGGTTAGGGTCCATGTTTCACACCCATAGTATAGCACAGGTCTTATCATAGATTTGTATACTTGGAGCTATGTTTTCCTGTGTATGCAGCTGGCCTTCAAGATCGTCAAAACTGAATAAAATATTTTATTTATGAGCTGTATTCTTCTGCGTATTTAGTCTCTTTCCTTAGCGGCTCTCGTTATTTTGCTGCTTAAGTACACGAATTCACTCACATTTTCGATATTGTACTCGCCAAGTGTGTATGTGAAGGATTTTTCTCGACTGTGTCATGAGCTTTGTTTTATTCTCATTGATTTGTAGCTCTTCAAGTTTTGCTACGACTCGACGGTTTCAGAAAGAGTTCTTTGGCAGTTGTTGTTGACCGTGACAAAATGTTGATATCTTCTGAATACGCTACTACTTGGCTCGACTTGAATAGTAATGTCCCTCTTGTATCGATAGGTAGCTTTCTGATGACATATACCGGAGCCAAATTGAATAGCAATGGGACCAGTTCATTTTCCTACTTTAGTCCGATATTTGTGTCAAAGGCATTGGTAAGTTGGTTATTGATGTAAACTTAGGAGGTCGCTGACGTTATTTTTATTTTGGTAAGACGGAGCAATGTGGCTGAGATACCAAAGCGAAGCATTATTTGGTACATTACATCATGATCAATATTGCCGTTGCTTAAAGTCAACGACAATTTGGTATACGTCTGAGTTGAACTCCCTAAGTTCATAGGTAAGCTCACTCCACACAACTTGGTTGGTAAGATGTTGGCATCAATAGATAATTGAAACCGAGTAGCATATTACCTTCGGGCGGCTCTCTTTATGAAGAAAGCCACTGCTAGTTGGCGCAAAGGGAACAAAGTTCTTCTTCCCAGTATTCCCTATTTGCAACTTCCTTTCAGTTGAAAAATAATTTTTCAACACCCGAAGATGCTATGCGGCAAGAAAAATGGGGCTTGGTTCGAATAAATTTGACAAAGAGTTTTAGGCTCTAGACTGGGTTTCCGAGGTGATGGGGAGGTATTTAGAGGTTAGTGTACGAGTATTATTCTTGGATTAATAGGAGCCCCCCACTCAAGGTAAAAATTGCCTTTGATCTTCTTACCTTAAAAACTTATTGCAATTATAATTGACGAAACGACTTTTATTGTTATTATTAACTGAAACAGTTTATGAAAAAATACTCCTCTTTCAAAATAGAGTAATTGCTTGCAAGCAGGTTAAGTTTTAGACAACTAAAGTCTATACAAAATTTTAAATAATTTGGGGAATCCTATTTTTATCCGTAGAGCTTTAAAAATAAACATACAAATGGCATTAGAATTTATTCATAAAAAACTCAATTTGGTTTTCATTAAATCACAATACAATGCCTATAATGCGTTCGACCCATACAATCCAAAGGAGAGTATTTTATAGGATATCATGATGGTATCTCTATCGGATCCATACAACTTTTGGGTTTGGCTTTAATGCGAATTTGAAAGGAAAACATGAGGGTACTTTGCAATTGATTTGCTACCGATGAGAATGCAAAATTCATGCTTTCGGCGAAATCTGCCAATCACGGTGTGTGGTAAGTCTATATAGTGATGTGATCATTCTTATCCTTTTCAAAAGCCGTATCTGTCCTTGCTGATGCTAAATTGTTGGAGAGTATTATCTGGCAAACGATTATTCCGTCACAGTGCACGTATTACAATAGTACGAGTGTAAGTGCTAGCGGCAATCGTTGTGGCTGCTCTTCTCAGTTAATTGATTTTCGATAAATTCCCGGATCAATGGTCACAGGCAATCCTATAAGCATTTGTGTCACCACGGGGTAGGATAGGAATGAAAAGGAGTATGATGATGGCATTGATGCCAATTTATTATTTGGAACTGGCGAGATTGTTGAAATTTTATATCTCCAGTTATTTTTTCGGAAAATTTATCCGATCATGTTTGGATACAACAGTGTACACGTGCATCTTTGATGGTGTTTTTAACGCTTCTTGCATGTTTTCCAGGATTTCACTTTTTAATTAAATTTTCCAATTTATAAATTTGCTTCGATAGAATATTGTCCATGAACAATCGGAGAGATAATATTTAATCACATGTTTTTGCCAATCATGAAGCATATAAATCAAAATCTAAGTGTTTGCAACTTTAATCAAGCTATGTCAACAAACAGAAAAAAATTCCAATTCATGTTGGACTAGCTCTTGTGAGAGTACTTGCTAATTAACTAATGAGCATCAATTGACTATGTTCTTCTTTCCCAAAAGTTCAGCCTCCCATCTACTCTATAAAATTCTCAGTGGATTTGTTGCCGTCTTCTAATTGCACGTCTTGAATTGATTGTTCCCAAGATAAGGAACCAATACTCGTATCAGCACAAGCAAATTAAATCAAATTAGATGACTTCAATTTTTTCGTGTAGTCGTGCTCTTCAATTATCCACAGGACACCCGTGTACTACTTAGGTAGGATTACTCTTAGGATTGATTACTGATGGAGAAGGTTAATCCCCTTTTGCAACTAGTTTCATTTTCTGACACTCTCCTAATTGGAACCTACTCTCATGAAGGATTCAAAAAGCTTACTATTTAATCCTAAGGGCTGATGACATTGACTGAATTGTGCCTATGCGCTTCTCTCAATTAGTTTATCAATATCAAGTTAGTAAGATGAAATAGGAGATGAGAGAATACTTCAGTATTTCAGTACTAGAAGTATGTATGTCGGTCACAGATGTGTCAAACTACTGGAGAATGGATTACAATTATCTGGTTGAATGAGTTTAATCCATTCGGTTCATTGTTGTGAGTATCAAAGGTGACAGGAAGGGGTTGTTCTTCTATGATGAATTATAATTGATATGTTGTTGGCGGAGAATGTTTTCAAGTACTAGTTTTTTGTGGGTATTACCAGTTGAATATCTTTTTAGGAAACAATTGAATATTCAGTTAAATAACAAGCTAAATGGAGAACTTCGATCAGAAAAGTTGAGAATTAATTGTTGAATTCTTCTAAGGATGCTGATGACACAAATCAAACTCTTACACAATCTACCGAGCAGAGGACGGATATCCAAATTAAATACTTTAACTTTTTAATAATAGAACATAACAATATATTTCGTCTATTTATTGTGGATCCTGAAACTAAATTCAGTATTTTTTTTTTATTTAGTGAGATAAGATGGATAAGATGTTTTCATCATTCCTGCAAAGATATTTGTTAAACAAAATAAAGCCATGCAGGTTCTTTCAGTAGCAAATGGTTCAAACATAAATGTTTATGGACAAAATATTCAACATCTTAATTTAATTATCATTAAATATATGAAGAACATTTTGACATACGTTTATTAAATCTTCTGTTACCAAGCCAATTATTTGTGCAGATTTTTTTGTGGCTAACTATGCATTGTTAACACTAGATATTAAAAATAGAGCAATAACAAATAGCAAAACAAATATTGCTGTGAAGAGGAGTATCTTTGTTAGAAATTTTTGGTAAAGATATAAGCTGTACAACGTTTCCCATGTGGTTTAGGTATCACCACTTAGTTTCTAATATATGAAGTCATTATCATTATCTTTATTGGTAACCCTGTTGTGAAGGGTAATACTTGCAACATGCTATAACATGTGGGTTCTTTCTTTTCATCTCGACTGACTAAAATAAATGCCGTTTTCTCTTTGATTTTGGTCCGAGTTTTATTTTATGAATCTTAACCAGGTTAGATTTTGGATCCAGCTACGCGTCGTACTAGTGCACGGGTTTGTAGCTGGGGAATTTCGGGTAAAGAATTCCGAATTTGAAGGAAGCTTTTGATAAGGTTGATCATGATCTGCCACTTCAAAAACTTGAATCATATGGTATACAAGGCAAACCGAAGCAACTTTTTAAAAGTTATTTGGAAGGAAGATTTCAATGAACATCAGTTAAGAGTGTCTTGAGCAATTTAGCACCAATGAAATCGGGGGTTCCTCAAGGATCCATACTTGAACCAACCTTGTTTTGCTATGCACTAATAATTTGAATGTATTGAAACTGAAAGCTCAGCACACATTATATGCTGATGATACTGTACTTCTTTATTCAGGACATGATAAAGTTGCCATGGAGAATATCGTCAACGAGGACCTAGATAAATATCGTTCATAGCTTATCGAAAACAAGCTAACATTGTATACTCGTACTACAAAGACAAAATTCATTATTTTTAAACAGATGAATAAGGAAGACATAGAAGTCAACCTAAAAATTAACGGCAAAAACTTGCAAAGAGTGTGTGAAATCAAATATCTCGGTCTTACCATAGATCATCGTTTGACATGGTTGCCACACATAAATAATTTGAGGAGACAACTTGCACAAATGATAGGAATGTTGAGAAGAAATGGAGGTTTTCCAATGCATATAAAGAAACTTGTATTAAATGTATTTGTACTGACAAAGCTAAATTATGCGGTGGTCATTTGGAGTCAATTGTCAAAGCAAAACCTTAATATTATATCCAGGATATAAAAATATTCTAAACCTTCCAATTTTCACTCCAACAAGACTAGTGTATCAACGGACCAATGCACTCCCCTTCAGTCAAATCATTACTATGGAGAAAGCTAAGTTTGTCTTCAAATGTCTAATTTCCAGAGAATCAGAACGAAGCCTCTTTATAAAAGTATCACAAATAAATCCATGTAATCCAAGAAATGCCAACAATTTTGTAATACCTTACGCTAGAACTGATTGACTAAAGAACGATGCAACGAATGTTGCTCTGCGTATATACAACAATCTCCTAGAAACAGTGAAAAACGCAAACTCATTATTGGTTTTGAAGAAAAGCCTTAAGGAACATCTAATAAATTCAAATTAATGATAAGTCCGGAGGATTAAAAATGCAGTATCTTAGGGCATTTTAGATCCTAATGTCGAGATACTTAAAGACAGCTAGTTTTTATAAACTCAGAGTTTTTTTTTTACTGCGTCGTATTATAATATTTTTTTATCTCTAAGAACTGTTCACAAATTGAACTAGGCCAGCAGGAAAGGAGCACTTCACAGCATTTTGTGTGCCCCTTATACCGATGTTTTAGCATTGCCTGGAGGCACACGTAGAAATCGACGACGTGTGAAGTGCAGATCGCACGAGCGTTGTGCGATGATGAAAAAGTGATGGAGATAGTGGTACGGAATGGAGGTTTAAACAAGTTGGGTAAACAGACCTACGATCATATCAGAAGGGTTTTGTATTCAATTTACAAAATGCAGTCACCAGATCGAATAAAATCAAGAAACATGTCAAAGACGATTTTATTGGAGAAAATATGAAATTCGAAGATCATAGTTGAACGAATTTCGACTTCTGAGGTATTTGTTATTGTTATACTCATAAATATCTCCCTTGATAATTATTTCAGATATCCATTCGCGAGGGAGGAAACACATTTTTCATGCATTTTCCCCCTGTGCCCCCACTGAAGCAAAAACTGACAGTTTAGAACTGTTTTGAAAAGCTCCCATGAAAACTTTCATTTCATACTCATATCGGCTACGTTTGATGAATTTTTATTTTCAGGGGCCACTCTCTTGTACGATTCATGGCCTATTTTTTCGAATCCTAGAATGGTTACAAAGCCCTTTTGCTAGGAGCTCTCTCCCGCCTCCTTGACTTGTTTCGCTAATGAGTATTAATTTTAGGTACTCATCTTCAGTCATTCATTAAATTGAATCAAGTGTTCAAAGCATACACCTTAAACGTTGAAGCTGGGAAAAAATAACTCAAAATTATTCAATCTTCGCATTTAAAATAGTCACTATTTTGTTTTACGATTACTAATACCACAAGCTGAACTGATTCTCAAAGATATTCATGACACCTATCATTCCTGAAATTTTCATGCAAATCATAGCAAAACTGTGGTGTCTGAGTCGGTAAAAAGTGCATGTTGATCAATAGCCATATGTTGCCATAGTAATAAATGCAGTGCATATTGTTCCATAGTAATACAGGAAAATTCAAACGGCTTTAACTTCGCTAAATATACCTCAATCTCTATGAAACTTTCAGGGTAGATTAATCTTATAAATAGTCATCTGTGTACTGAATTTCATTGAATTTAAGGGTACCGTTAAGATTTTATTCAAGAAAACATAAAATCGATAAATCCTACTATTACTAACAAAGTTGAGTGAATTGCGACTTCTAACGTATTTCTTGTTGTTGTACTTATCAAGACCTACATTCCTGATTTTTTTCAGATTTTTCGGATCACAGGTGTCCAATCGCGAGGGGGGGACACAAATTTTTCGTGTATTTCCCCTCCCTGTGCGCCCCTCAAAGCAAATTTTGCCAAATCAAGATCTGTTTTGAAAAGTTCTCATCAAGACCTTTCATTTGATACCCATATCGGCTACCTTCAATGAAATTTTTTTTCTCAGGGGGTCACTCCCCTATATGGGGAGACCCCCTTAAATACCTTATAAAATTTTTTTGTAGTTGAACTTCGAAGAGAACACCACTTCACATCTACATACAAAATTTGATGTTTCTAGCTCAAGTACTTACTGAGAAAAACTGCTGTGACCCACGGACGGCCGGGCGGACGGACGGACAGACAGACGGACAGACAGGACGCGATTTCAGTAGGGTTTTGTAAAATTATTTTACAAAACCCTAAAAAAAATGAAGAAATCTTGACTTTTGAAGAGAACGACATGTGGGACGGTTTGATTGATTTGCGGTATATTCCAGTAAGCAAGGTTGGACTATGATGAAACTTTTAGCTCAGTTACCTGTTAAAACGCATTACGAGCCCTTATTGCAATCGCAGCTGAAAAGAAACTTGCACTTGAACAGTTTGATGTAAGAACAGCATTCCTTTATAGTGAAATTGATTTAAACACAGGGCTGTGACAATGGATCAGGTCATGTGTGTAGTTTAAAGAAATCTTTATACGGTCTTAAACAGTCACCTTGTTGCTAAAATGATAAGTTTCACTCATTTATGGAAAAGAACGGACCTACACGTTTGGCAGCAGATCCAAGTATATACTTTCGAAATACTGTGATAGAGAAATTACTAGTTGCAATCTACGTTGGCGATAGTCTCATGGCAGGTTCGAAGCAATATGCAATTAAATTGTTGCTGAGACTGCTGACTTCACAGTTCAAGGTCACGGTGGATTTTCGCGATTCATTGTTGGGAATGCAGTCGAGCAATGTGAGTCTGGTGTGCACATTTCACAGGGAACGTACGCGGAAAAAGTTTTGTAACGTTTTGGCATGAAAAATGCAAATCCGTGAAAAAACCCCTGCTTAAAAACAACAACTAAACTAATCATCCAGTGATCCTCTCGACAGTTCCGTTCCCTATTAATCAACGGTAGGTTCTCTATTTTATTTGGCCAGCACTACAAACCCCAATCTGATGTATGCCATTTGAAAAGTTGCTCGATCAAGGGCAAAACCTACAATATGCGACTAGGCTTCCGTCCAGCGCATACTCTGGTCTTGCATGGTACCTCTGATGTGGGACTTTCCAACACTTCGACAGGCAGTGGACTACGTGCCTGCTGTAATGCAGAATTTACTGGAGATATCTACACCCAAAGATCTATATGCCATATAGCTCGGGATACAATGTATATACTGAAAGACACATGATTTCACGAAAAGCCCCTATTAACTTGCCACCGCGTTCGTGTGATTTGACACTGTTAGATTAGAGATATGTCTACTTTGATAAACTTAAAACAATTTAGCACTTGGAAGCCAATATTTGCCATGTTATTGCTGAAATATAGCTTCAGTGTGCCAAAATTTGACCTCCAGATTATGTCACGTATGCACCAGCTGCGGTGATCATATACCCGAAATTGTCTTTAAATATTAATAATGGAAAACTTCTTTTGAAAGTTCTTCGCCTCTAAAAAACACTCTTTACAACGCCGTTCCGCAGAGTCATTAGTCATCATTGAATTAACTGAGTTAGTCATCATTGAATTAACTATATCGAAAATAGAAAAGGAAAAATCAGATAAATCACAGCATTATAAGGCTATAGAAAAGAATGGACGAGACAACGTGAGAGACAACCGCACTTCATTTTAAACTCGCAAAAGTGGATGCGGGCAGAAAAGATGATATAACTGATCTCACAAATAGGATGGTGAGATCGTTGGAGTGCCACAAAGGATCCTAAATGGCAGATTTAGACAAATGAAACTGGTAAACTTTACCAATAGCCAAGACAGAAATGATACACTAGTTATAGTCTAATAAATACCAGATTTTGTGATAAACAAGTACTCGATTTGCTGAGGAACAGTTACAGTATCTAAACTAAGGGCTAAAGTTTGGAATCAAACCCGATACAGTGCTAATAAAGGACATCGATATAGAACCAGGTATACCTTTAGTGACACAGAAAATAGGTAGTTAATTAGTAAGGAAACAGCAGAAAGCGGCACATTCAACAACGAGCTCAAAAAAATTAGGGAACTGAGACAAAAAACCAGTGTACGGATAAGGGAGGTTTGGTTGTTATAATGGGCAAACAATAATATGACATACTCTGGGTATTTTCCCATGTTAAGCGCTTCCAGACTATCCTGTAATTTCATCTTTTCCATTTAAACGCTATCATTTTGTTTTTTCCATCAAATATGTATTTTGGGAGTAAGTTGCTCCCTTCTTCAGTGTGAATTATTTTTGAGATTACAAGGCCTTTTCGAGGATATTTATATTAACCAAATTCTACTTACCTAAGGTCTAATTGCTTAAGGTCTAATTACTGTTGGATTTTATTACCTTTATATGTTATTATTATTAATAGCTTAATTATTTAGTTTGTTTTTTATTATTTTATTATTGCTTAAGGTCTAATTATTATTTTTTATTGCATGATTGATTTTAATTATTATTTGTACAATAGAAAACAATCTAACGCTATTTCACCATATCCAGGAGCCTAGAGTATCCATTTCCTAGATCATCTTTAAAGTTCGTTTCGGTTGGCTGCCTCATGATCCACAATGATTCGTACACGTCCAGTTTTCGCATGTTTCTTACTTCCTTCATTACCGTTAGGTCGTCTCATTTTATTTGATGCCCTTCGCAAATGTGTTTCGCTACTGAAGATTTAACGTTGCTCGAGGTTCCTCGCTTCATCGCCGATTGTGCCCCTTAGAAAATGGGAAACTCGCATTCTGGGATATAGAGATAATTAGGAGCACAACTGTTATCGAATCCGGCGTGCATAGGAGGAAAACCTACTCACGAAGATCAGTATTGAGTGACTTGAACCATTCTTTGGACAAAAAATTACAGCCTATATCAGCATGATTTGAAGAATGCTCACAGTGCCAGTGTCAACTGAATAAAAAAACTAGGAAATTAAATACATACTATACTTGATACTCCAACCATAAATCCGGACGAAAGCAATAAAATATCAATCGAATCTATGAAACAGAGAAACAGCAACGAAAACGGACTCTTCCAATCATGTTCACACAAAATCTGAAACAAGGAGGACGTGACTCACTTTCTCGACGGTAAGAAAGAAATTTATCGAATATTGAAAAAAAAAAAACATATAAAGGTGCAACACCTTCTTCGAAGCCATTCCGGCTGGAAAGCATTTTAGGATGGGCGAAGGATGCCAAAAATATTGAGGAGAACAGTTTTTTTTGTGGTACGGAGGTGAATGCTATTTATGCACAGAGTGTGGGACTCCCACGCGTGACTGGACTACCCACTAAACACCTTCCCTGTCAACCTGAGAACCCAGCCTGGAACCGTTTGACACATAACTTCGGGCCAGGTCTCATTTTGTTACGCCGTGGGGCGCCTTCAAGCTGGGTAGTCCCTTTCCTAGCGGGAGGGGAGAAGGGAAGAGGAAATGCCAGAAGAGTGATTCCCCAGTTCCAGCGCCCCTGGCTGCTGTGAGTCCCTTTTATATTTTAGGACTACCCGAGCATAATGTGCCACCTGGTTCCATTTGTCAACCGATTCGAGCATCACCGCAACTATATTATCCGGGGTGAGCTCTTCCGTCTCCCTGTAGAGTTCCCTTTGCAGCCTGACTCATTTTGTACACGCAAAAAATGTGTGACAGGCCTTGTCCTCCTCTACTGGGCAAAACCGACAATCGGGAGACCGTGACTTACCGATCTTGTGCAGGTAAGACTGAAAACACCCGTGCCCGCTCAAAAGCTGGGTCAGATAGAAGTCAGTCTCACCATGCCTTCGATTTAGCCACGGTCTCACATCCGGGATGAGGCGCGCAGTCCACCTTCTCTTCGTGCAATCGACCCAAAACTGCTTCCAATCGTTGAGCGAGCGCTGTCTCTCCTCGCGGACAACCATCTCCCTTGCATCCTCGTTTCGGCGCAGGTAATGAGCGTGGCGCTCTCTAGCAAGGAGGGCGACAGGTATCATGCCTACAATAAATCTGACGACCGAGTCAGAGACTGTTGGATACGAAGATGCAACTCTCAATGCTCCGCTTCTCTGTACCTGTGCCAAACGCTGAGAGCGTCACCCCATACCTCTGCTTCGTACAGTAGCACTGCCCCTACAGCACTCATCAAAAGGTGTCTTCTTGATGGGCTGGGTCCCCCTACGTTGGCCATAAGTCGACTCAGAGCCGATATTCCCGAAGAAGCCTTCTCAGCCGTTGCCCTGATTTACTCAGAGATACTCATCTTCGAGTCGATCAGTAGCCCCAGGTACTTCACCGCTGGCTTCGATTCGATTCGTAAGTCGCCAATAAAGATCATCCTTACTCTAGGGATTCTCTTTTTTGTCAAGATGACCACTTCGGTTTTCTCCAGTGCTAAACTGAGTCCGCGAGCTGTCATCCAGTCCCTTACTCGGCAGATTAGCATACCTAGCCTAAGTTGCGCTTGTTCAACAGTGCGTTCAGCGACCAGGACCGCAACATCATCCGCATAGCCGACCAAGCGCGACTCATCTGGCATCTCAAGTCTCAGTAGCCCATCGTAAGACACGTTCCACAGGTGCGGACCAAGGATAGATCCCTGGGCAACACCCGATGTAATTTCCATCCTTCGTTGGCCCTGTGTCGTGTCGTAGAGCAGCCTTGGGTCCTTTAGGTAGTTCCTCAAAAGCCGCAATAGATATTCTGGAACTTGAAAAGAGTTTTCCAGCGTATCCAGAATATCCACCCATCTAGCGGAGTTGAAGGCATTCCTGACGTCAAGTGTCACCAACAGGACGATCCGTCGCTTGGTGCGACTATATGCGTCTGCCTTTTGGACCACATTCACCACCTCTGCAAGAGGCATATATGAAGTTGCATGTCTTGTAGTCCTTATGTCAGACAAGAAAATCGATGAGAACCAGGGTAACGGAGTATCTAAAGGAATTTACGCAAGAAGAAATGCTTGAAATAAGGACAATTAGATTTACAGTGGCGAAGCCCATAATTAAATTGGGACACAGTATTGCATTGGAAATTACAACCCCGTTGGAAGAAATCAACGATTGAAAAACTCTGGATGCTCCGGAGCTTTTGGATCTAAAATGTTTCAGTAGAAAATCCATTAAATACGGGCATGGGAAACAAAGACAGCAATTTATTGAAATTGATTCGTCATCAATAATATGACGACAGATAGGTAGCTAACAAACGAGTTGGATAGACAAACCTACGCTCATGTCAGAAGGGCAGAAATACAGTCACCAGCAACGAATAAAGTCAGGAAATATTTCAAAGAGGTGCAAAATCCATTGTTTTCTATTTTCAACGGTCGCCGTTTTGTTGCAAACCAACAAAAATAACTCAAATCATTAATTCCCAAAAATGTTGATGTTATTGACCTTACTTGATAATTTCAAGAAGATCAAATCAATACCGCACTGACTGATTCGATGGAAAGTCCATAAAATACCAAAATCATGTGTTATTGTTGTTGTAATTGGAGAAATTTCAAACGGCTGTAACTTCCGTGTATATCATTCGATTTACATCAAACTTGCAAAGTTTAAGGACCTTTTATAGGAATACTTAAATATCGAATTTAGTTTAGTTTAAGGGTACTTATACGATTTCATTGAGGAAAATGTGAATTTCGAATATCATACAATTATTAACAAAGTTGAGCGAATTATGAATGGTTTCTTTCAAAAAATAATTATGTAATAAATATTAACTTTAAATTTTTTTTGAGTGTATAAGTAATGTAAATGAGAGTAGATTGCTCTCGCAATCCGCCGATGCTGCGAAAAATCAATAAATTATTAATAGCGAAGAAAAAAAAAATTTATTATTTGCATTTATTGACATTCTGCTATTCGAAAATTTACCATTTAAAAAATTTTCAACGCGTTCAAAATTCTCATGAATCTTTTTTTTGAGAAAAAACCACTTCTTTTGGAACTCATTTTGACCCATTCATTCTGCTCCTCTCGCAGTAATAATTTCAGCTTTACAGATAATTAAATCAAAGTTTATCTTGAAAGCTCACATACGAGTATACTGGAAATTCTTCAATCGCTTGAATTTTCTAAGAAACTCATTGGTATACTAACTACACGTGAGAATTATTGTAGTACTCGTATGCAGTATTACACTGGCACGTGAAAATTTTCTTACAAAAGAGTCGATAAATGTATCCTACCGTGATTTTTTTCGCCAAATTATACCATAATTACATAAATTGATAGTATAATGGTTATTGAAGCATAGTACATATTACAGAAGAGAGAAAAAATGAACAGAGTGGAGACCACGTTACAAAGAAGAGTTGTATGAACTATTATATGAACCACCTTTACAAGTATAGGGTTATCCATTTCACGCTTGGGAAAGTAAAGCTAATGAAAACACATAAAATATTCGGATGGAAACTAAATTTTTTATTTAATATAAAGATTGAACCTTGCCATTATACGTGAAATGTAACGTCATTCAAATATTCTCCACTGGACCTCTTACAGGCCTCAATCCTTTTGAGGTAATTTTCAATGACTTTTCGGCACATTCCCGGCAATATCTCGGCCATAACATCACGAATATTGGTTTTCAATTGCTCAAGATTTTAAGGATTGTTCGCGTAAAAACGATCTTTTGCATAGCCCCATAAAAAGAAATCCAAAGGTGACATCACTCAATCTCGAAATTACGCATCCTGGAAATTTCTCTTGCAAAAGTGCTCGATTAGCCTGTGTTGTGTGGCTTGTGGCTCCGTCCTGTTGAAACCATATGTCCTCCAGATCATAATCTTCAAAAATAATCGGTTAACATCCGTCCATAGCGGTCAGAATTGACTGTAATGGCTCTTCCTTGATCGTTTTCAAAAAAATACGGGCCAATAACACCACCAAACCATAATGCACACCAACCGATCAGTTTTTCCGGATGAAAAGGCCTTTCGGCGATCACCTGAGGATTTTGAGAGCCCCATATGTGGCAATTCAGTTTATTTAGGTAACCACTGAGCGAAAAATGAGCCTCATCACTAAAGAAAATTTTGTTCGAAAAATCGTTATCAATGGCTTGTTGTTCAATTGCCCAATTCACATACATTCTGCGTTGTGTATGGTCTTGAGGCTTAAGTTCTTGAGTGAGTTGGATTTTGTACGGATGGAGATGCAAATCCAAACGTAAAATCCGCCACAATGAACCGTAGGACAAGCCTGAATGTTGAGCACGTCGAGGAATCGACAAATTCGGGTCTTCCTCCACACTTTGAGCAACGACAGCGATATTTTCAGCAGAACGAATATTGCGATGATGCACAGGCCTTGCAATATCAATAACCGATCTAGTCTCTTCAAATTTTCTCACTATGCTCGAAATTGTTTGCTGTGTACGTCGATTATGTCGACCGTAATCGGCTCGTAAAGTCCTAAATGTTGATACAGCAGAATCACCATTTTTATAATAAAATTTAATAATTTTAACGCATTTTTCGACTGCTAAACGATCCATATTTCTAAATGGCAAACCTTCAGCTGAAAAACACACTTTGAATGACATTTAATTTTGACAGATGTCAAATGGCAGAGTTATACTTTCCCAACCACGAAATTGATAACCATGTATATGCCTACGTAATGTCACGCTAATCACTATGGGCGAGCCATGTAGAAAGAATGGAAGAAAATCAACTACCTAAAGGAACATTAAAGTGTAAAGCACAAGATAGGCATCCAGCGGGAAGACAATAGACAAAGGTTGATTCTGACTTCTAGCTAAAAGATATTTGCAAATATTCGTAACGTTTCTGAGGTGAACGGCTGTAAAGTTTACCTAAATTTGCTGTTTTACTGGGGGCTGTGCCTTAAGTGTTTTGCTTGAATAAAACCCACGTTTCTCCTTAAAAAATAAAAGATTTATTTCTTTATTACTATTCAATAATCTCTATGGTAACATATCCATAATATTAAAAAAACATCTAGTGATATTCAGTTGCTGTACCGAGTAGTTCAGGATCAGTTTCGTTAAAACTATTCGGTCATATTGGAGTAACTACAGAGGCTATTGTAGCCTTTGTTGGAATAGTTGACGTTTTTACTCTGCTCTTCAAAGCCTGTACTAGTGGTATGTTATCGGCTTCAGTAAATATATTCCTATTGAACGGATATACGAGTATGCTATCAACTTTAAAAATGTTTGCTGTTAAAAAGCTCAACGACATCATATGGTGTCACAAGTCGTCGGTGTATTACAACCTTAAGGAACCTACAAACGTTCAATATAGTTGTTGAACTTTATGCGTACAGTGAGGTGGCAATGAAAGTATCCTCTCATGGACAAAAATTTCTGCAAGGCTCATATATATATGCAGAGTCTTTATAATAAGTAACCGGACTGAGCCTGCCCCGCGCCGTCAAATCGTCTGCTAACCGGTATCTGGTGCTGTAGTGGTGGTGGGGGTCTAAGTAAAGGGAAACGGGCTGCGGCAGTTGTCTCCAAGCGCTTGGAGAGATAGCATCGAGCGAGAGTGGAGTGCGTGCTCAGTTACGTCGTCGGAGTGAAAATGGAGCGTACGATCGAGCAACCGAACCAGAGTTTTTCAACCATGTTATTACAGGAGACGAGACGTGGGTTTTCGAATACGATCCTGAGACGAAGCGGCAGAGTTCGGAGTGGCACACACCGGCGTCACCACGACCGAAGAAAGCGCGCATGAGCAAATCGAAGGTGAAGTCAATGCTCATTGCTTTCTTTGACGTGAAAGGCATTGTTCACAAAGAGTTTGTGCCACCCGGCCAAACTATAAACGGCCAGTACTACAGAGAGGTGCTCCGTCGACTAACCGCCCGGGTTCACCGAGTCCGTCCGGAGATTGCCGATTCGTGGATCCTACATCACGGCAATGCTCCGTCGCACACCTGCCTGCTCGTCATCGAGCAGTTGGCCAAACAGTTGAGGACAACGTTGCCACAGCCTCCTTACAGCCCGGATATGGCACCAGCGGACTTCTTTCTGTTCCTCAAGATCAAGAGGCACCTTAAGGGGACGCGGTTCGGGACTCTGGAAAACGTTCAACGTGCTACGACGAGGGCTCTAGACAGCATTGAGGTTGCCGACTTCCAGGGAGCGTTCGGGGATTGAAAAATTCGGTATCAGCGTGTTATCGACTCCAATGGAGGCTATTTTGAAGATTTCTAAAGAAAAATTTGCCAATAAAAAATTTCCTGGGGTCAGTCCGGTTACTTATTATCCAGACCCTGAAAAAAAAAATATATATATATATATATATATACATACATATATACATATATATTCATACATACATGCATATATATATATATACATACATATATACATACATACATATATATATATATATATATATATATATATATATATATATATATATATATATGTGTATATATATATATATATATATATATATATATATATATATATATATATATATATATATATATATATATATATATATATGTATATATATATATATATATATATATATATATATATATATATATATATACATATATATATATATATATATATATATATATATATATATATATACATATATATATATATATATATATATATATATATATATCTATACATAACAGTAGCTATTAAGGAGCCCCTTTCAGCTGACATCATTGTGGCTATTCGCTTCTTGACTTTTCTCCCTTGTATTTTTGGGATTATGCTTAGAACTCTAGGCCACTCTCATCAACGTTAAATATCCGTAACGCAGGTAAAGGCATTTCAGTGTGGCTTCTCTCAAGGTTGTCATAAAATTCATCTATTCTTTGCTTGGTAAATCCATTGGCTCTTGCTTGAGAGATTCTAGTTGGTTGTCCTATGGACAAATTTGTTGATTTCACTTTAAGAGTCCTTTCAAGCAATAGTTTCCAGCAAAACTTTTCTCAAAAGAATTTTTGACGTTATTTTTTAAAGCCAATTGATAATCGAACCGGACTAAATCTATTTTCTAATCGGCCAGTCGAATTTGTTTTCAATGACTAAAATATACTCAACCATTAATTTTTCTATATTCGTGCCCAAAACGGGCCTTCGATCAATGGCTTTATTTGTAATCGATTCAATTAAAGAGGTTTCCTCATTCAAAAATCGAAAGAGGGTTTAACTGCGCACGTTGGAAAGTTTGGCTACCTCTGTTTTCTCGAACAGCGAGAATTTCTGTATTTGAGGACCGTTGATATTTTTTTAAAAAAACATAAAAAAATTAATTAACAAAAAAAACTTAACAAAAAATTTTGAATTTTACAAAATATATTCACATTTGGTATTCAAAGTTAGAAGCATGCCAACCTGATTTAAAACCTCAACATATGTATTATTAACTCTATAAACACTGATGAAATAAAGATGCATCTATAAACAGAAACCACCATCAAATAATTTAAACTTGGAATAATAGGTATTAGCTGATTATATTAGATTGTATTCTTACTGAAAATTTTTTGAAAGTAGTCGATTGATTCACGTGTATCTGCCAGCAGTCACAGTGAAGCTGGCGCATTGTCTTTCATTTCTATCATAATCTAAATCATGCCGCATCATGTTTACAGCGAAAAAGCGCTAGTGACATGCTTATTTACTGAGACAGGACTATTCCAAATTAGCTACAATATTCCAAATATACCGAATTTCTTTTAAAATCCACCCATACTCGTATATCGCACAGTAATCGGAATGAATTTAAACTAAAATCGAAATAATACGTATATATTTTTCTATCGTTGAATGTCCTTTACATGAAGCTTTACCTAAAAGAAATCCAACATTTTAACAGGAACAGGATTTTCCCAGGGGCTGGTCAGCTAAGCTGGAGCATGTCAGCTGAGCCAAGGCCTGGTATATTCAAAAAACAAAACAAAAAGCAAATCAAATTTCCGAAGCACGTGTTCTTTTATGCATTTCAGAACATGGGAGAGCTGCTAGATCCTAACAAAAAACTAAAAGATTGCATAGAACGAAATTGTTTTTCTGCAAAGTTATTGATTCTTTGAGATCTGGTAATCCTAAAATCTCTCATCGAAGAGCAATGTTTATATTTTCGCCAATCTTCGCGTCAGCATTTACTTACCTACCTGCTACCGAAAGTGTATGGTCGCTCTTCGGCTTATGTTCGGATTTTTCCGGAGGGTAAATTGAGTGTAGATACTATGTGAGTTAAGTATGGATGGGACTTGCCTAAACAGTTCCTTATTTAGGCTGTGATGGAGCTTGCCTAAGCAGTTCCTAATTGAGGCAGTGGTGGGGCTTGCATAAATAGTTCCTTATTCAGGCAGTGATGCGGCTAGCCTAAACACATCCTAATTTAGGCCGTAACGGAGTTTGCCTAAATAATTCCTAAACGTAGACAAATTTCTTGTCGAAACCAATACATAAGATATAAATTTGTTCCATAACAATTACCATTCTCTCCACTTTGCAAAATGCTTACCAGTTTTCATACGTTTCAAGATATTCCACATTTGCGATATATCTATACATATAAATATAACCTTAACAACACGCCTCTAGTGCAAATTATATGCAGTGAAATAATTTGATTTAATTTAGGCATGCCGCATAAGGGCCCCATTGGGCCCGCATTCTTCTTCTTCTTCTTCTTAGCACTACAGCCCCTTTCGGGCCTTCGCTTCCTGCAAAGAGCGCCTCCAACTGACTCGGTCCGTTGACCGTGTCATCCAATTCCGAAATCCGAGCAGCGGTGAACTGTCTTTGTCGACCGAGTCAGACCAGTGTTTCCTCGGTTTCACCACTGGCCACCGGCCTTCAGTTCTCCCTACGAATACCTTCTTGGGTATCCGTTGTTCTTACCTTCTACGTATAATTGTAACTTATTACCACGAAATTTTATTTTTTTTAGATTTCACACAACAAATAATTTTCTGTTTAGGAACGATCATCGAACTATTATAAAACTCTCATGAAGCTGTCGTGACATAAATAAAATTATTGTAAAACGTTTGTAAAACGATCGTAACACGCCAAACTATTGCAAAACTATTGATTTTGACGAATGTTCGCAAAACTTTCGTTTTTAATGGATGTTCGTAAAAATCGTTTTTGAAGAATGTTCGTAAAATGCTAAGTTCTTACTAAGAAATGTTAGTGTTGTTTACACGTAAGTTTTTCACAACCATAGATCTCAGAGAGAATGGATACGAAATTCATCGAGAGAATTGAAGCACTTTATCATGTAGCGTGAAGTTGGCGCGTTATTAGCTGTTGATTCGAATTTCAAATAAATTTGACGTGACGTCTCCCATTAATTTTCGCATCTTGAACTAAATCAATTTTCCGCGCGGGTATTCTAACTTGAACGATATTAAAGATTGAACATGACTTACCCTACATAGGATACGTCCCTGACATGCTTTCTAGAGCTGTTTCCACAATCCCACACGCGTCACTACATTTTTAATTTTTCGACACAAAAACACTCGCGATCCGTAACAAACTTTTCAGGTTGGTTAATTATCACATTTGCAACGCTTTTGCACTCGATTCAGCACGGTTTATCTTAAAAAAATTGTTTTGTGTACAATTTCAAATTCAACTTGATTAGACGTTTCCCATCAATGTTGAATTTTCACGAATCATATGTTTTCAATCATATGGTTGGTATTTTGTGGACAATTCGGGGGTTAAGGTGTAAGAGGAGTGGGATTTTCGTGAGAGCAACTAGAGAGCCACTTGAATGTGTGGGTTCTCTAGCGGCGTGAAAGGCAGGGGGATTTCAATTCGCATGCGAGAGGAAGGCATGTATGTAGTAAAAGTACTTCACTCACATATGGATGAAAATAAGCTCATTTCGCGTCCATTACTTTATATGTCTTTGTTCACAACAAATATTAGCCTGTTCAGGAATAGTTTAGGAAAACCCCATTAGGCCCTAATGCGGAAAGCCCTATCAGTGTCTAAGGACGTTGTGTTTAGGCGTTTGGATATTTAACTTTAACTTTTTTTGAACTATCGGGCCGATCATTTTTACGGTTTTGTATCAAAATACCAAACCCTATTGAAATCACGACCTGTGTCCGTCTGTCCGTCCGTTTTTTCCGAAACCATAGATGCTACAGCTATGAAACTTTGTGGAAAGGTCAAAAGTGGTGACCCTTAAAAAAAATTTTCGCCATTGTTAGTCGAGTAGGGTGTTATTGGAAAGGTCTCAATGAGATCTTTTCAAAACAACTCTTAAAATTACCTCAACAGTATCGAGGGTGACAGGGGAAGGGGAAATGTACGAACTTTTCGCGTAGCCCCGTAGGGGTTGGACACTTTTCATCCAAAAAATCTGAAAAAATATTGAATGTAGGCTTTTATGAGTACAACAACAACAAATACGTGGGAAGTCGAAATTCACTCATCTTTGTTAGTCAATTTTACATGCTCTGGAATAAAACTGTAACGATACCCTTAACTTCAATGAAATTTGATATACAAATGGCTATATATATAGGGTTAACTTGTCCTGAAAGTTTCACAAAGAACAAGTGGTATTCGACGAAGTTAAAGCCTTTTGAATTTTCTCGTATTACCATGGAGCAATATTACTATGGAACCAAATGGCTATCGAACAATATGCGCTTTTTAATTTAATTGAAATTAAATCAGTCTACATATGTGCATATTGTAGGTTAAGTACAAAACCCTTCTGAGATGAGCGTAGTTCTGTCTGCTCAACTTGTTTCGTTTCCGAAAGTGTTTGAGGACCAATTTTCCGATGGATTTTGCTGGACAGGAGAACTGCTTTGTACGTTTTTGCAGGGGAAATGTGATCCAGTAAACCGCGTAGCCGTTTTCTGGTCCTATAAGGATTCTTCTAGAAAACCGACTGGGGCCTATTCTCGCCCTTTAACGAGTTATCGGGACCGCGAGGCCCAGCCGGAATACCCTCAATTTCGGAGAGTAGTACTACCTTTAGCAAAAAAAAATATCTGTGGCTCTCCTTCCGATACGATGGACCCCCTCCCCTTTAAAAGCGCTGAAAAATTTATTGATACTCACACATTCAAGGGTCATCACTTTTATTCTACCTACAAAGTTTGGTGTCTGTAGCTGGTATAGTTTCGGAAAAAAATGATGTGATACACAGACGTGCAGCCAGACAAAACCGATTGCAATAGGGTTTTGTAAGTAGATCACAAAAAAAAAAAAAAATACTCGTACACCTATGAAACTGATAAACTTCTTTCGTATATGGAAGTTGGTTAATAGCTTAGAACTTACCCTAATTTATTGAAATTTCCACAGCATATCTGCTAACAGCTCTATAATTATGTAACTTTCATATAAACTTTAGCAACTTCAACCTGAATGCAGTGATGTGTGCTGTATTGCAATCTTTCACTTAAAGACTCCTATTATAGTCCTTTACTACAGTTGTTGAAAGAGAGTGATATTCTTTATACAAGACCTTATGAAAACCAAAGTTGAATTAAACTTTAATAAAATTTTTATTTCCCCTATTTCGAAATTACAACAATCAGTGGAAACTCAAATAATATTTAGTGCCATTCATATTTTTGTAATAATATTTATTCCCCATAACAAAAGTTATGAATAATACTAATTTTTCCACACGATATTATTTTATGGGAAATATGTATGTTATTTTTTCTCTACGTAATAATTTATTGCATTTCATTTATTTTCGTTTTAACTAGTTGATTCTAATCGATATCGATATTTCACTTTTTCAAATAGAAAACCTGAAAAACTTTACAAATAATATTTCAATGAAAATAAAATGACTTACATAATTCTTTCATCACATCCATTTCAGATAATCGCACATAAGTATGTATATATATAGTTTCTGTTAATCTAACATTTCTTAAATTTATTTACACATTTGCATCAATAATATTTATTTTCATAACAATTGCTTCATTGGTTCTTTTTTTTTGAGAAAGTTATTTCAATTATATTTTTTTGTCAATTTTATTTTTAAATTTATTTTTTATTGAATTAATAAACATCTCTACTTACGTGTACTTAGTTTTATTAGCAATCATATTTTTTTTGTTTTTTTTTTTTCGTTTAGTTCAATCTTTGTTTATCATAAATGTTAACTTTCTAGTTGTGTGTGGGCGGGTAAGGTTCCACGCTCACGGGCAACAAACCGTTATTTTAATTTTCTTTTCTTTTGTTGTATTTTTATTAAAATCAAAAAATAGCTACCCTTATAATTTATCTTCAGTGGCAGTTTATATTGAATAATTTTTGGATTTTAATAATTCGCTACTATAAATACTATTTTATTTTTGCTATTCATGTTTTCAATTTGAGAACAATTGGGTATGATGAATTGAGTACCTTGCATTTTATTGTTTTCATTTAAGTTGCCAGATTAACTTAGTCGGTGCATTGTGCTATGGTTGGGGGTTGATAGGAAGGAAAAGAGATAAAATAAAAGATTTTACAGGTCTAAGATTGAAACTAAATTAAATGCTATTAGACATGTACTCGTATGTGTTGAAATTGACATAATTTATCGTGGGTCTATAAAAACTTATTTATTTCAAGGATAAAACCAGTGAATGATCAACTCAAAAGTAGTAAATCATCCGACTTGCCAATAAAAAGATAACAACCTCAGTTATAATGGAGAGTTATGATCCAGTTAAATTTAAAATATGACTATGCTCTATCTTTAAACATGACGTATACTTCACATGGGTACATAAATTAAATTTTGTAATTCTTAATTGAGTGTAACCCTTACTATGATGGTGCATGTAGTTGCTGCGAAGTCACACCCATGCGAAAAGCTCTGAAGCAGTGTACAAACCGAAGCAGAAAATCCCTCTGCAGAGAGAAAGTTGGGAAATACAATAGCCGTTGAATGCCATTAAGAATAGGGGTCAATCCGAAAAATAGGAAGCATTCTGAAGAGTATTAATCCTGAATGTGACTTGCATAAAAACATTAGCAACGGTGTAACGAATGGGGCCCTCGAGCTAGAGAAGCTCCCAGCTTGAATCAGTCATTACTGGAAGAGCTGGTTGAAGAATGAAGAAGAGCAGAAGGCCGAAGAACAAAACGCCAAAGAAGAGCTGATGGCTAAGTATATTCAATAAGCGCAAATAGCTCCACGATCAAAAGAATGGCCTCTATTCTGATTGAAAGAGACCGAGACAAAAGAAGAAAAGAAAAGAGCACGCACTTAATTAGCATGATATGTGAGATCATGGCTTCCAGAGACTGCTAACCAAGGCAGCCAAGAAGCCGTCAAAAAACGCCTATAAAATGTCCCAAAAAATAAAGTTCCTAAAGTTGCCCAATAGAAGAGTAGTGAATAAGATAATTAAAATTAAGGAAAAAAAAACCATGACGGCCAATTATGAAGTATCATGTAAGCCTAGCGAGCAGTGAAAAGTTGCGGTTATCAGCTCAAGATCACGCTCTGCCGTGATGACATCGGCAACATCATTGACGATGAAAACAGGATTAGGGAAAGGTGGACATCATATTTGAAGAACCTCCTAAACCCTCCGCTTAGCCCCAGAATATCGGAGCCTATAGATATTCCCGCAGAACTTCTATTGGCCCCACTAACTATGGATAAAGTTTATTCGACCATCAAAGCCCAAAAGAATTATAAAGCACCGGGCATCGACGAGACTCCAGTGAAGCTCATTAAGTATGGATATGGTAGAAGCGGTGTTCAGAGATCCATTCACAAAGTCACACATCACATTTGGCAACAAGAACATATGCCAAACGAGTAGAGCCAATTAATTATATTCCTTATCTACAGAAAGCGTTATAAGCTACAGTGCGAAAACTATATAGATATATCACCACTTTGTACAGCGTTCGAAAGATTTTCAAAAATTTAGAAAATAAAATCAGATAATACGCCAACAATACTGGTGTTCGATTAAAATTGCTGAAAAGTGGAGCAAAGCATGGAATCACTACAAGACTTGCAGCCGGTTAGCAGCACAAAAGTCGGCCAGTAAATGTCTTCGCAAAATAATAAACAGCAATAAAGCTCGTTGCTAGCAAGATTCAGTGCACAATGTAAACAGGAATTCGTGGGGCGTTGGCTACAAGCTACTCATGCGGAAGCTTGGTGCCCAACGTAAGCCCGGCATATATGAAGCAGAAAAGATAAAAGATGTAGTGCTGGCACGTTTCTCTGCTTATTCTGTACATGTTAACACTACTCACGGCAAAATAGCAGAGGTAGTCCTATCATTGATATCAAATAAGGCTCCATGGCCAGACGGCGTGCCAGCTGAGGTATTGCAACTCATCTTTCACCATTGTCTGCAAGTAGCTGAACAGAAAGTGCTTAGTACAGGTATAGAAAAGTATCTTCAAATTCACGGTCTCTGATTTGATAGTACTAGTCATCGCAGGCGTGATATTTATGGCCCTTGTTGCTGGAGGGTGCCGTACTACATACCTGCGTCAAAACGAGGACTCAAGGGAGACGGTTTACTGCTAAGACAGATAACGCTCACTCAATGATTTAGAAAAGTTAACCACTGCATTCTGATTTTAAAAATATACCGTAAACCACTTACGTTCCCGCTCAATCAAAAAAAACGAGGGAACTTCGACTCAAAAGTTGTTTTCATGACATAAGCCAATTTTTGGATTTTGTAAGCCAATTTTTGATGATTTTAGCTCACTGTACGGAAATTAAAAATAATGCAGCAGGTGCATTGATACCCATCAGTTGAATTACTCTTACCACAACAATCATTAGCCTGGATCGAGTGACTTAAAAGGAGGGTAACGTTGAAATTGCGAAAACTTTGTTTCAATGACATGAATATAATACCGTTATATTCATGTCATTGAAACAAAGTTTTCGCAATTTCAACGTTACCCTCCTTTTAAGTCACTCGATCCAGATCCTGAGAAAATCAATCCATAAATCTCGAAAATACTTCGATGAAAATATTCGATGTGTCACAAGATGTGTCTCTATCCTGGTAGACTATCAACAAAGAAAATCATCAGTTGGAAGTAATTTTTTCTCAATATATCCAAAGACATCCTCAAATGTGTCAGATTATGTCTTGCGTGTCAGTGGAGCAAGTCAAGATGGCACGTAAAACTTTTACAAATCACATCTGACGCATTTCGGGGTCTGCGAAAAATTCGGGCAAAAGCACATCATAGTCGCACTGAGTGAAATAATTGAGCGATGAAACCGGTCTTTAAAAGATGAAATAATGTGCAATTCCAACAAGAATGAGCTGATGTTCTTTCTATCATCTTGTTTGGAGCTCACACGAGCATTAGGAGCGATATTAACGCAATATTTTCGGCGATGCTCTAGGGCACAGCATTTCGTTTGACGTCAGAACTCTTTTACAACGAACATGCCACCAGATTCAAGGCTTTTGGTACAAGAATTTTGCAGACAAATGAAGAAATTCGTAAAAGTCCAGCATCACGCCATGATAAGCGCAAGACCTTAGTTCATAAGGACCTCCCAATATGTTTCCACGTTTTTGTGGGCATATGAAGGAGGGAGTATGTGACGATACTTGCTACTCGAATTGTCAATTATGGAATACTATAAAGGTGGCAATTTCTATCAATAAAGAGAAAATGGCTACAGTACGTCAATAAAGCGGTATTTAGCTACTTTTCATGGAATGCGTAAAACGTTGATATTTACGGCAATCAAATAAAAGAGGACTGTGAAAGTAGCTTTAAGACCAGTAGGCTACAGCTTTATCATCATAGTCACCACCAACGCTTATCCGATTTTTAAGGAAGTAGGTATATAAAAGCACTAACCACAATGTACTGTACTAAATAATGTGGGATTCAGGTTTTTCAGTCAAATGAATTTGTCATACCAAAATGATAATCATTAACGGTATCACAAGACATGAGCAATATTCAACTGCTTGCATTGCTCTTAGGTTTATATAAAAAAACCGAAGTTTTTTCGCTTTTTTTTAAAGAGGACCATTTCATTTCTATGCACTTCAGGCCCAAAAGCCAAATAACAGGGTTACTGATATGTCTGGAGTAGTTGGCGTGGTGTAGTAGTTAGAGCACTCACCCTGTAAGCCGAAGTTCCCTGGTTCAAGGCTCGTTGGTGACAACGAGATTTGTTTCGAGTGATTCTTCGGACGGACTATAAGCCTGTTCAGTTATGACATGTACTGGTTTAAAATCAGAACATATCGCAACTAGGTAGACGGGCACACGGCTTAAGCGTGGTACTGACCGTATCACCTTCCCTAGTACTAATTAATTCTATCAAGATAATGAGATACTCCAACTACATATCTCTAAACAAAGGTCGAAAAGGGATTTTAGTGCTAAAACAAAAAAAAAGGAATGTCTGGAGCAACTAGTTGAGCTATATTCGTATATCAAGAATATGACTATCAGTACCTTAGACCATGAGAAACTGCACTTTGCTTCTTGGTTTCAAAGACTGAAGATGATTTCCTCGGAAAAGAGTAATCTGTAGAAATTTTTGTAGATGTTGAAGGGACCTTTGTTAGCATGTACCTAAACGAAACCTTATGCGAATGGATCAAAAGTTATGGTGACTGTCAAGTCATAGTACGATGAATTCAAGCTTTCTTTAAGGTAAACTTCTTATTTTTCAGGACAGGAAGGAGTTCTTTCCTTTCCTCAGAAGAATGCTGATTGTATCGGAGAAATTAAATCACATAATAGATAATACTCATGTTAATCGGATTCAGGTCGCATATAAATATTTTCACTCTGTCCAGTATATAAAGGAGAATAAATCAAAAAATATACAAATCTGTGGTGAAATCGATAAAGTCTGTGTTATGCAAAAGTTGTGAGACGTGGAACCCCACTCAAGCGTTAGCAAACATACTACACGCATTTAAAAGGCGGGGAGCAAAAAAGAAAGATACTGATGGTGAACAAGTAAAACTATGAGTTGTACAAAGTATCCATATTTGATGAGCCTTGACAACAGTGAAATTAGGAAAACAACGGTGGGCAAAAAACGTGATACGAATGGACGAGTTCGTAAAACTGAGGGATGGAGGTCAGTAAGAAAACCGAGGAAATGCTGCTATGGCTCAGTCGATGAAAGCATTGAATCATTAGTCGCTTTGAAAATTGAAGATAAAAAAGGCATACTGGAGCAATCAGTAGTATCGAGGGTGGATCCATCTTTTTTCTTCTTTATAGAATGGAGATTCCTGTCTTCAGAAGGCATCTCGTTGCGAACGAAAATGAGGCTTATTCCGAAGCATTGTATTAAATGGTTCCGGGCTATGTTCTCAGGTTGACAGGTCACTGGGTAAACTACAAGCCTTGTACATTTGGGAGCATTAATAACACTCACCTACCTACCCCAAAAAAGGAACATAAGTAGTGGTAGTCACTGACGACCATGAGCAAAATATCTACCAGGTCAAGACCGGTTTTTGATTATAAGCTCAATGAATCGGCTTGTGCTATACCGAAAAACGGTTTCTTTACTACTTGTGACGCGAATCTTCCGTGCCTAATAACGGAGTGGAACTAATAACCATACCGCCGGAATGGAGGTTGGGCGATGAGCTGACTCCACGTCCTTGGAAAACCCTAAAATGTTTCGAGACCTCAGGAAGCGAAGGCCAGAAAGGGGCTGTAGTGCTACGAAGAAGACTACTTGTGACGGGTGAGAGCTAGCACTTGGTAAATCAATGGATATCAACCTTCATAGAGTATATTTGAGTTTAAGGCAGGGTCACTTTCGGAAAAAATATACAAAAAAAAAAGAGCAGAAAGTCCTTGGGCTACACTTCATCACAATTTTAACAAGTTGGGTAGACAGACCTATGCTCATGTCAGAAGGGTTTTGTACTCAACTTACAAAATGCAGTAACCAGCAACGAATAAAATCAAGAAACATGTCAAAGACGATTTAATTGGAGAAAATGTGAAATTCGAGGATCATACTATTATTAACAAAGTTGAACGAATTTTGACTTCTGAGGTATTTGTTATAGTTATGCCCATAAATATCTCCTTTGATATTTTTTTCAGATTTTTTAGATCACTGGTGTCCATTCGCGAGGGAGGAAACACATTTTTCATGTATTTCCCCCCCTGTGCTCCCACAGAAACAAAAACTGTCAGTTTAAGAACTGTTTTGAAAAGCTCTCATAGAGAACTTTCAGTTGATACTCATATCGGCTACCTTTCATGAAATTTTTTTCCAGGGGCCACTCCTCTGTACTGTAATCATCGATTCATGGCCTATTTTTTCAAATCCTAGAATGGTTACAAAGCCCTTTTGCTAGGAGCTCTCTCCTGCCTCTCCGACTTGTTTCAATTGTATATACTCATCTTCATGATACCTATCACTCCTGAAATTTTCATGCAAATTCTAGCAAAGCTGTAGTGTCTAAGTCGGTAAAAAGCGCATATGGCTCCATAGCAATATGTTTCCATAGTAATACAGGGCATATTGCTCCATAGTAATACACGAAAATTCAAATCGCTATAACTTCGGTAAATACTATTCGATCTTTATGAAACTTTCAGAAAAGATTAATCTTATAAATAGTCGTCTTTTTGCTAAATTTTATTGAGTTTAAGCGTACCGTTTAGATTTTATTCAAGAAAACACAAAATCGATAAATCATACTATTACTAACAAAGTTGAGTGAATGTCGACTTCTCATGTATTTGTTGTTGTTGTACTCATTAAGGCCTACATTCATGATTTTTTAAGATTTTTCGGATGGAAGGTGTCCAATCGCGAGGGGGGGGGGGGGTACGCGAAAAGTTCGTACATTTCCCCTTCCCCTGCCCCCCTCGGTACTCATAAGACAATTTTAAGACTTGTTTTGAAAAGATCTCATTGAGACCTTTCCAATGACACCCTACTCGACTACCAATGGTGAAAATTTTTTTTTGAGGGGTCACCCCCTTATATGGAGAGACCCCCCGTAAACGCCTATGAAAAAATTTTCCACCCTTGAACTTTCAAGAGGTCACCACTTCTGACCTTTCTACAAAGTTTCATGGCTGTAGCCTCTATAGTTTCGGAGAAAAAGTGCTGTGACATACAGACGGACGGACGGACGGACGGACAGACGGACACAGGTCGTGATTAAAATAGGGTTTTCTATTTGAGCACAAAACCCTAAAAAGAAGAGAGGAAAAATTTACTTCAGAAATTAGTTCTTCTCTTAAAAACATATTTTGCTTTAATATTATTTGAAAGTGCAATATATGCATAAACTTTGGGAATATTTTTTATCAAATAATGATCGTACTTAATTTTATGAATCTATTGATCGCAGCTTAATCTTTGAGCACTCGCAATCGTAAAATTTTTGAATTTTTGTCTTTACCCATCTATATATACGAGGTGTGTTCAAAAAGTATCGCGAATTTTGAATTTTCGCGGGTTACGTATATTCGGATTTCGATTTTTTTGTGGCGTTATGTTGGTACTCATGTCTGTCACTTATGCCGACAAGCTCGGCCATTTTGAATGTTCACTTAATTGGTGATAGCTGCTTTACTTGCACGTGTTTTCAATCGACTTCGATTTTTACTTATTCAAAAAAATGGATCAAAGAACGTGTATCAAATTTTGTGTGAAAAACGAAATTAAGTGCGCGGATGCATTCCGAATGTTGACTGTGGCATACGGAGAAGCTACCTTGGACCGAAGCAACGTTTATCGGTGGTACAAAATGTTTTTAGAAGGCCGAGAAGATGTGAACGACGAAGAGCGTGCCGGACGCCCGAGCACTTCAACAACAGACGAAAAAATTAATGAAGTGGAGAAAATGGTATTGGCCAATCGTCGAATCATCGTTAGAGAAGTTCCTGAGGACCTAACATATCGATTGGCTCGTGCCATTCGATTTTAATCAACGATTTGGGCATGAGACGGGTCGCCGCGAAATTCGTACCAAAATTGCTCAATTGCAACCAAAAACAGCAACGCATGAACATTGCTAATGAGATGTTAAACTCTGTCCGCGACGAACCAAATTTGCTCCAGAGGGTCATAACCGGTGACGAATCGTGGGTTTATGGTTATGACGTGGAAACCAAAGCTCAATCATCTCAATGGAAGCTGCCGCATGAACCAAGACCGAAAAAAGCGCGCCAAGTTCGGTCGAATGTGAAAGTTTTGCTGACAGTTTTCTTCGATTGCAGGGGCGTGGTGCATCATGAGTTCTTGCCACAGGGAAGAACGGTCAATAAGGAATATTACCTGCAAGTTATGCGCAATTTGCGCGAAGCAATCCGCCAGAAACGCCCGGATTTGTGGGAGAACAAAAATTGGCTTTTGCACCACGATAACGCCCCTGCTCACACATCGTTGCTTGTGCGCGAATTTTTGGCCAAAAACAACACACTAATGATGACGCAGCCACCGTATTCCCCAGATCTGGCCCCCTGTGACTTTTTCTTGTTTCCTAAACTGAAGAGGCCCATGAAAGGACGACGTTACGCTACGCTTGACGAGATAAAGACGGCATCGAAGGAGGAGCTGAACAAGATTAAAAAAAATGATTTTTTGAAGTGCTTCGAAGATTGGAAAAACCGTTGGCACAAGTTTATAATATCTAATGGGGATTACTTTGAAGGGGACCAAATAGATATTCATGAATAAATAAATAATTTTTGAAAAAAAAACAAAATTCGCGATATTTTTTAAACACACCTCGTATATATATATATATATATATATATATATACATATATATATATATATGTATATATATATATATATATATATATATATATATATATATGTATATATATATATATATATATATATATATATATATATATATATATAAAAATAAATGAATAAAATCAACTAAACATTTATTTTTTTACTTTGCAAGGCTAATTAGTTGCAAGCTTTGTCTGAGCTTGTTTTGTACAATTGACCTGGTGCGGGCAGTGTTTAAATGAGTGTTAACAGTTTGCCCTCCAGAGACTAGGACACTCTGCTTACATCAAATGCCTAGGGTTTGATCTACGTAGCCATCTGGTGGCCTAATCGACTACAATCCAGCTATAATATCCGAAATTCGAATTGATCATTGAACTCAAATTGACATTCTGGATTGACGCGTAATATTAGGGTTCGATTTAAATGACCAAGACTGCAAACAATCTTAATTTAAATACTGTACTATCTATGTTATGTAGAAACCTTGACAAACCAAACAACAAATACGACAGCAGTATTAACCAAACCATCGCAGATATACGACAAAAGGACGAATTACAGAAAAGGAGAGGATTCTTGGGCAATGAAAAATTGGTCTGCTTGCCAGAGTAAGAGAGGAGACCACAAAAGTGGGAACTACGGATAACAGTATGAGCGTGTATACTATGTGGCATGTTTTTCTGTTCCTGAGTATATTAATAGCGAAACGATTTACCACATTTAATCAGAAATAAACGGCATATAAAAATTTTTTTGGAGATACTCCACTTGGGTTTTATAAAAACAAACAAGTTGGGTAAACAGACCTACGCTCATGTCAGAAGGGTTTTGTACGCAACTCCTCAGAAGTGCAGTCATCAGCAACGAATAACGTCAAGAAACATGTCAAAGAGATGTGCACGTTTAGAAGAAAATCCATTGTTTTTCTACTTACAACGGTCGCCATTTTGTTGCAAACCGGCGAAAATTAATTTCGTTCAGTTTAAGGGTACCGGTGCGATTTTATTGGGGAAAATGTGAAATTCGACTATCATATTATTATTAACAAAGTTGAGCGAATTTTGTCCTCTAAGTTATTTGTTATTGTTGTACTCATAAATACCTACCTCCATGATTTTTTTTCAGATTTTTCGGATCACCGGTGTCCAATCTCGAGGGGGGGACACAAATTTTTCGTGTATTTCCCCTCCCTGCGCGTCCCTCGAAGAACGAATTATCAAATTAAGACCTGTTCTGAATAGTTCTTATCAAGTCCTTTCATTTGATACCCATATCAGCTACCTTTGATGAAATTTTTTTTTCGGGGGCCACTCCGCTACATGGGGAGACCCCCCTTAAATACCTTATAAAATTTTTTGTAGTTGAACCTTGAAGAGAGCACCACTTTACACCTGCATACAAAATTTGATGTTTCTGGCTTAAGTAGTTTGCGAGAAAATATGCTGTGACACACGGGCGGACGGACAGACAGGTCGTTATTGTAGGGTTTTGTAAAATTATTTTAGTTTGAGGCGGAAACATCGAGCATATTGCAAAAATGAGCAATAGGCCAACAATATACCTTTCCTTTACAACGATAGGTTTCAGCGAGTTTTTCTAAAATATCGAAACCACCTTATGTTTGGTTGAGAAGAAGTGAAATAAATATTAACAACGGGGTGCTGAAAATCTCCCACAAACATTGTGATTAAAATAAAACCAATAATATAAACGTGTAGACAAGATGGAATTGACGCAAAGTGGATGTAGAGTGAGCAATTAATAATCAAATGTTCGCTACGAAGTCACAACGATATTTAAACAAGCGAGTGTCGGAATTCCTAAACTATAAACGAAAAGTGATCTAAAATTAGTTTTTCTAAAAACAATTTTTGTTATTATTATTGAAGTATTGGAGAAACAGAAGACAATTTGATTTTCTTCAAAAGAACAAAATTATAATGGAAACTGTACACATTGTATTGTTTTTGAATTCGAGTGAGTTCGAAGTCCTGGAAATCGGACTGTTGGCCGTATAGCTTTTCTCTTTAACTTCATTTTTTTTGAGCTAAATTGAAAAAAAAATCAAAAATTTAATTTTGTTGTGTTTCCCCCCTCTAGTTGCAAAGCCCTCCAGGAAAGGGGTGAGTAATTTTTCACTATTTAAATTTGATTTTTGCTATATGAATTAACACCAAATTACTTTTGACTTGTCGATATTTTGTTGTTGCTTGATTTGCAGTTGCAATGGAAGTGTTATTTTTCCTTTCATTATCTTAGATAAAACGGCCATGAGTTGCTTAAGTGAAATTTTCCTTCATTTCTCGGGATGACCCTCCTCCTCTTCCGTCCTTTCCTGTTGGTTATGAGATTTTATGTGTAGGGTGGCATACCATGGGCAAATGGTGTCCTGTAAAACCCCCGAAATGACTGAGCGCTAGTCGGCCTCAGTATGCCACCCCGAGAAAAGTACCCATCTGCCAGAAATTAATAAGTGCAACTGCGGTGACTTTCGTGGTTGCAACACTTTTTGGTGACGTTTTTTCGTTTCATCGAAAATTAATTTGAAAACTTCATATCAGATTTTTACGTTAAGTAAAAATCTCAGGAAAATTTGGTCGAAAATTATTTGGGTTACATTTAATTTAAGTTCACAAAAGCGTCAACTTTGCACAAAATCCGGATAAAAGTTGAATGTTGAAAACTTTCCGTTAAGGAACGCTGGCCAGGTCAATAGCCCTCGACCATTAGATACCATGAAGAAAGACTCATTTCAAGAGCGGGAATAGCTCTTAAGTCCCAAATTGAACACTTTAGATCCTACCTGAAAGTAGAGGAAAAGCGAAAGCTCCAGCGTCACCCAACGCAGCCAATAATTTTGTCAAATAGAACTCCAAAAACAGGTTAGATGATAAGCTTCCCCAAGAAGAACGAAGTTTGGTGATACGATTATGCTCTTATCAAAATTGTTGTGTACTCAATTTATGGTACTTATTTAAAAAAATCTCGTTGTCACCAATGAGATTTGAGCCAGGAATCTTCGGCTTACGGGATGAGCACTCTAACCACTACACCACGATGGTCCGCATGTGGTCGTCCACCCAGTTGCAATACGCTCTGAGTTTTGAGACCAGGATATTATCGGATCATAACTGAACGGACTTCTAAGCCTATTCGAAGAATCATGCGAAACAAATCTAGTTGCCACTACCGGGATTTCAACCTGGGACCTTTACCTTTTGCCGCAAGTAGCGGTCTTAAATGTATTGCTAACATAAACATTTTTGAAATTTTTTAATAAAATTTTATTTAAACTTTTCTTTCTGGATAGGCAAAGGCCTATACTTGTATAATAACAAAATTGGAATTAAAACGCAGAAAAACTCTTAAATACTGTTAGATTTTCCTGATACTTCCAGTATTGAGCTCGAACTACTTGAAAGTTAATTTTCAATGTAGTTAACTGTACTTATCTGATTTATAATTACCTTGGGTTTGAAAAACCTTTTTAGGATTCAACTTCTTATATGGAGAGATCTCCCCCCAAAAACCTACCAAAATTTTCAAGAGACCATTTCCCTTGATCCACCTTTCAGAGAATCTAGCAATTATCTTAATTATCTACTCGTATGAGTTGACAGTTTACTACGGGCCTTAGCCAATCATCGCGGTCCCTTGACCTTATTTGGAGAAGAAATCTGCTAGTTTTTTTCCATCGTTCTACGGCATTCCAATCGGATGCTTCCCTTATTCTCTACCTTGTAGAACTCTGTTGGGCAGCCATTGTTCGTTCATTTGTTCTAGACTGCGCAATTATAGATACGCATGTGGATAAAGGTGAATCTTCAAACAGTTCATATAATTCACACTTCACATACCCAAAAATCCATGTTTTTGCATTCGAACACATCCAGAGCCTCTTTAGAATCATTTGTTAGGGTCCAAGCATCATTTCTGTATAGCATCATAGGCTTAATAAGTAATTTTTCCAATATGTGTGCAGCTTATTTCTCCACGCACCTTTTTAGGGTTTTGTACTAAAATACAAAACCCTATTGCAATCACGACCTGTGTCCGTCTGTCCGTCCGTCCGTCCGTCCGTCCGTCCGTCTGTATGTCACAGCACTTTTTCTCCGAAACTATAGAAGCTACAGCCATGAAACTTTGTGGAAAGGTCAGAAGTGGTGACCTCTTGAAAGTTCAAGGGTGAAAAAAATTTTCAAAGGAGTTTAAGGGGGGTCTCCCCATATAGGGAGTTGACCCCTCAAAAAAAAATTTTCACCATTGGTAGTCGAGTAGGGTGTCATTGGAAAAGTCTCAATGAGATCTTTTCAAAACAGGTCTTAAAATTGTCTTATGAGTATCGAGGGGGCAGGGGAAGGGGAAATGTACGAACTTTTTGCGTACCCCCCCTCGCGATTGGACACCTTCCATTCGAAAAATCTGAAAAAAATCATGAATATAGGCCTTAATGAGTACAACAACAACAAATACATGAGAAGTCGAAATTCACTCAACTTTGTTAGTAATAGTATGATTTATCGATTTTATGTTTTCTCGAATAAAATCTAAATGGTACCCTTAAATTCAATAAAATTTAGCTAAAAGATGACTATTTATAAGATTGATATTTTCTGAAAGTTTCATAAAGATCGAATAGTATTTAACGAAGTTATAGAATTTTCCCGTATTACTACGGAACAATATGCCCTGTATTACCATGGAAACATATGGCTATGGAGCCATATGCGCTTTTTACCGACTTAGACACTACAGCTTTGCTAGGATTTGCATGAAAATTTCAGGAATGATAGATATCATGAGGATGACTACATACAATTGAAACAAGTCGAAGAGGCAGGAGAGAGCTCCTAGCAAAAGGGCTTTGTAGCCATTCTAGGATTCGAAAAAATAGGCCATGAATCGATGCTTACAGTACAAAGGAGTGGCCCCTGAAGAAAATTTCATGAAAGGTAGCCGATATGAGTATCAACTGAAAGTTCTCTATGAGAGCTTTTCAAAACAGTTCTTAAACTGACAGTTTTTGCTTCAGTGGGGGCACAGAGAGGGGGGGAAATACATGAAAAATGTGTTTTCTCCCTCGCAAATGGACACCCGTGATCTAAAAAAATCTGAAAAAATTATCAAGCGAAATATTTATGGGTATAATTTTAACAAATACCTCAGAATTAAAAAAATTCTTTCAACTTAGTTAATAATAGTATGATCCTCGAACATGACGTGTTTCTTAATTTCATTCGTTGCTGGTTCCTGTATTTTGTAAGTTGAGTACAAAACCCTTCTGACATGAGCATAGGTCTGTCTACCCAACTTGTTTGGACTTTAGGATGGCAAGTACGAAAGTGCAGCGACTATTTTTTCGAAGAGAAACTACTCTGAACAGACGGACGGATAGAGGGATTGATGGACAGATAGAGGGATGGACGAGCTGTTAAGTCAGGATTTCAATAGCGCTTTGTACGTTTGTAAAAATTCACAAAATCAAGGAACAATCATGGATTAAGAGAAGACCCCCAAGGACAGGCACTCCTATTCGAACCAATTGATGGTAAATCCTATCAAGATGTGTCGCGAGAAATCAGGGGGCTGTCAATCCAGAAGGTATCGAAATAAGCATTAGAGCAATATGCTCAACTTGGCCTGGTGATCAACCAGTGGAATTTGAAGCGAAAGCCATAAATAAAGAATTATTCCGTGAAATGGTCCAATATGTCGTTAGAGAGAAGGCAACTTTAGCAACGCTCTTGCCCAAAGCATCCCTCAAAAACAAGTAACCACTATAACTTAACATAGATAGAGAAGAACAGCAAAATGGAGTTGTCTAACTAAAGCAAAGTTATAGCAAGCCAACAGGATAAAACGCAACTCTGTCGACGATCTGACTAGTAAAGTAGCCACCATACAGGAAAATTAATTTATTTTAAGGAAATGAATTCATAAATATTAATAATAAAATGTCGCAAAATGAAGCTTTTAAGATCATCTGTTAGTTGATCAAATCAAGGGGAGGATGTGGAGGACTAAATGGTGACATTTTTAAATTAATTTGGTAGTTCTGTATACATATGCAAGTTGTGATAAATTGGATTTAGAATTAGAACGCCATGACTTGGAAATTTCTTTAAGATTTCATTAAGATAGAGTTTTTCAGTTGTATTAAAAATATGAAGTTTCTATGATGGGATACAAATTTAAGGGTCACATTCTCAATTTCAATAGTAATCTATGACATTTTCAAGTTTATATTAAAATATTGAGATTCACATTTTTTAAGAAACTATTTCCATATTGTTTTTCCCATTTAACTGTTTTTGCACATTCACGTTTCTAATTTTTCTCTTTGATTTTCCGCAATAAATTGAATATAAATAGGGAACGAATTGTTTCATTGCGTATAAAATGGACCCAATAACCTAATGATGTTATTGTAGAAGTGAAATTTTCGCAAAAGAGGAAAATACAATATTAGCTCAGAGAAGAAAAAGAGAAGCTTGAAGAGCATTTTGCGAATGGATTATGTTCAAGGAAGTTAGTCACTAGCCTTTTATTCAATAAACAGGGTTGAAATAATAGATATTTAATTTTAAGATGATATGGTTATCAAACAGAGACTTATTGTTATAAATGGAAAGCAAGATGATGAGTAAGGTGTATTGTAATAGCATTGAAAGGAAGAGGACACGCAAAGAACTCGTGATTTTCAAACATGCACATTATTCAAACGAGGCACGTATTGATAATTTCAATTTAATTTGCCAGTAACTAACTTTTTGATCATCTTATTTTTCTGTTTGGGTTACTAAGTATGTTTACTTACAATTATTTTTCAAGTTTAGTTTCTTTTTCAATATTATTAACAATATTTTCCATCTTTGCTCCCTATGAGCAAAATAACAATATATGCGTATTTTCCATACATTCCAGCGCAGGTTTCATTTATTTGGTAATTATATTCAAACATGCACACAAATGAGTATTAAATTTGCTTTTCTAATCGTACCGCAAACTGATCATTATATTTTTTTAAATTTAAAAGTAAGTTTCACTTCTTACATTCAAAACTACACCTTCAATTCCATTCACACTTATCATTATATTTCAGATATAAATTGCATCGTTTTTTAATTATTAATTAAATTATGAATTTTAGTTCATTTTTGTGACTAATTATCATATTTCATAATTTGTTGGTATATCAATTTTCTCTACTAGTGTATTTTATATTTAATATTGGGAAAATAAAAACGCAGGCACTCATTCCCATTACACGTAAAATTTTAATAAAAATATACATCGTACTTTGAAATGCTATTGGGGCGGACATCTTACTACTGTAGTTGTTGCAAATTCCGAGAATTTTTTATCGATGGGTATCCGATCATCGTATAAGGTTGGTGCTTGTAATATAATGCCTGCCGTGCCAGCAAGTACAGCTAACGTGAATATCCAAAGGAATAGTCGATCCAAAACCATTGCTACATATTTCCAGTCCTCTTTCACCTGTGAAGTAAAGAATTAATGGTTTAGTGATAGTTATGCCATTAGAAGAATAATTAGCTATCGACAACTCAACATTAAGGAATAATTTTAGTGAAAATCTGTGCTGCAACAAGATTAGATACTGGATAAAAATTGCATTGAAAAAATAAAGTTAATTTTCGAATCTTGTTTCTTTCGATGAACTATAAACTTGTTAGATTTTAAGAAGTAGCTCATATCGGTGCTTACATTATTTACAGTGTTGTCTGCGGCAAGTGCAAATAATAGTCCGCGTTTGACGGAGCTACAGGCTATCACACCGCAGTGTACTTGCATTTGTTTAGACGTGAACTTAATTTTTACATCTTGATATCGGGGAATCCTTGATATGATGCTGGGTGACCAAACACACCGCATTTGAGAGAATATAATCTTTCTTGAGGTTCCCTCTTAGCCAATCTACACTTATCCTGCATTTTACGTGAATATCCTTGCATTTTACGCATGTATAATGCATGGCGTAGCGGCAGCTGAATGACCAAGTCTTTTGTACCGATAACACTAGTTGACCTCTATTTTTCTTGCTTTGGAAGCTGTTCTCAGCTCATATTTCAAGGACCTTATTTTTTGAAGAGCACTTGGACTGCTATAGTTTGTTATTTGAACCAAATAATAAAGTGGTAGGATTTTACCTTCAATGGTTGATCTCCTTGTGGCAAAATTTTTGATAGCCATAAATTACACAGATGGTACTACTTCCTCTAACAGTTCAAGCTGATGAACTTTATTCTCTTCACAGTTTAAACCCTTCAACAGAAAGTTCTAATTTTTCTCCTCCTCCTGCGCATATGCGAAGTGTGGATCTTTCACAGTACTCGTATTTAACTCAACCATTGACTCCGTACTAATTGTTATTATTATTATTATTTTTCCAGAATTTACTCGTTTGAATTGAAATTTCTTGTTTATTTATTCAACTGCTAAAAGTTGAACCATATCGCTACCCAAAAACATTGATCGGCTGTACTGTTTCTCTCTTATTATTTTGGCCCTGAGGATGAATAGAACCACTGGTTGGCTTTCGCTCCGTATTTTTTTCTGAAGATTAAAATGTTTTGCCTAGTATATTCTAATTCATTTTTGCCAGATAAGGTCCTTGCATCCTTGTTGCTTAAATCCTCGCAACCCATCGCATCAGTCATCGCTTCAAGGAAAGCATAATAGTTTGCACTTAGCGCTTAATATCTGATCGCTTTCTTGAACATACTCTATTTTTTCACTTCTTTGATCTTCGACATTGCCGCTGCTTAGATGTCTTTATTTTGTTGTTATGTTTGTCGAACTTTTCAGCATTTTCTCCAATGAAAGAGTTCTTAGCCATAGCTCATCATTTTTTAGCGTTTTGTTAAATAATTTTACAAAACCCTACTAGTTTCGCGACCTGTCAGTCCGTCTGTCCGCCGTCCACCCGTGTGTCACAGCACTTTTTCTCGCAAAGTACTTAAGCTAGAAACATAAAATTTTGTATGCAGGTGTAAAGTGGTGCTCTCTTCAAAGTTCACCTACAAAAACTTTATAAAGTATTAAGGGGGGTCTCCCCATATAGGGGAGAAGCCCCCGAAAAAAATTTCATCAGAGGTAGCCGATATGGGTATCAAATGAAAGGTATTGATGAGATCTTTTCAAAACAGGTCTTAATTTGATACTTTTTGCTTCGAGGGACGCGCAGGGAAGGGGAAATACACGAAAAATTTGTGTCCCCCCCGTGATCCGAAAAATCTGAAAAAAATCATGGTGGTAGGTGTTTATGAGCACAACAACAACAAATACCTTAGAAATCGAAATTCGCTCAACTTTGTTGAGAATAGTATGATATTCGAATTTCACATTTTTCCCAATAAAATCGCATTGGTACCCTTAAACTGAACGAAATTCGACATTTACGTAGTCCTACTAAGGGTTCTTAAACTTTGTAAGTTTGATAAAAATCGAATGATATACACGGAAGTTATAGTGGTTTGAAATTTCTCCAATCACAACGACAATAATACATGATTTTGGTATTTTATCGGCTTTCCATCGAATCAGACACTGTAGTTTTGACTTGATCTTCTTGAAATTTTCCAATAAGGTCAATAACATTAATATTTTTGAGAATACATGATTTGAGTGATTTTTGTCGGTTTGCAATAAAATGGCGACCGTTGAAAGTAGAAAAACAATGGATTTTCCATTGAACGTGCAGATCTCTTTGACATGTTTCTTGACGTGATTCATTGCTGGTGACTGCATTTCTGAGAAGTTGGGTACAAAACCCTTCTGACATGAGCGTAGGTCTCCTTACCCAACTTGTTTTGACTAGTTTCTCCAAATCTTCATTTTATTTTTTTGCCAATTGTAGCTACTTTTTAGGGTTTTGTACTAAAATACAAAACCCTATTGCAATCACGACCTGTGTCCGTCTGTCCGTCCGTCCGTCCGTCCGTCCGTCCGTCCGTCCGTCTGTATGTCACAGCACTTTTTCTCCGAAACTATAGAAGCTACAGCCATGAAACTTTGTGGAAAGGTCAGAAGTGGTGACCTCTTGAAAGTTCAAGGGTGAAAAAAATTTTCAAAGGGGTTTAAGAGGGGTCTCCCCATATAGGGAGTTGACCCCTCAAAAAAAAATTTTCACCATTGGTAGTCGAGTAGGGTGTCATTGGAAAGGTCTCAATGAGATCTTTTCAAAACAGGTCTTAAAATTGCCTTATGAGTATCGAGGGGGGCAGGGGAAGGGGAAATGTACGAACTTTTTGCGTACCCCCCCCTCGCGATTGGACACCTTCCATCCGAAAAATCTGAAAAAAATCATGAATATAGGCCTTAATGAGTACAACAACAACAAATACATGAGAAGTCGAAATTCACTCAACTTTGTTAGTAATAGTATGATTTATCGATTTTATGTTTTCTGGAATAAAATCTAAATGGTACCCTTAAATTCAATGAAATTTAGCTAAAAGATGACTATTTATAAGATTGATATTTTCTGAAAGTTTCATAAAGATCGAATAGTATTTAACGAAGTTATAGAATTTTCCCGTATTACTACGGAACAATATGCCCTGTATTACCATGGAAACATATGGCTATGGAGCCATATGCGCTTTTTACCGACTTAGACACTACAGCTTTGCTAGGATTTGCATGAAAATTTCAGGAATGATAGATATCATGAGGATGACTACATACAATTGAAACAAGTCGAAGAGGCAGGAGAGAGCTCCTAGCAAAAGGGCTTTGTAGCCATTCTAGGATTCGAAAAAATAGGCCATGAATCAAATCGATGCTTACAGTACAAAGGAGTGGCCCCTGAAAAAAATTTCATGAAAGGTAGCCGATATGAGTATCAAATGAAAGTTCTCTATGAGAGCTTTTCAAAACAGTTCTTAAACTGACAGTTTTTGCTTCAGTGGGGGCACAGAGAGGGGGGGAAATACATGAAAAATGTGTTTTCTCCCTCGCAAATGGACATCCGTGATCTAAAAAAATCTGAAAAAATTATCAAGCGAAATATTTATGGGTATAATTTTAACAAATACCTCAGAATTAAAAAAATTCTTTCAACTTAGTTAATAATAGTATGATCCTCGAACATGACGTGTTTCTTAATTTTATTCGTTGCTGGTTACGGCATTTTGTAAGTTGAGTACAAAACCCTTCTGACATGAGCATAGGTCTGTCTACCCAACATGTTCTAGTTTCCTTTTGAAGAATTTTTCACTCGAAACATGTTTAATGTTTGCCTCAACGATGGAAAGCCATCGCACTCTTCCATACCGTTGATCCTGTAGTGCCATCTCCTGTATTCAGGTTTATGATGGTATTGACCGATGAATTGATTAATTTCAATGGTGAAGTTACAGGCAATGAACTTTTCCAAATAAAATTTATAATTCGAATTGACGTTTCAAAAAATGTTTTAATTTTAAATCAGAGACACGAGCTTTAAAAAAAACTCTGTATGCAACGAATGATAGACGGAGAATCTTCATGAGATATGCCAATAGTGTTAGATATCAAATTTATGCTTGGTACTAAAGGCTATCAAATAAAAATGTCCGTCATACATAGCCAATAATGTTAAGACATCTGTTTCATTGATGCAACAACTAAAATCAGACTGGCTCAAGCTGTATGTACGAGTATACTATTTCAGTTAAACCGGGACGAAGAACTGGGGCCATTTTTCATTATCATTGGTTGCCGACGAGAAAGGAAGTGAGTGGCATTCTCCACAGGCGTTACAATGTGAGCAGCTTACCTAAAGATTACCTATGAAATTTTTACGGGTGAATTTTTATTCTGTCACACATATTTTATGAATCATCGTGGAGAAGCCACCCATTGGAGTTCAGAGCGAGCTATTGTTGAAAAATCTAGCAAAGACTTGCAAGAGTTAATATCGGGTGGGTTTCCAACTGCCCAGTAAACCTGAATGCGGGAATACTTTGAGAAGAAGGAAACACTACGCCAAGAACATTGTAAGTTGTTCTGATAGGAGGTGAAAATATCGTAAACAGCCGCCTTTTGATAGGTTCGCTGATTGCTCCTGATGAGGAGGGATCGTTGACGCTAAAACAATTTTTTGTGATCGGATGTTTTAACTTGATGCAAATTTTTACGCAAGATACTGAGCGTTTGTCTGTGTTCGATTCCAAATGAAACTTTTGATACAAATTTATGAATGAATTACACATTCAAATATTTAGCTTCGATTATTCTATACAATTCGAAGACACCATTCACGATCAAAAACAACGAAAGACTGACTGGTCATGAATAATATTACGGGCTTTTTAGTAGTCCCGTTAAATTATATTTTGCTGAGTGGAAATTTAACCAAAAATAATATTCCATTGTTGGTTCCGTTAACATTCTCTCCCGCTGGGAAGAGGTCAAGTGCCAATCATCAATTTGATCCAGTGAACTCATAAATTTAATGTAGACGCAATAGTAGACAGCGAGGAGTTGAACCAACTATGATGGCGGTCCTCCTCCGCCATTTGTTAAGACTACGTCGGAAGTAGGAATAACTTGTTAGCTGCGTAGGCGTATGCCAACGAAATTCTATGGGAACACAAAAGAAAAGGCTTATATTGTCTTGTATGCTTTGATTTTTTTCAGATTGACTTCATGATTGTCTGTAAGAATTGTTTATTCACTTCACTTAATGGTTTCCATTTTAACGATTAGTTTGATGCATTCAATACGATTATTACAAAACGAAATTTAGATTATTAATCCCATTGTTTAATTATTTCACTACTCAACTTATTGCTGCGGAATAGGCAAAGACCCGATTTTTGTGATAGTGCGTTTATATGTTTTTCCGTTGGAAAATACAAACACAGTGCGAGCTAATCCATCTTGACCAGGATGAAGTTCGACTATTTTAGCCAGTGGCCACTTGTAAGCCATCAATTTTTCGTCCTTCAAAATGCAAATGTCTCTAATACGAGGGCTTCGTTCTTGGCTGAGCCACTTTGGACGCGATTGTAAACGAGACAGATATTCAGTTTTCCACTTACTCCAGAAGTCCTGTGATAAGCGTTGAACAAATTGCCATCAATTCAAGTAATTCGCCTTTACATCCAACATGTTAGGTTCCGGTGGTATGAGCATTACTCCCCCGGTGAGAAAATCTGCGGATTTGACCACCTCAATATCGGTAGGATCTTCAGACAACGGGCTTTACGGCCATGAATTAAGGCATACTTCTACTTGGGTGAATACCGTGATCATCTCTTCGAAAATGTGGGCTGATTTTTCAACTACGACTTTACTCCTGCCCCCCAAAGGCCACCAAAATATGGTGAAGCAGGAAGATGGAAATCCCAAAGTATGTTGTCATTGGTTTCTGCAGCCCAATCCATTCTTGATTTTAAAATATGTCGTAATCCTACGGAAGCTCCAACGAAATTTGTTCCACAGTCACTATAAATATGACTGCAGGGTCTTTGGCAATTCATGAACCGACGCGACGTAACGCTGCTAAGAAGGTTGCTGTCGACGAATTGCTAACGAATTCGATGTGCACAGCTTTCACTGCTAGACATATAAATATCACTATATAGCCCTTATACACCACCGCCACTTCGCCCCTGTTTATCTCCATATTCAAAAGGTCCACAATAGTTAACACCCGTGTGTGTGAAGGGTCTTGACATTGTTATTCTAGGTGTAGGTGATCTTCCCATTAACTATTCCGCTAGCTGCGGCTTTGCACGAACACATTTTAGACACACCTGTATTACTCTCTTAATAGTATTGCGAGGGTCTAAAATCCAAAAACGTTCCCAGATGACGTAGAGCATCAATTGTGTTAGCCCACTTAAAATGGTTTGATGAGTGTGGTGTATCAAGAATTCCACTAATCTGCTTCATTTTAGTAAGATAATCTGATGCTTGCTATCATATGGTACGTATGCGATTGTAATTCGTTCACCAGCTCTTTATGCACCGTTGCCGTCTACGAAAGGGTTCAGGCTTTTTAGAGCGGTACTATCACTTATGAAATCTCCGTTTTGTAGTTTCAAAATTTCCTTAGCGAATTCTTTTCCTTGCTCATTCTTTATCCAAAAGTTGGAGGATTGCTATAATTTGTCGACAGACATCCTTTATTGTTGATTCGTTTCGAAACAAGTGAGAAAAATTGGAAACAATAAGCTGTTACTCTTATTAAAGGAGACCACTTTGAACACACATTTAGTAAAGTTTCGAGCTGTGCGTCACCTTCATTGATGACGTTGACCAATGTAGTAGTTCTAGCTTCCTTGTTAGTGTGTTTGATCGACTTACTGCGAGGCCATTGACAATCTTGGACTAGCTAGCCAGGACCGCACCACCATAGACGATTTCTGAAAATTTCGGTGGCGGTGATTTCTGAAAATTTCGGTGGCGGTGATACCAGTTTTGCTAACAGTACTGCTCCACATAATTCTAGTCGTGGTATTGAGATTGTTCGTAATGGAGCAACCTTTGATTTTGCTGCGACGAGATGCTTATGGATTTCGCCTTTGTTTCGACAGACAAGAATAATTGTTGCTGCATAGGACTTCGATGATGCGTCACTAAACCCATGGAGTTCTAACTTTGATTTTGAGGTATAATTTATCCATCTAGGAATTCGTAACTGGTCCAATACTGTTAATTTACCTCTGGATTCTGTCCAAATTCTCTGTAAATTGTCTGTTGATGATGGCAATGCACACATAAACTTGATGTGACGGTTGGCGAAAATGTTTAGTTCCATCAGCCCCAGAAGCTTCTAAAGTACGAAATCTCCGATGCAAAAATGTCCTAATATCGTCAAATGACGACAACTTTGTGGATAATGCTTGATCTTGCTCCCACAGTTGTCTGGTGCCCAGAGGAAGCCATTGTGTTATGACATATATCAAAATTGATTGCATCAACTTCTTAAATTCAAGTTTACGATTGACTGAATACATTCAACTGTACGGTCGAATAAAATTTTCAATGGGAACGCAATTTTGGTGGCATTACTGATGCTGGACAGTTTTCTAAATTGAGCGTTTAAAAGTATTCGATGGATGTCGTACCGGTCATTCAGCATTTTCCAAGCCGACTCATAATTGGCTTTTGTAATGCTAAAATGATGAAGTAGGTTTTCAGCCTCACCTTCCAAACTGCATCGTGAAGGGCGATCATAGATGATTGATTCGAAAAGATCGTTGAAGGGTGTTCACTCTTCGTAACCTCCTGTGAATCGAGGTAGACTTATTTGCGGAAGTTTCAATTCTAATTCATTGATCTTCTTGCTTGACTGCGCCTTAGCTTGATGGTCTTTAACTCCTAGTATAACATGCAAGCCATCTTCAAGCTCTTTTTGAAATGTAAATTTTCAAACTTGTCGTAATTTTCTGTAAAATATGCCAGTTCAATTATTTTCCCGTCGGTTTGATCAAGAATTTCCTCGTGCGTTTTCATGTACCGTTTGTACAGATTGTTAACCTTCTCGATTATGGTCGAAAGTGACTTTTCTTCTTCTTCGTAGCCCTACAGCCCCTTTCGGGCCTTCGCCTAGAGAAAGTTAGAGTATCCCATTGCCATGATCTAATGTATGGGCGGTTCACCCAGCTGCGATACGTTTTGATTTTAAACCACCACGTATCATAGCTGAACAGGCTTACAGTCCGTCCGAGGAACCACTCGAACTAAATCTCGTTGACGCCAAAGAGACTTGAACCAGAGACCTTCGGCTTACGGGCTTAGTGCTCTAACCACTAAGCTACGCGGACTACCTCGTCGCAAAATTAACTTTGATATTTCAGCCATCATAAATTAAATTAAATTTTCCAAACTGCACCGTCATATTTTGCAAGAAATAATAAAATGATTTGAAGTATCATGCAGAAAATCTTTACATATTTACGAGCAAATCAACTAGTTGAAAAATGGTTTAGAATTGATAGCCACCAACACACAATGCCCAATTTCAATTAATCACCAATCAATAGCGCCGACCCGGCTCAAAGGAACAAAATCTTCGATTTCAAACGAAACTTTTGAGACAAATTCACAAATTTATTCGATAAAATGAGTTACACATTCAAATGTTTAACTTCTATTATTCTATACAATTTGAAGACTCCATTCACTTCAAAAACAACGAAAGACTGAGTATTCATGAAAAATATTACGGGTTACTTAGTAGTTCCGTTGAATTGAGTGGAAATTTAACCAAAAATAATATTTCATTGTTGGTTCCGTTAACAGTCTGCGGAAACAATGAAGGACAATGCAAAAATTTACGAAGTAAATCTGGTTGAAATGAATTGTGGAATATTTTACTCAGCTAAGAGGAAAGAGCTCACCCACTAACACCTGAATAAGTAAAGACCATGTGTGATTCTAACACGCCACATAATCAATCGGTTGAGGGAATTGTCACAGAAGTTACTGCCAAGAAGGGTCAAATTAGATCAGAGATTGCACCACTCGAGGTCTCTTACAACGGCCAGCATCGAAGCTAGTCCCTTTCAGTTTAAAGATGTATCCTCTGAAGAATAAAGATACAAGGGGAAAGGCCGATACACGCGCATAAAAACACTAAAACTATCGGCCACCATGGCCCCCAAATTAGTCATCTTGAGCCATTATTATGTTACAAGTCCATCTAAATAATTTTTGTATTTAAATGATACTTAAATGGTATTTTCCTATTAAAATAAGCCTTGAATTGATTTTGAAACAAAAATAAACATACACATTTGATCAATCATGTCAATTTCAAAACATATTCAAACTTAATTTCAATCGTTACAGTCATATGCGGATAAAACTTCGTCAAATATAACTTACAATTGTACTGTGTTGCATCGCATATTGTATCAGGTATACAATCTATAACTTAGAATCCCCGTGAAAGTAAATACTGTCTTTTAATTAGCCTAATTTGCAAATTATCTGCAAGTGTTTATCACAGTAATAACCTTTCACTATAACTTTCACTTCTCGTATCTACTAATTCTCATGCGTGTGTCAGTGGCACTGTAATCGAACATTTACCGATGACTTCAAGCGTTTTAATTACCAGCCACATACTTGTTGGTGTAGTGACGTAAGTGCCAATTACGTCTGTAGTAATCGAGCAGTCACACAAGTAAACTGCTCGAAAACGTTTCTAACTATTATCCGAAATTTTAATGGCAGATTTGGAAAAACTATTTAACTGCTTCCATTCATAATCGTAATTTGTAAAATAGTTTTAATTTAATATAAGTTTTCCTTTATATTAAATTTAAAAGGTTCCCTTTAATTATATTCTTTATGAGATTTAACTGTTATTACTATTTAGGATGTTTTTCATTTTTCTTCACTTCAGTTAATTATTCTTGAAAAATTTAAAATCTGCCAATTAAAATTTTGGACATGGGAACACTGATTTAGTGCACCCCAACCGGGTACTACATCACCGAAAGCAATCTAACAAGGCGGAGCGGGCAGCTGTTGGATTTACCGTGTACACGGGAATCGAGAGAAAGAAAAGTTTGGGACGGATCGTGCAGTTTAACTTGGACGGTGATGCGACGTGGACACGAAGAACGACTGCGATATTTTCTCGGCCGCGTTTCAAAGTCGGGAATATTTGGGCAATTCGATTAAATTAGGTTCCAAAATCGTTTTAAGAGTTTATAAAACGTGCATGTGAGTTGTAAAAATTGATTTGTTTACTGCTTGAAGTGTTCAGGAGCACCCTTTGAAAGTAAAAATTTGCGGCTCCATGTGTCTTCCGTCCCGAATATAGGATCTCGACACCCCACTCGTGAAATCAACTCGAAGTTGAATTTGTAGTTGACTCCGAGGTCTTTTTGATAAAATCTTGTAATGAGTGAAAGTAACATGGTTAGAAAAACAAATGCGGTGCAATTTTAACCGGCAAACATGTAATACTACAATGCTTAATTCCACGGTAGTCGTGGATTACTTTGATGGTATTTCTAACAGTTCAGTCATGGTGTTCTCTTGAAAAATTAAATTTTTCCCCAAAATACATTAACAAAACTTCAACAAAATAAATTCCTTTTCTTCCCATTGAAATTTCAAGTAAAATAATCATAGAATATATTCATATGAATTCAGTGTAGAATGCATTCGTTATCTTAAAATTGTTTCCTTCATTCGAGCCCTCCCGATGACCATTTCATCAATTTGATTATGATGGATTGTCACAGTTAGAATGCCGTTAACGGTTGTTCCCGTTACACGTGGACTCTCTACCAACCTGGGGCTGAATCGATAACACATCAAAATCATATTTAACGGATTACTCATCGATTATTGTTAACGGACCATGGCATCGGGTTAGCCCGTTTCTATTATCGACACAGATCAATTATCGCTTCATTATTCGGGATGGTGATATAACGCTATTGCAAGTTGATGCTAGTACAAATACAAAAAATGTCTATTAGGCTAAAATATTTAAAAAGGAAAATTCATTGCATGAAGTTAATGGTGTGAAATTTATGAACATTTTTCTTTTCTTTTTGGCCAAAAAGCATACTTAGAATTTTCTAATTTACAAAATTTATATTTTCAACAATTAATCTTTATCACATACATATTTGTGAGTATAAAATATTCTTTGTGATGTTGTTACTTATTTCGTGTTTTCGGATGTGAAATATTGAAAAGCACATGCTAAGGGAAATGTAGTGCGGAAGTTTTATCAATAGATATCAAGTTGGGAGCATTAAATATCTTTATTTGATGTATATTTATAGAAAATTCTGCGTTGTAATCCTTAAAAGTTAAATAGATAAAAATAAAGAGAAAAATAAATGGAAATCAGCATATACGAGTGTATTGAAGATCGACATGTAATTATTGTTACGTTAATAAAACAATGAATTGTTAAACGTACCACGTCGGTCTTTCCATTTCGATTGACCTGAGCAGGTATAGGACCCGCATCGGTGGCAGGTTCCTCCACTAGAATGGGCTAGCCATCGGGCGCGCTCCTCCGTTTCTTTTGTTTAACAGGGGCTCTTGCCGGGTAGAGTGGTCTTTCGCTCGCGTGCCTTTTTATGATACAGGGTTATGTGATTTCATTGCATAACTCTATAGCATAAATCGGTTACGCTTGTATTTCTTATTTGAGAGAAAGCGTCATACAAAGTGCTTTTGTATGAGTTTTTCACTCAAATGGGAAAAGCATGGCCACGTCTACGTTTGGATTTTGATCCGGTTAGGAGGGTTGTGAGGGGGCATCATCTCCATCTGGATGCCCCACTCCTATTTGTGGGCCATAAGTACCGTCAGTAACGACGAAGTCCCTCAAAGTCCGTCCGTTTTCCCAAGAACCTATTTGTCCTCTGAGTCAGCAATATCCTTTGACCCTTAGTAGGTTACCTTCTTTTCGACTTCGGTCGACATTTCTTTGACCCCGTAATCCGTGAATGCAATTTTTTTTGCAGTAGATTCTTATTCTGGGGAAAAGAACCCGCCCCAAGACACCGTAAGGCTAGACCGCCAGTGCATTCACGCGTCCTCAGACAAGGCCCATCTCAGCGGATCCCAACATCCTCTTCCGCTGAGGCAGCAGGCCATCGGTGCATTCCTTTATCGACCTTCATATATACACAGTTCACTACATGTCATTCGTATTTTGATTATCAACCACATTCTTGTTATTGGAACGACTTACCGATGACGCCATCAGTGTGATTAATTACGAGTCCCATACTTGTGGTTTTTATTATAATGTAAGCACTAGCATCACATTTCTATTTTTAATTGGTAATCTTTCAAGTATATGCTTGATGCTTCCAATTATGGTTATGATTCATTTTTTGCCATGAAATTTAATACTTTATTGATGATGGAGTTATAATGTTAACATGACATAGCAATAGTAACATACAAATTTATGGGAATATGTAACACTGCCACAACCAAGCTCTTTTTGCCCATCTCTAGGGCATAATCTGCAGGAAAATGGTCCAAGTGCACGACCTCCATTTCGGCTATTGGATTTTGGTGTTCCTGTATGCGATACACGACATCATTGATTCACTTGAGGGTATAGTCTCTCGCAATCAAACTGCAACTTCTTGAATCTGCCGTTTCATCATTGTGGATTATAAAGCCACACCAAGTCATCCAGCTGGAATCCGGATGAATTTGGCTTTACATTTTATCCAGTCTTCAAGCAATCTGTAGCCAACTTCACTTGTTTCTGCACTGTACCGTTCATTCGTTTTTTCCGATATCTCAGGTCATTCGTCTATTCCAAGATGACTTGTGGCTGGTCAGGAGGAGCTCTAAACTTCATATCATTGGGTAGCTGAATCTTTTTCTCAAAGATGACTTTAGCTGGTACTTTGTCCATGAATGTATATTCTGCAGGTCTGTATGCTATCAAGAAAAATTGGATGTGCTGTCCAACATCTTAGACACGTGAATATTAAGTGTGCAGTTGAGACGTTCAATTATTCCGTCATATTTTGGATGATGTGGTGTTTTTCTTATTTTCCATATTCCCCGTAGCTCGTACATTTTGCCAAAAAACTTGGGCCTCAAAATTTGGCCTTTGAACTGACTTTAGTTCATGAGGTACGACAGATCAACTGACTCACTGTAGTACGATCTGTTTGGCTTCGGTAATTGCTTTTGGTTTGGAATGGGGTGACTTCATGCTATTTCCTTATGTAATGACCCGTTGTCCTCATCAGATAGCTGAGCGTCTCGAATTTCCTCCAGTGATCAACTTTTATAAAATCCAGTCGTTATAGCCCACACTTCCATGCTTGACTCCTCTTCAACGCAACGGCAATATTTGCTATTAGCTGTGCAGGAAGTATGAGACGAAGCGTTGGTATTCCTTTATACTCTACCCCTTCGATGAACTATTGTACATCGAAGTCGTAGGACAGAAGTCGATAGACCCACCTAACAACTTGCCTTTTGGAGTTTTTGAAACTAAACCGTTACCTCAGTAATGCTTGGTCTGTCCAAAAAAGAAATTTCTGCCCATTTAAGTACTTGTGAAATTAACATTCTAGGTAGCTTTTTCTTGAAAGCACGGTAGTAATTCTTGCGCTTTGAGAAATTCGGCTGAAGTACGAAATAACCTTTTTTTGCCATCAAACTGCTGGGTAAACTTGGATTTAATCCGACTGCCGTTTACATCGGCATCAACTATGAATGCTTTTCCAAGTTTAAAATAGGTCAAAACTGGTGATTCCCTTAGTTTTTTCTTAAAAGACTGCTTGATTTTATTCGTTTCAGATGTAGAGATAATTTTTCTTGGTTAGCTGATGGAGGAATGTGATTTTTTTGGTAAAGTCTTTGAAAAATCTTCAATAATAAGCGACTAGATCAAGAAAACTTCATAATTGGCGTTTATTATTTCGGGTTGGCTAACCTTTTACCGCTCATACATTCTCAGGATTCATTTTAACACCTTATGCTGAAATCACGCGTGCCAGATATTTTACTGAAAGATATACCTAGGAACCAAATAAATTTCTTAGTTTCTGTCATATCATTTTTTGACATCTGACTTGTCAGTCCATACTAGGTCTATGCTACATTTGCATGTGATTTCATTGTATATCAATTCTACGTCTAGAACTTGTTGCGTGTAGATGTGTTTTTAATCGCTCCTATCATTAATATTAATAATTAATTAATTTTCCAATAAAGTCAGTTAAAACTAATTTTTTAAAATTGAAAACCATCACGGTCGAATTATTCGAAAATTAATCGAATACCTGCAATTTATTTCCTGAAGAAGTATCAAAAGTGAAACTAAATTCAAGGGAAGTCCCAGTTTAAGAACATTCCCTCTAGTCTCGCTGGAAAAGCAACGAGATAGAGCTTCAGCCATCAATCAGAACGATCGTGTCCATCGCCAAATTAAAAATAAGGAGAAAAAACCAAAAGATTTGTCTGTTGGTCCGTCCGTCAAGGATAATCAAAAGGAAGAAAAAGTCCCACCAAACAATGTATTTAGGCAAACAGGGAAAGATACGGTTTGGCTTTTGGTAGCCAGAAATAAATGATTTTGAGATCAAAAGATTCAACGCCGATAAACTGAAAATTAGAACTAAGTTATTGGTTAATTTTCAGGCGGCAAAAAATGTATTGAATTCTGGAGATGTTTCGCATTTTACATACACCCCAAAAGCGAAAAAACCAGAACTTTTTATTGAAGAGTCTGGACTGTGGTGAGGACACCGTTGATCTCCTTCAGGTGCTCCAAGAAGTTGCACTAGAAATAGAATTCATTTCCGTTCAAGGCTTTGCAACAAGGAGCTCGATTGTCGAGCGTAAAAACTTGCCTTATTACTTGGTTCAGATTTCCAGCAAAAGCAGTTCAAGTGCCCTACAAAAAATAAGGTACTTGAACTTCCGGTTGGTGAGGTGGGAACACCTCTAGAAAAGCGAGGTCAACCATTGCTACAGGTGCCAAAGATTCGGGCATTCGGCTGCCAATTGCGGCATGAAATGTAGGTGTGTAAAATGCAGAGATATCCATGCTCCCGGACAGTGCAAATTGGCCGAGCCAAAAGAATAATTATGTTGCGAGAACTGCGGTGTCTTTGGTCATCCAGCATCATGCCCCCGGTATCATGATGCAGAGGTTAAAATTCACACCAAAACAAACTCAAGTACGCTGCAATGTGATGCCTAACAACTTCGTTATGCCCGGGGTGTCATTTGCACTTGCTGCGAGAGGACCAGCAGACAATGTAATAAAAATGTAAATGGCAATAATGAGCTGCTTCTTAAAATTTATCAGCAATTAAATTCCTTATCGGAGCGAATCAATAAACAAGATTCTAAAATTGACATTATTTTTCAGCATTTAGAGCTTTCTAATGCCTCAAAATAACTTACCATCCAGTCGCATTCCCATGGATAGGATTCATCTCATCTCGATCAATGTCAACTCCATTGTTACTCTATTAGATTAGTGACTATCTCCTGGAGTTCCTTGTCAAGCAAAAGCCTGACATCATGCCTCTTACTGAAACCCACCTCAATTCATGGCACTCCATGACATTCAAGGATTTTGAATTCGTAAGAAACGATAGGTTACCAGGTGATGGAGGAGATGGAACCGGGATATTCGTGAGAAAACCCTATTGTTTCCAAAATATTGAAAAAATCAAACTCAAAAGCTTTGAATCTTTTGAAGTGTCCGTTATCAAAATCTCACTGCCAGGTGCGGATAACCTCTTCGTTATCTCTGCCTATACAACTGGTCGAAATGTTCTCAAGTTCAAGGAGGAGCTCGATTTCTTGTTTGAAATACTCGAATTGAACAGGCTGCATAGTTATTATATTCTTGCTGGTGACCTGAAAGCCAAGGATACATCATGGCTGCGCGCCGCCAATAATTCCAGAGGTGTATTCCAAAAATCGTGGATAACAGAGAGCCAAATTGAATACAGGTGAAACATATATGAGTCGGGGTTCCCAACATACCTTAGGACAAATTCATATTTGGATCTCTGTATTGCTAACGCAAGACTTGAATTCAGCTTTAATAGTTCTCAATGGAAACTGAAGGTGCTTCCTTTCGATAGCGGCCATAACGCAATGGTGATGTCTTCCTCATTCTATTTCAACATGAAAATCATCGGTTGAATTTCAAAAAAACAGACTGGGGAAAGTTTCAAAAGATGTTTAATCGGGAGTTCCAGAAGCAATGTCCTTCTTCCGATGATGGCAACTCTTGCTCAATGGTTCCTAATCACAGGAATCTAACTAACGATCAAATAGATCTTTATTTGTCGAAGTTACAGAAGCTGACGTTGGAAACGATTGAGAAAGTAGTTCCTAAGATTAAACATCGAAACAATATGGAAGGATATGAAACACCACCCATAGCAAGGTTGAAAAGTTTGAAAAACCTACCTCTTACAGGCGTCAACAATATTCATTGGCAATTTTAGGACTACAGCCATCCCTCGTTGGCTTTTTTGAAATTACACCTGAAGAATGTCCGGAACTTAATCCGTTCATAACTCAGGAGTGAGGTCAGCAATCAATGGGCGGAAAAACTGAAAGTGAATGGCATATTCCGCAAGAAGTCTCGAGTGAAGGTATCGAATCTTGAAGTCGCTAGTGATGAGATAAATCTTCTCGATAAGGCTGGTATCGAAATTGATAGTACGACTCCGGATAGAAATGGAAACAGGATTATTTGTGAAGGATTGGATAAACTTGCCCTGATTGGAACATATTTTGAATTGGTTCATCTACCAAACCCTGAGAGAGGGAATGAAATATTTTCAGAGCTCGTTGAAGCAAATGTTTCCGACTTCAAATCAAGCCTGAATGGCCAATCAATTCTTCATTTCAATGAAACATTAACATCTGACCTCATACTTATTGATTATTTTGTCAGCTTTGAAGACTTATGTTTCATATTTCGCAGGATAAACAACAAGAAATCATGTGGTACTGATTGTATTCCAAATGTAGTTCTCCGACATTTGCCGGAGGTCGCTATTCGGAATTATTGGATATTGTTCAATAACATGTTGAGCAATTCATATTTCCCAAATGAGTGGAAAAGGGCTAAGGTATTTCTGATCTTGAAGAAAGGAAAAGAATCTTCATGCCCCAAAAGCTATCGCCAAATCAGCTTGCTGCGTAACATAAGCAAGGTGTTTGAAGTGATACTCAACAGAGCATTAAACGCCCACATTGAGGAAAATGAGTTGATGCCGAATTGCCAATTTGGTTTTCGTGCCAGGCATTCGATCACACATGCAATAACGAAAGTAACCTCTGACATCTGTTGGAATCTAAATGATAGACAATGTGTTGGAGCATGTCTCATTGATATGGAGAAAGCCTTCGATACGGTGTGGTTAGATGGACTAATTTTTAAACTCCTTTAGGACAAGTTCCCCAGACACCTTGTCGCCATGATGTGTAATATGTTATACGGGAAATCGTTTGTTGTAACTGATGGAAAGCTGACAACAATGCGCGAATTCAAGGTCTTGAATGGTCTACAGCAGGGAACAGTTACTGCGCCCCTACTTTTCTCAATATTCATTCGCAAGCTATTGAACGGCTTTGATTTTAACGTCTCGCCAACGCGATCATTGGTAGCGTTTGCTGATGATCTGATCATCTATACGGCAGACCGAAAAGCTTCAATAGTTCAGAGCAATCTCCAAAAAATGTTCAATGATGTACAGCTGTACACTGACAATTGGCGAATGAAAACCAATGCGCAAAAGTGTGAAACGATCTTGTTTCGGACAACGATGCAAGGGGTCAGTCAAGACCTAAAACGTAATTGGAAAGATTTCCACATCATGGCTGGTGAGGGTAGTCTTGAACGGGTCCCACATAAATCCTGTGTTCGATACCTCGGTGTTTATCTCGATCAGTATCTGTACTATACTGAACATGTGAAAATCATGCTCAGTAAGGCACTTAAAGTAGTCATGGCCCTTCGAAAGCTCTTTCATTCCAGATACATTGATCAAAAGGTCAAAATTATCTGTTACAAGGCCCTGGTTAGACCAGTTTTGACATATGGATGTCAGATCTGGTACAACCAGAGCGCTAGAACTATGGAAAAATTAAGAGTTTTCGAAAGGAAATGTCTTCGTGCATGTACTGGTTTGTACAGAAAGCCTGAGACGGATTTGAAGCATTATCTACCGAATAGAAGAATTTATCAAACTGCTGAAGTGACGAGAGTCGATATCGTCATATTGAAACTTCTTCGGAATCATATCGCAAGATGTGTAACTGTTAGTGAAAACCCTTGGATTTTACAGCCGTTCCACCCTACCGACGGGTATATTGCGACTTGCCTCGCTATTGGCTTCATTCCTCCAGAAGCATTCGTGTATTTGGACATGGATCGATATGTTTTTGATTCTGACGGCGTCCCAATCATATATCACATATATAGACGGGCCACACATAAGAAGATAAAATATCCTCCGAATTTGAGTTCACGAGACCAACAATTCCAATGGAGGTACTCATTTGCTAGATTCGTTGAAGCTGATCGAGCTGAGACGGAGCAATTTAGGTATTGGTGGCTGAATGACAATGTCTAAATTATTCGTGTTTTTTTTCTTCAGTTTTTGTGTTTTTCGTTACTTAGTTTTTGAGTTTCAGCTCATTACTGCTACATTTAGTATTATTGTTTATTTGTGTCAAAAATTAGGGGTAGGTTAGGTATATGTTATGTTTACTATGTTAAGTTTAGAGATAAGGTTACACGCGTAGGTTAAGAATATTGTGATAGAGTTTTGTGGTATAAGATAAAGTTATTTGATTGAATTTTATTAGAATTAGATTATAACATATTAGGTGCAGGGTCAAAGTTCACTGTTGTGTTAAAATTCTAAATAATTTTGAATAGTGTTGATTTTTTTTCTCCTTTTTCTAATCAAATCATAAAATATATTAAGACCTTAATTAATTTGAATTTGCTTTAGTTTTTTGATAAAACGTGTTTAACTGATAATGTATAAATTTAGAGAGCCATTTGGGCCATTAAGTTTTTTGTATTGTTATTGATTACTTGTAAAATTTATAACGATTAGTATTAAATAAAGCGCTTTTGACTTTGACTTTCGTTGTATATCACATGTCTATATAGTCAATAGTCAGAATCAGCATAACAGCTTACTATCGCCATTTCTGGTAATTTGTATCCAATAAATTTAGACGCATGGAAGTGCATTGTTTATTTTGTATTTGGGTAAAAAGTATCCTTAATTTTAGATATAAACTAAAAATTTGATTGCTGTCTTTTAAGAAATTACACTTAACCCAAAAAGTTTATTAGATAAAATTACGGTCAGAAACGTGAATTTATTTTTCAAGTTTATGGGGTAAAATATGTTACGTATTAGCAAAACCTTTGATATCTTTAGGTAAAAGCATTGCAAAATCACGATTTATAATGCTTTTAGCGCGTACGAAAACTGTTTCTTATGTGATAATAGTTTCAGTGAATAATGTTTCATGTCAATATACATTTCGTGAGATGAAAACGAATGTTATTCCGACACATTTACACAGTAGCTATGGGATTCTAAATTTTAATCTATCAATACATAAACATCTTGAACTACTCTAGTTCAATTGCGTAACTTTCAATTTACAAAAACCACAAATTCCGGATTTTGCTTTAACTTTTTTCTACACCAACATAAATTTTGATTGTCTATTCTCAATATTTTATGGAACATGTAACACGCAAAGTTGAAAACTTTTCCATTGGCAACTTTCAATGAAATGGAAAATAACGTTGGGCACCATGATGGTCTCAATATACGAGTACAGCGTAATATCCTGTATCCGGTTCAGATGTTTAGTATTACGGATATTCACGTTTATTGAACTGGTAGAATAGGTGGAGAAAACTCATCGAATTTCATGTATTTGTTGAAAATCCGTTACAAGTAGAAAGTTTGTCCTCATGAACCTGCTCAATATTTTTATTAAGGAAACGTTTCCTCAAATAAAATCACTGTAATTGCTTACTTTACTCAAACCATGCATGTGTGTATTTCTACGTATGGAAAACCCTTTTCAATATTTACCTTGGTTGAGTCTTCCTGCATTTTCGTATGCTCAGCGATGAAACGAACGCAAAAGCAGCTCTTGTGAACTCGTGGTGGGCAACGTGAATGTGAAAAGGCCGGATTATCGATGATTGGACTTTTAATTCCCGACGGGCCAATGTCGTAATCGGGAACGCTTACACCAGGCAAATCGTCCGATGTTGACTGAGGTATAGGTGGTATGGGTCCATGAATTTGACAACTTCCGCCAAATGGACCGGTTCCAGTTAAGCTGTTAAAGTGTAACATCATCAGGAATATTAGTCACGATGAAAGGATCGGGATTTTTTTGTGAAGAAATTTGAAAAAAAAACATTGAATAAAATTTCAATTTCCTATGTTCAAAATGTGAAGATTGAAATTCTCGAGAAATTATGATTTTTTTTCTGTCACGTTTTCCATGTGATTTCACATTTTCAGGACATCCATTTCAACATCTGAACGTTTCAATTAATTCTATGGAACTTACCTGGAAGGAGATAAATCCTCTTTTGATGGAGCCCGGCTATAGTGTGGACTTCGGTCTAAATTCGATGTCGAGTAATACGGATAAAAGCAAGCATGGCTATCTTTCAGCAGCAGTTTACTGTAATAGAGTCAAAAATAATATTTTTTAAGATCCATCTAAAAATAAGGTTTCACGAAATGCTAACGAATGAAAAAGATGAATTTGCAACTTTCAATTGAATTATAATTCCATTATTAAAGTATTATTGAATTGGAATTCGTTACGAAGATGTTCTGAATACCCTTTTCAAATTCAATTTGTGAGTTCTTTTCGGAATCAGTAAACTCATTCAGAAAATGAACAGGGAAAAAAGAAGAAAATAAAATGTTTGCAAATTTTTCTTCTAGCGAAGGAATCTTTGTGTATACAAGTTATGAGTTTTTTGATTTATTGTTGATGCTTCATGTTTTTGTAGAAAGGTAGCTTTTAAATTTAAATTAGATATGGCAGGAGAATGAGGATGAGAAAAGCAACAAAATGATTAGCGAATGGGAAGCCTATAGTTTAATTTTTGCAAGCTGATTTATAGAGAAACGTATTTTCTGTAGCATAGCTTCCTGATGCACTACAGATGCAATAATTTCAGGAAGAATAATACAGTGTAAGTTTTTCAGACAGCACACTGAGCCAAAGGACGTCAGAAATGTCGACTTAACCCGGGAAAGGTAACCCTTGTTTGTACAAGTATGCTGGGGTTGATAACCGTGAGTCATTTCGACCCAGAAGTAAATTTAAAATGAAATATGTAGGCATTTTTCAAAATAATTTATCAAAATTAACAATATTACTTTTTTTTTAGGGTTTTGTACTAAAATACAAAACCCTATTGCAATCACGACCTGTGTCCGTCTGTCTGTCCGTCCGTCCGTCCGTCTGTATGTCACAGCACTTTTTCTCGGAAACTATAGAGGCTACAGCCATGAAACTTTGTAGAAAGGTCAGAAGTGGTGACCTCTTGAAAGTTCAAGGGTGGAAAACTTTTTCAAAGGCGTTTAAGGGGGGTCTTCCCATATAGGGGGGTGACCCCTCAAAAAAAAATTTTCACCATTGGTAGTCGAGTAGGGTGTCATTGGAAAGGTCTCAATGAGATCTTTTCAAAACAAGTCGTAAAATTGTCTTATGAGTACCGAGGGAGGCAGGGGAAGGGGAAATGTACGAACTTTTCGCGTACCCCCCCCCTCGCGATTGGACACCTTCCATCCGAAAAATCTGAAAAAAATCATGAATGTAGGCCTTGATGAGTACAACAACAACAAATACATGAGAAGTCGAAATTCACTCAACTTTGTTAGTAATAGTATGATTTATTGATTTTGTGTTTTCTTGAATAAAATCTAAACGGTACCTTTAAACTCAACAAAATTTAGCAAAAAGATGACTATTAATAAGATTGATCTTTCCTGAAAGTTTCATAAAGATCGAATAGTATTTACCGAAGTTATAGCGATTTGAATTTTCGTGTATTACTATGGAGCAATATGCCCTGTATTACTATGGAAACATATTGCTATGGAGCCATATGCGCTTTTTACCGACTTAGACACTACAGCTTTGCTAGAATTTGCATGAAAATTTCTGGAGTGATAGGTATCATGAAGATGAGTACATACAATTGAAACAAGTCGAAGAGGCAGGAGAGAGCTCCTAGCAAAAGGGCTTTGTAACCATCCTAGGATTCGAAAAAATAGGCTATGAATCGATGATTACAGTACAGTGGCCCCTGAAAAAAAATTTCATGAAAGGTAGCCGATATGAGTATCAACTGAAAGTTCTCTATGAGAGCTTTTCAAAACAGTTCTTAAACTGACAGTTTTTGCTTCAATGGGAGCACAGGGGGGGAAATACATGAAAAATGTGTTTCCTCCCTTACGAATGGACACCCGTGATCTAAAAAATCTGAAAAAATTATCAAAGGAGATATTTATGGGTATAACTATAACAAATATCTCAGAAGTCAAAATTCGTTCAACTTTGTTAATAATAGTATGATCCTCGAATTTCACATTTTCTCCAATTAAATCGTCTTTGACATGTTTCTTGATTTTATTCGTTGCTGGTTACTGCATTTTGTAAGTTGAGTACAAAACCCTTCTGACATGAGCATAGGTCTGTCTACCCAACTTGTTATTCATTTATTTTCAGTCTTTTAGTAAATTTAAAGCCTTCTTGTTGCATAAAAATAATTTTTTCTCATTGTAACCACTTCAATATACATTAAGTCAAATAACTTGATGAGCTAAGAATTTAAAAATCACTAAACAAAACATTACAGAGCCTAAAATACTTCAACGACTCGAATAAAAAATACAACCAACAACTAATTATTATAATAGTATGTATATGTAAAAATGATCGTATGAAGATATAATCTTAGGATTGTTGCACTAGGATTGTTTTGCATTCCAGGCACACTCTGATCGTGTGTTCACTACATATCGGTTTATGGCAATTACTGCGGACCGTTTTGGTCTTCCTTCGCTTCACATAATGGCAAAGGTTGCAATACGTTTGGTTAGTAAGGCGTTGCTGTGGTGTTTCTGTACTTCCTGAAGCATCTGGCACTCCACATCTCAAGATTGACTCATGAAGATTTGCTGAAATTGGGAGAGTAAGCTGATAAGCCACCCAAGGTTCACTCAGAGTGCCCATCAACTGCATCATGAATTCAAATCTGGTAAGCGGTTTTCCTTCTCATCGATCTTTGTAAAAATTATGTAGGTAAACTACATAAGAGTTCACAGGAGCAATATTCAAAATGTTATAGAAAAATGCTAGAGGCCAACTCTTAGTTTCCTTCCCGTATTGATGTCTTAGCAGAATCGATCAAGAACGTCAACTCCTATGGTGGTATTCTAATTGAGAACAATCTCCGGTTTTTGACTTGCAGGAGCAGCATTGTCATGAACCTTGGTTATGCGGGTTACAAGTTTCTGCGTTGTTGGCTTATAAGAAACTGCTGTAATAGTATTTGAGAACTAAAAAGCCGCTGATCCAGGTTTTTTGCCATTGAATTTTATAAAATCATTTTACAATACCCTACTAGTTTCGCGTCCTGTCTGCCCGTCTGTCCGTCTGTCCGAGTGTCACACCACTTTTTCTCGCAAACTACATAAGCTAGAAATATAAGATTTTGTAGGTAGGTGCGAAGTGACGCCCTTTTCAAAGTTTCAACACGAAATGAAATTTATAAGGTCTTTAAGGGGGGTCTCCCCATATAGGGGAGTTGCCCCTAAAAAAAAAGTTTTCATCGCATGTAGGCAATATGGGTATCAAATGAAAGGTCTCAATGAAAACTTTTCAAAACAGGTTTTAAAATGACAAATTTTGCTTCGAGGAGTACATGGGAAGTGGAAATGTACGAAAATTTTGTGATCCGAAAAATCTGAAAAAAATCATGAATATAGGCCTTTATGAGTACAACAACAACAAATATATGAGAAGTCGAAATTCACTCAACGTTGTTAGTAATAGTATGATTTATCGATTTTATGTTTTCTTGAATAAAATCTTAACGGTGTCCTTAAATTTAATAAAACTCAGTACACAAATGACTATTTATAAGATAAATCTGTACTGAAAGTTTTATAAAGATTGAATGATATTTAATGAAGTTATAGCGATTTTAATTTTCCTGTATTACTATGGAACTATATGCGCTGTATTACTATGGAAACATATGGCTGTGGAACAATATGCGCTTTTTACAGACTCAGACACTACAGCTTTGCTAGGATTTGCATGAAAGTTTCAGGAATGATAGGTATCATGAATTTCTTTGAGAATTGGCTCAGCTAGTGGTATCAGATCGTAAAGCAAAATAGTGGCTGTTTTAAATGCGAAAATTGAATAATTTTGAGTTATTTTTCCCCAACTTCAACGTTTAGGGCGCATGCTTTTAACACTTGATTCAATTTAATGAATGACTGAAAATGAGTACCTACAATTAATACTCATAGGTGAAACAAGTCGAGGAGGCAGGAGAGAGCTCTTAGCAAATAAGCTTTGTAACCATTCTAGGATTCGAAAAAAATAGGCCATGAATCGATGATTACAGTACAGGGGAGTGGCCGCTGAAAAAAAAATTTCATCAAAGGTAGCCAATATGAATATCAAATGAAAGTTCTTTATAAGAGCTTTTCAAAACAGTACTTGAACTGACAATTTTTCCTCCACAAGAGCAACAAATAACTTAGAAGTCGAAATTTGATCAACTTTGTTAATAATAGTACATTTTATAAATTTTGCTTTTCTGTCCATAAAATCAAGATGGGACCCTTAAATTTTCCAAAATCTATAATTTAAATTTTCCGAAAGTAATTGTATATGGTTTGAAAATTTCAAAATAACTGAACAATAAACAGCTAAGTTACAGCCGATTGAATAATTCACAATTATAACAACATTAAGACGTGATACTAGGGAGATACACGCTTGCAACGGACCTATACACTACAAATATGTGAGAATTTGGATAAAAATTTGAGAACTAGTTTGTAATATCCAAGCGACTGGGTCAAACCACTTGAAACAAAATGGTGGCGAGTTTAATATCATAATAACCATCATAATTTTTCGAACTTAATTTATGGAATCTATATATTAGTCAAGTTTTGATATGCAGAATATATTGTTTGATTTACTAATTTTTTTACAATACTCTTCTGGCAGGAGCGTTCTACTGCTACTTCAACTTGTATGTTTTTCCGAACCGTTCCAACCATATTTATTTTGTAGTCTCTCAGTAATGTTTCTGTCAAAGGAATAGTTGAAAACCTATTATCCATGGTCAAGTTTCTGTTAAACACAGAAAAGGGTTCAATGAGGGTGTAGTAGGTGCCAGCAACTTCGTTACTTGGGTTGAATCCTTTTCGAAGATAAACTATAGCATTATGCATATATTTTGTTGCATTATCGCAAATCATTATTATTTTGATCCCATATTTGTTGGGCTTGTTCAGGATGTACATTCGGAATGGACATCTTCCACGAAATCAAACGATAGTTTGATCTGCAGTTGTTGACAAATAATTCCCAAAGCTGTAGAATGAGACCTAGTTTAGTTTTTTTTTCTTTGATCCCTGGTAGTCTGATCATTAAACCGTAAGGCTCGTAGCAAAAACTTGAATCTAGCATCAGACATAATTGCATGATCAGACATAATTGCATACACAGTACACTGGGTTATGCAGAATTTTAGAATTTAGATGATTGTTCTTCATCGTTGCTGCGAAGTATAGAGAAGAGTCCCGCAATTCATCTTTCATCAGGTTACCAGTTGTACTTTTACATTGCACTGCATACATCGACCTTAAAGTCTGAATTTGTTTATTCGTATTTTGTAGAATTATTGCCACGATGTATTGAGAGAAAAAACAACCAAAGCACTCTAAAGATTTTTTCGCAGAGCTTGCAATGCAAGATGTACCTGCCATTGTATGGATTATATTTTTTTCCAAAGTACGGGTGTTATGGTTTTTTCCGGTTGGGTTTTTCATTCGCAGCCGTTTTTCCCAACTTCAGTACCTTCGCTCCAACTTAGGAAAAGTGATGTTTCGTCTCTGCTATCTTCAATTTGATTATTGGAAGACTCACCTTTTCTTTTTTCAACGGAGCCTTAATTTTTTGTTTGTGTTTCTGGATGCTTTCTTCTTTTTGCTGTAGAGTCTTCTTCTTAATTGTGGATCGTGTTCATCAACTCTTTATCGCCAATAATGTAATTTTCTGGCACAGACTCATACGCTAATCCAGAATCAGTATCTGATTCTGACTGCAAATTTCATATTCTCCAAAATTTCGAGAACCTCGTTCTCTGTTAAAATATTATTTCCCGCCATATTATCTGTAGAAATAAAGCCAAGTTGTTTCTTACTACATAAAATGCTCATAATATTTTATACTTATAAGTGCCATTGATGGTACTCATAAGTCAAAATGACTCATAAAATTTTATGTCCTGCAAAATTTTACGTTAAAAGGTAACCCTAAGTCATTTCGACTCACCAAGTTTTTAAAAACAGGTTCTCAGGGTCGACTTTCCGATATGCGTGCGTCGGGCTCACGTGCACAACTAAATTTGCCGAGATTATCTGAGCGCCCATATGTATAACTTCAGTCATTGAGAGAGGAGAATGATTGGAAATTTCGAAGTGAACCAAGATGACTCAGGTTACCTTTACCGGGTTAAATAAGCCAACTTTCAGTTAAAGCTAAAATGTGTCCTACCGATACCTTTCCAACACATTAACTCAAGTAAATACACCAAAAATGAAGTCGTATTTTTGTAGTAGGGAAAATATATTTTGTAGATATCTTTAAGACCCTCATTGCTTAATTTTAGCTTCAAATATTTAAGGGATTTATAGGACAATATTTTTTGAGCGACGCCGGAAAAGTCTAATCGATTTCTCCAACTTTGTATGCGGTAAACTTCAGATTTCGATATTTTAGTCTTTATGTTTAACTTTTGGCGTAATTTTTAGGCTCACCTTTCAGAAGTGTAGGAATTTATATTAAATATTCTTGTGAGAAAGTTTCATTATATTTCAATTCCAGCTAACGGACAATTTTCACTATGATGCATCATTTTCGAGACATAAATTAAAATTTCCAAATCAGGAATTTCCAAGCTTCAAAAATTTTGGACATTATTTGTAAATTTATTTGATGTCTCATGAGTTTCGCACATAGAAGTGATATAGTTTTTTGCAGAAACATTAGCCATATACCATTTTTAAAGAAATTTTATGTACTTGATTTTTTATCACGATATAATTTTCAGTGCGATATACCGCTTTCAATATATCATTTTCTTGAAAAGCCGTCGGGCCTTGCTTCTTTGAGTGCGCAGACATTTTTCAACTCCTCTTAGCCATCTTCAGTGTCAAGGATATGTGAAAGGGTATAATTTTATATAGATGTAGGATGGGTTAAGCAGATAGATCCTAGGTTAGGCCAGGTAGAGGGATATTAGGTTTTTAGGTCCGTGTCCGCCTGTCCGTTCGTCCGTCTGTATGTCACAGCACTTTTTCTCTGAAACTATAAAAGCTACAGCCATGGAACTTTGTGGAAAGGTCAGAAGTGATGACTTTTTGAAAGCTTTGGGGAGGAAAAATTTTTCAAAATGGGTTTAAGGGGGTCTCCCCACATAGGGAGGTGACTCTTAAAATTTTTTTTCACCATTGGTAGTCGACTAGGGTGTCATTGGAAAGGTCTTAATGTGATCTTTTTAAAAAAGGTCTTAAAATTGCCTTATCGGTACCGAGGGGGGAAGGGGAAATGTACGAACTTTTCGCGTATCCTCCCTCGCGATTGGACACCTTTCATCCGAAAAATCTGAAAAAAATCAAGAATGTAGGCCTTTATGAGTACAACAATAACAAATACATGAGAAGGCGCAATTCACTCAACTTTGTTAGTAATAGTATGATTTAACGATTTTATGTTTTCTTGAATAAAATCTTAACGGTACCCTCAATGAAATTCAGTACACAAATGACTATTTATAAGACTGATCTGTCCTGAAAGTTTCATAAATATCGAATGGTATTTAACGAAGTTATAGCGATTTGAATTTTCCTATATTACTATGGAACAATATGTGCTGTATTACTATGGAAACATATGGCTATGGAACAATATACGCTTTTTACCGACTCAGACACTACAGGTTTGCTAGGATTTGCATGAAAATTTCAGGAATGATAGGTATCATGAATATCTTTGAGAGTTGGTTCAGTTAGTGGTATCAGTAATCATAAAACAATATGGTGGCTGTTTTAAATGCGAAGATTGAATAATTTTGAGGTATTTTTCCTCAACTTCAACATTTAAGGTGCATGAAACAAGTCGAGGGGGTAGGAGAGAGCACCTGGCAAAAGGGCTTTATAACCATTCTAGAATTCGAAAAAATAGGCCATGAATCGATGGTTACAGTACAGTGACTCTTGCAAAAAAATTTCATCAAACGTTGCCGATATGAGTATCTAATGAAAGTTCTTTATAGAAGCTTTTCAAAACAGGGGAAATACATGAAAAATGTGTTTCCTCCCTCGTGAATGGACACCTGGGACCTAAAAAATCTGAAAAAATTATCAAGGGAGATATTTATGAGTATTACAATAACAAATACCTCAGAAGTCAAAATTCGTTCAAATTTGTTTAATAGTAAAGTATAATCCTCGAATTTCACATTTTCTCCAAGAAAATCGTATATTACATGTTTGTTGATTTTATTCTGACATGAGCGTAGGCCTGTCTACCTAACTTGTTATTTTATGGGTTGTTGGATATTTGTTTGCTCTGGTTCATCTTGCTTCTGTTTTCGTCGGAGAGTGTAATCTACGATAGTATTAAGAAAATTGCGTCGTTATGAGTAACAAGTTGTTCATTGATAATGTTACCGTTTGGTTTTCTATGTTTATATATTTGAAGTCTTTCTAGGATGTCAAGTTTTGACCCTTTGCTTTGTTTGTGTAGCAATCTCGTTAAGTTTTTCATGGCGTCAGGCCCATGCGCATGGTTTTGTAAGTGCGTCGCGTAGTTTGAGTCGGCCTTGTTCTCCATGAAAAATCGGAAGTGCTCTTTGTGTCTTGTCAGTCGTTTCCGTGTTGATTTTCCTATGTATACCATGTCAAAGTCCTCGCATGTCAGTTTGTATATGTCACTGTTTTCGTATATTGATGCGTAATTCAGTTTTGGTTGCAGTTTGCTTCCAACGTTTTTGATAGTTTTGAATGCAGTTTGTATTTTTTTAAGGAAGTTTGACAGTTTGTATGTCTCTTTGCCGACGTTTGTTAACCAAATTTACTATTGGTCAATCTTGCGTACTTCAGTCAGTTGGCGGTCCTTGTTAAGTTTGTACCGTGTAATTATTATGTCAACGAAGTATTCTTTGTACGTGTTGTTACTAGCTATACCTTTAATGTTATTTAGTTCGTTGGTGTAGTTAGTAGGAGTTATTGGGATGGAGTGAAGTCTTTTAACTATTTATGTACGCTGCTAGTTTATGTTGTACGGTATGGTTAGATGTTACATGTATGGTATGGTTAGATGTTACATGTATGGTATGGTTAGATGTTGCATGTATGGTATGATCTGTTGGTTGGTTGGTTTTCTGTATATTTTATAGTGTAATCTTGTTCGTTCCCGTATCCATATAGCTCAGTTGTTTGTTTATTTCTTTTTACATAATGAAATTTTAAGAATATTTCTGATATTATTGGGGACATTGGATGTCACATACCCAAACAGCCCTTACCAATATATATGTTACAATATTAATGAACATAAAATATTTCTGCTTGATTTTGGTCTTATGAGATTGATTAGTTGATCTGTGAATCACACGCTATTATTGAACGAAAGTTTTTCTTTTAGTATGGTCAGTGCTTCATCGATGGGTATGGACCTGTAGGTAATGTTTAGTGATAATAGTCGACAAATGTCAGTCAATATAAGAGGTGGTTAAGTTCTCTAGATCGCGGCTGTTCTTCAGTCGTCAAAGTGCATGACATCAGCCAGTACCTTTGCCAAGTATTGTGCTAATTTATATGCAGGAGCTTGGCGGTAATTGACAACAGACTGGATAAGGATATTGGTTTTGTGGAGCTGAGTTTGTGCTTTAGATTTGTGTTTATGTAGCGATGCTTCTTATTAATGGGAATGATTAGTGGGGATTACATTATAGTAGTACGTAAGTCTGCTTTAAACTTGCCAGTGGAGTCTTTGTTCGTTAGCTCGTATTTGTTGGTGTTAATGAAGTCGCTATTTTTGTACGTAGTTCATTGTTTTAAGGATCATCATTGTATGCCCTTTGCCAGCTTTTGTCACTGTTAGCAGATTGTCCATAAGTTTTTCTGAGTGTGTTTTTGTATTTCCTGCTGTTCGTGGAAATTATTTTTGTTTATGCTAGTACGTATTTTTGTAGTATACCTAATGAAGTGTCTTGTGTTTCATCCCTTCATCTAACAGCTTCATTTTCTGTAATGTAAAAGTGGTGTTTGATTGATTTATAGTCCGTCCATATTTTTGTAGTCTATCTAGTGCATTGTGCCTTCCTGTGGTAGTTTGTCAATCACTAGACGATAATATTATCAACGAAAAATTCGCTTGTTTTACAAATTCCGGCGCAATTTTCTCAGTACTAGACTACATCGAAAATGGGAGCCAGACAAAGGAAAACAAACGGACATCCAGTAACCCAATAACCAAGAAACTAATATCGACCTGGCCTAACCTAGGGCCTACCTGCTTCACCCATCCTACAGCTATTAGAAGTAATTTCCTTACACACATAATGTGTGTAAGGAAATTAATATGTTTAGCTTTGAAAGTTTCTCTAACCACGTAATCTATCGATATGACCAGGATTGCAACGAACAAAAGTGATGGTGGAGGAGTCTTAGTGGATATCAGTAAGTTAATGAATAGTTCCTGTTGTTTATTGTCTTTTAATCCTCTGAAGTCGAATCCTCAATTAACCTCTTCAATCAAAATATATGCCCTGGCCCTAGTAGTATTCCCATACATATTTGAGAAGTCTACTGCATCTACAATATGTTTCCCTCTTTCATTGATTTCCAACCTTAGTTTGAGTTCTGGCACCTTTTCATCTAGCAGCATAGGATCAGGAATGATTGCTTCACAACCACAAACCTGACCATATTTACTGATTAAATTACAAAGATCTTAGATAACCAAACACAAGTCGATGTAGTTTTTACCGATTTTTCTAAAGCTTTTGATTCTGTGAATCATTTCCTTCTTTGCCTTAAACTGACTCGCACGAAATTCCTGGTTTTTTTAATTCCTGGTTATTACATCTAACCTTACTTTTCGGTTGGGTTTCTACAACCTTTTCCCCTGTTCAACCTAAATCTGGCATCTCAAAGGATTCTATCATTGTTTCTCTTGTCTATAAATGATCTTCCTTCTGTGATAACCTCTCCCTGCCTTTTGTACGCCGACAATTTTGATCAAGACTAAATAGAGTCCAGGGACACTAGCTCGAAAATGATAAACCGACAATTAATAAGAACGACGTTATTACGTTTATTCATAGTAAATTTACGTTACAGCACAAGAAATAGCATCGATGACTACTCGCATCGAGAGTTCGCTTACGACAGATTTCATTTTCTTTTCCAGGTTTGCCATTTACAGTCAGCCATCCTTCGCTGGAGATTTCGATGTCATCAGTTTGCTATTCTCTTTTAAATGGTCCTCGTCACGTATCGTTGTCATTTTCTGCGGGTAAGTGACACCACAGTTTCATTTTGTCTGATGCGTGAGTCGCCAAATACTTTTCAGATTGACCTGTACTTGGCGGCTCTTTTTCCACCATTACTGAATTGCTCGCTTTACATTTCGTTCCAGATTTATGTCGTTTATCGAAATGTGCCTTTCAGTTGTGTTTTCTTTTAAATATTTGTTCGCCAGTATGCGTTCGTATCTCTGGTAAGTTATTTTTGTTGGTTATTTCGTTATCCTGAAGTGCTAGAATCAACCTTTTGTTCAGAATTTCGCGTAGCTCGTAGTCAAAGAATATGTCGTGTGGCGTTTGCTGTACTTTTCCTGGCTGTGTTCAGAGATCTTTGGATGGATCTGAGTTAACGATTCTTTTTACGCTCTTTTCTACTTGAGTTGTCGGCATATTCAAAATCGTTCGTTGGACACACTCGGTTTGTTCATTTGTTCGGGGTATCCTAAGCTCAAACGTTTGTGGCGTTACTCCACGCGATTCCGATTGAAGGCCTTGGTGCTCCAGCTGACCCGTGGAGATGGGGTAGGAAAGCGCCACTTGCCAACCCTTGAACTGCCTCCAGGAGCCACTTAGCAAGATTGAGACTCCCCAGAATGATCAGAACACTATAAGACGCTGAGTTGTGTCACACGCACCAGGCCTACACCTTATCCTGATTGGCTAATATTCCCTAGCCATTAATTGTTCTTTCTCGGCTCGTTGAGCCGCCTACTGACGTTTCCACAAAAACGAACTTGAGGCCCCCTACACAGTCACCACCTAGACAATTTGGAGGCGAGGGGAAGGATTCTTGCCAGTCCAGGTGTAATTTACGCCTACCATCAACACTACATGCTCCACGTGCGATCACTTCATTGGCTGAAAACACTTATTGCATGCAGAAATTCCAAATTCTAATCCAAAGTTATTGTATTTTTATTATTTTCCTTCAAAGGGTAAAGATTCACACACTTGCGATTTCTGTCGAATTTCTTACATTGGGGGTCCCGTTCATGGTCAAGTTGTAGCTCATAAAATACTAACGCCTTCTGATTTCTCAGCTTCTGCACGATTTGCGCGCTTTCAACGGAACTCTAACGCTGTTCGTTGTTCAATTCGATTATCTTAGTTGTTTGCTTTTAATGCTCGTGCCTGTTGATTACTGGTTGTGGTGGCTATGATTACACTCGTGATTACCCAATTTGCAGCAAGATCGTCCTTCTCGTTGTCGAAAGAATCCATCAAAGAGACCGCTTTGACCATCGCTGTTTTTTTTTATTAACTTGTCGTAACGGCTCTTTTTCTTGAGGTGAAGAACCACAACAACGACCACGGCTGCTCAAATTTACAGCGTTTTCCTTGGATTTGAACCTAGTTTTTCTTGGTGGCCATCTTTCTTTCGCGCACAATCATCTACATTATCGATAACAGCAATATCGACTTGTTTTGGTTGTAGTGTCATTTGTTATTTTGATACTTTGTGGAGTGTTTACGTGTACAATCTAATTCTGGTGGTGACGTTTTTGGATCGAGTTTCTCCTGTAATGCTGCGAAAGAAATAAATATTGCCTTTTCTGTGCGTATTGTTCGCGATCCCTGTTTCGGTAAAACATTTATGTATTGATCATCAATAATAAATGTCATTCTGAAGAGCTGGTTCTAATCCGTACAAGCCGCCGAAAACAATAATTGCATGATTATAGTGAAGACTTCTGGCTCCAATATCGGAAATGCTCGCACCTCTATCAGAGGTGTCAGTTGTAAGATCGTAACCTTTTTGATAAGTGGACTGTGTAAATACTTCTGAGAGGCAATTAGCAACTCGGATACTATAGGCCCAATATACCCCTGTCTTGGCGCGGAGTTCCCACGGTGATTCAACTGCTCTTTTTAGTTTTTTAGATTTGTTCTCTTGATCGGAATTCGTTCGTACTATTACTCGCAAGCCTTCTGTAAGCTTCTTATTGGGAAGGCCTACATTCTCATAACTGCCTATGCCTTCCTTTGCTTTTTTTCTCGATAACAATTCCTTCACGGTACATAAAATTATTCTGTTGACGAAGATAATGTGGATCGTCTAGAAGATTCAAAAAACCAGAGTATTTTAAGTCATTGTGCAGCGCGAAGAAAAATTCCCACAAATATTGCGGGCATTCGAGATATTGCAGGAGCCGTGCCAACTGAATACAACTTTTTCTAACAGTAACAGGTTGATCTACATCATCAATTTCTACTGTTTTATGCTTAATATCTTTATAATTTTCTATTCCTAAATCATAAAGTACAACGACATCATCGACTTGGAATAAATAGTACATGCTGCTCGAGCAATCTGACCGGCTAGATATGTTCTCAATTCTGCTGATTGCGCATTTGCCAGAATAGAACTGGGTACAGCAATACTTATGGTAGATACTTTCCTGAACTCCTCTTCGGTAGGCTTGTTCACTTGTTTTGTATGTTCTTCCAACTGTTTTGCCTTTTTCAACTTTTTCAGAATCTTTTCTTATTTTTGTTTCTTTGTCAGTAGTTTCCTTTCCTGATTTATTTTCTTCCATGACTTTGTTTCTTCGTGATTTTCTGCAACAGGATTGGTGTTCAGCATGCCAAATTGTGACGCCATGCTCCAAATATCAAATAATTATATATACACAGCGATAGCCCCAAATAAAGCTAGGGGGCAGTACTCTCGACCGAGAGACACATATGGAGCTCCTCGGCCCGAACCCTTATTTTTTCTATATAACTTCATCTCGATAGGCATTGACGTTGGGTCGAGGATTTGTAAGTGCACGGTTCTGCTTCTACCGCATTATATTCAAATGGCTACTTGAAAGTCAGCTGGTACCAATCAACTATTGCCACCATACGACGCCACTGTGCACGTGCTTGACCCTCATATGTTTACTAATTTAAGAGTGAATGGGGCCTTTATGTGAATGCAGTACTTGTCTGATTATGTTTAGTCAGAGCATATCTACTTACTTATCAGCTAAACATCCATTAACCAACAAGCAGCCGACAAAGCATAAGAGTGCCCCGAGCATATGCTACGAAAATTGAACCAAAACAGTAACACTTTAGCGTTGGATAGCTTTGTGCACCCCGAAATGGTTCTTTGAGAGGTTGCGCTTTCCTAGCTCCATGTTTTTCTGCTAGTCCTCTCGTGGGAGTGGAGTTGAACTTCGGTGGCGAAGAATAGCTGCTTCGTTTTAACTTAACTCCTAACCTTATTTATCACTAATAATTACATGGTTTATACTGATATTAACTCTACTTGATCAATTAATCATTCTTACCAGGCCTTCAGCGCGTGGAGTGGTTCGTTGACAATATTCCGATTAAAATATTGGAGTGCAAGGAATTCTTCCCGGCCAGGAGAGGCTTCGGGGTTATTTTTTTTTTGTTTTATTTTATATTTCGTAATACGTTACGAGTCGTAAATTTTTTTCATAGAAATAAACAATGAATGTTTTGGACGTACATGTTGTTCCACGCCCGGTGATAAATTGAACCGGAGTCCCAAATGAACCAGGCTTACAAAAAATACGTCAAGCGACAAGTTTGGTCTAAAGAAGAAGAACACAATACTCTCCGATGACAAGCGAAAAAATTATGTGCTAAAGAAAAAAATGACTGACCATAAACATCAATATCCAACAGATGAATGAAAATATGACCATACATAAAGTCAGATCGGCATCTACCTCTGTTTAACAACTAAGAGATGATTTCAATCCACAAACAAATCTTAGCAAAAGTGCGCAAGAATCAATCATGGCTAACCCAGTAGAAATTAAAAATAGACGACTGAGATATTTCCAGAAGCTATTCACAATGTTCCCAACAACTGCTGAAGCTGTGAACATTCCAGATGCAGAAGAATAGGTCCCAATTTTACCACCAACCAGAGAAAAAGCACAAATAGCGGGACATGAACTCAGAAAAAATAAGGTTCTTGGAATAAATGGCATATCAGCAGAACTGCTCCAGAAGAAGGCTTCCCCATATAGGTAACCTCTTCCATCAACTAGTACGGAAAATATGGTCAGAGGAACAGTTATAAGAGGACTGGTGAAAAGGTATAATATTTCCTATGCACACAATGGGGAATAAATTAAGGTTTAAAAATTATAGAGGCATCTTACTGTTGTGTATGTTTTATAAAGTGCTTTCCAAAATCGTAGAAAGAAAATTAAAGCCATACTATGAAAATATTATATGAGAGTATCAGAAAAAGCTTTTGAAGTGGATAGCCCACAATAGACCAAATAATCTCAGTTAAGGAGGCAATATAACATCGATGTGCACCAACACTTTGTAGACTTCAAGCAAGCATATAACAGTATTGACAGAAATGCTCTGTACAAAATAATGCTGCATGGTCAAAGGCACGGTGTTAAGCACAGGTATCAAATCAAGGTAAAAGGCGAACAGGCGGACAGTTTCAAAATGGGATCAGGCTTAAAAGTCTTTGATATTGAACTGGAATATGCCATTAGGAAGACATTAGCTGAACACTAAGGTTCAAGTCCACACAATCGGTAGCATATGCTGATGACGCCAATATTATGGTACGATCAATCTGAGATGCCAAAGAAGCATTTGTGACCCTAGAATCTGAAGCAAACTGGATTGGCCTATGAGTTAATGAAATTAAAACCGAATTCATGGCGCCAACGAGAAAGAACATCTCAGTTCAGCAAAACAGAACAGTAAAAGATTTGGACCTTGAAAGTGGGGTAACTTCTTCTGCCTTGGAGGAAACCTGAGTAGAAGAGGTACCGAAAAGCACGAGATTGGACACAGTGTAAATGCCGCAAATAGAGCCTATTGCTCCGTACTTCGGATTCTAAGGGTAGAGTTGTGCACAGGCAAAATAAACTCCGTATTCACAAATCACTAATCAAAACTGTGCTGTTGTATGGAAGTGAACAATGGACCTTGTCGAGGAAATCTGAAAACGCAGTGGATATATTTGAATACAAAGTGCTACGAAAAATCTACGGCCCAGTGAAACAAGGACAAGAGTAGAGAGTACGTTACAATGATGAATTGTATATGTAGGTAGGGCACAAGTTACTCAGCGGAAAAATCGAGGATTCGATAGGAAGACACGATAGAAACTGACAGCGGATCCTTACTGATTAACTGGAGAACGAGGTCGCTGAACTATGATGATAGGAGCAGATTGATTCTGGGAGACCAGGGCCCGGCTTGTACTGTCACGCCATCAATTATGACGTCTCATGTGCACTGCTGGTTTTGGGTTTTTTTTTTCTTTTTGTATAGTGAATATTTCTTATGGCCGGTTAATTGAATTGTGAAAAGCTCGACCATTCAGGGCTTAAACTTTGAAGCGTAAAGATGGGTAATAATTGTAAGTGCTCACATTCTACAGTAGAGCGTGAAGTCGGAAAATTGCGGTGCATTTATTGGAATCGGTTGCTTGTGATCCCGAGATGGTCAAGATTAAAACAATTTGCAGTGAGCTGTTATGGATTGCACAGGAACTTACGAAAAGCCTACATGAAGACAAATAAGGAAACTTTATATCTGTTTCCATAAAGAAGAAAATGTTATTTTTAATGGACACAGGTATTTTTTAAATTTCTTTTTATGTTCCTAGCTAGATTGCAAGTAGTCATCAATGGTAATAGTAGGATTTGGATTGGCAAAACTGTTGACTTTGAGGATGATTTCGTTTCCACGTTTCCCAGCCTCCGTGGCTTCAAGTTGGGTGCGAGGACGGCTTACGATTCCGCATGCAAATTTGGCGCTCGAGAGGAAAATCTTTAAAAATTTGTTTTACTTGCGATTTCTAACTTTCCATACTTTGGATAAAATTCATAAAGTACAAAAAATGAAGATTTATAAAAATATATTTTACAAATCACCAATAGATTGGCGTTAGATCTCAGGTCAAGAGAAAAAGGAAAATAATTTGTTGGAGTTAATTGTTTTGTGTATTTGATATCCGCAGGGAAATTCTTTTTCTTTTCAAGACAAAAAGTAAAATAATAATTTGTTGGAGTTATGTATATCTTAAGCGGTACCTACGCGTACATCTGCGAAATTCGAGTATATATAAAAGAACGAAGCAAATATATTTTCATCTTCTTCAATGTGCTTTAAAATAGAATTTTTGATAAATTTTATGCATTAATCTACGTGTCCTGTCCTAAATTGATTCCGAAAACTGTAGAAGGACATTAAAAATAAATCATTTGTTACTTACCTCGTTTCGAAATTGTATTGCGGCCTCTTAATAAATAATACCTTTGGTAGCATATCTATAAAAACACGTTTCACCCACGGCGCCATTCGATGTGTTTGTGGTGAACGAAAATGGACATTTAAAACTACCACAGTTACACATATACTGAAATGATAAAAGTGAAAATTTGTTGTAATGCGGTCATCATATTTCAAACACAAACATTTGAATATATACGATACAATAAAAGTGAATTTCGTGCCATCTATCAAAGTTAATTGTGGCACGATTTAGCATTTCATTTCACAAGAAGGTCCACGATAAATTATGATGAATGGCAATAAGCTGTATGGGAAGGATTGAAAGCGTTCATATTGTAGGTTGGATTTTCAATTTGCGATTTCTGTTAATTTAAATGAGCAATAAACTTCAGCATTTCAAACTGATATCAACATGAATGGGTAATATTTTACTGGCTCCACATGTTTATCAGAGAGATGTTATTTGAAATTCCACAATTTGAATTGAGTCCTAGCCTAGCAATTAATCGGCTATTGTAGCGGTAATAACCAAAAGTGGTTGTTGGGTCATCGAAATTGATTGATTGCGGAGGTTTTAATTGAACGGAGTGGCGGAATTTCAGGATTTAAATTAAAATTTTAGTATTGCTAAATAAATAGCACAAAATAATTGTGGATGATTTTCTGATAAAATTTACTTTGATCAGTTGAAGCACAATAAATTGCCTGTATAGTAAACTGTTTGCAATTAAAGCAAAAATTATCGCTGAGCTATTAGTGCAATCAATGAAGGTAAAAATAGGATATAACCTCCGAATTCTTCGAGCCTCCTCCACGGATTTTCATGAAAGTGGGTTAGTCGTTGGAGGATGCCTCAAATATCTGAAGTGGCAAGTGCCGACTTGCGGTTTTTGCCGTTTTAGAGGTTAAATCCACCATTTCTGAGAAAAAAATTGACAAAATGCTTATTTAAGCATTCTATAAATATTCTTTAATTCAAAATAATAATCCATCGCATAAATCCAAACCTGGGCTTTGAGATTTATTGTTAGGGTATTACGTTCCATGACCGTAACGGAATTTGAGGTGATATGGTCGACAGCACGCTCAACAATGTGATTATTACCAAATTTTTAGGGCTTTGTAAAATTTTTTTACAAAGACGTACTAGTTTCGCGTCCCACTTGTCTGTCTCTCCGTATGTTCGTCTGTACGTTTGTACGTGCGGTACAGCAAGTTTACATAGAAACTATAGCAACTAGAAAGCTCAAACTTTGTAAAAAGGTTAGAAATGGTGATCTCTCAAAAGTCAAAGTCGTATAAAATATTTCAAATTTTTTTAAGAGGAGTCCCCTTTTATAACAAAGTGGACAACAAATACCTCAGAAACCGAAATTCACTCAACTTTGTTAATGATTGCATGATTTGTAGATTTTAAAGTTTTACCCCCGAAATCAAAATGGTACCCTTGGACTTCTTGAAATTTGAATGATATAAATCAATATAAATCTTTACGGTCACAAAGTTTTACGGAAATCTAATCAAAATCAAGTGAGTTAAAGCCATTTCAAATGTATACAATTACAAAAACAATAATACGTCTTGATGGTTGATACAAATTTTAAATCGCCCTAGGCACTCTTATTTTCTTCTGACCTTCATGAAAATTTGAGAAATAGTGTTTAATTGCAATCTGTTTAATCGACAAAGCATTCAGAAAAAATTATTTAAAGTATAATAATATGGTAGCTGCAATGTGCTTATGAAAAAACTCTGCATCTTTTGCATAAATTTGAACGATTTTTTATGCAAGTATTGGATGAATAATTCAAGTCATCGATTCAAGCTATTAAACAAGTTGGGTAGACAGACCTATGCTCATGTCAGAAGGGTTTTGTACTCAACTTACAAAATGCAGTAACCAGCAACGAATAAAATCAAGAAACATGTCAAAGACGATTTAATTGGAGAAAATGTGAAGTTCGAGGATCATACTATTATTAACAAAGTTGAACGAATTTTGACTTCTGAGATATTTGTTATAGTTATACCCATAAATATCTCCTTTGATAATTTTTTCAGATTTTTTAGATCACGGGTGTCCATTCGCAAGGGAGGAAACACATTTTTCATGTATTTCCCCCCTGTGCCCCCACTGAAGCAAAAACTGTCAGTTTAAGAACTGTTTTGAAAAGCTCTCATAGAGAACTTTCAGTTGATACTCATATCGGCTACCTTTCATGAAATTTTTTTTCAGGGGCCACTCCTCTGTACTGTAATCATCGATTCATGGCCTATTTCTTCGAATCCTAGAATGGTTACAAAGCCCTTTTGCTAGGAGCTCTCTCCTGCCTCTTCGACTTGTTTCAATTGTATGTACTCATCTTCATGATACCTATCACTCCAGAAATTTTCATGCAAATTCTAGCAAAGCTGTAGTGTCTAAGTCGGTAAAAAGCGCATATGGCTCCATAGCAATATGTTTCCATAGTAATACAGGGCATATTGCTCCATAGTAATACACGAAAATTCAAATCGCTATAACTTCGGTAAATACTATTCGATCTTTATGAAACTTTCAGGAAAGATCAATCTTATTAATAGTCATCTTTTTGCTAAATTTTGTTGAGTTTAAAGGTACCGTTTAGATTTTATTCAAGAAAACACAAAATCGATAAATCATACTATTACTAACAAAGTTGAGTGAATTTCGACTTCTCATGTATTTGTTGTTGTTGTACTCATCAGGGGCTACGTTCATGATTTTTTTCAGATTTTTCGGATGGAAGGTGTCCAATCGCGAGGGGGGGGTACGCGAAAAGTTCGTACATTTCCCCTTCCCCTGCCTCCCTCGGTACTTATAAGACAATTTAACGACTTGTTTTGATAAGATCTCATTGAGACCTTTCCAATGACACCCTACTCGACTACCAATGGTGAAAATTTTTTTTTGAGGGGTCACCCCCCTATATGGGGAGACCCCCCTTAAACGCCTTTGAAAAAATTTTCCACCCTTGAACTTTCAAGAGGTCACCACTTCTGACCTTTCCACAAAGTTTCATGGCTGTAGCTCCTATAGTTTCCGAGAAAAAGTGCTGTGACATACAGACGGACGGACGGACGGACGGACGGACGGACGGACGGACGGACGGACGGACAGACGGACACAGGTCGTGATTGCAATAGGGTTTTGTATTTTAGTACAAAACCCTAAAAACTTGCTTTAAAGCCTAGCATGGTTACAAAGTCCTGCTGGTAGGAGCTTTCTCTTCCTTCCCCAACTTTTTTCAGTTAGTATTCGCTGGGTGGATTGATAGTTTGACAGCAGCAACAGAAGCTCAAACTCTATGCCACCACCGAGGCTTGAACTTGGGAGCTGCTGAGCAAGCGTAGTGTACCACGACCTACTGCTACACATGGAGTACGTGCATGATTTATAATTTGCATCAATTTTTCATTGGTAAATCGTTGAATTCGCTCCCTGAAATATTAAATCACACATGCAAAATGCACAAAACATTTGTTTACTGCTTATGATTTAACTTATCGATTTACCGTGAATCGATAAGTTAAATCATAAGCAGTAAATTTTTTAATTCAAGAATTTAAATCTTTGAAGACAAAAGGTTTGTGTTTGTTGTGTGAAGTAACCTGTACAGGTTTTATGTTTTGAATAAAGCGCTCTAGTTGGTTTACAAGAGTTTCGTTGGAAAGGTTGTTCTCTGATTCGCCTAGAATGTGGATGTTATCACCGTACACCATCATTGTCCTAGCAAAACCATAGGTAATGCTTCGAACCAAGATTGTTGCTCTTGACAAAGAAGTGCTTCTTTTAGGGTACGATTCCATCGTTCGAGTAAACAGTTAGTTTGCGGATGATATGGTGAAGAGCGCTTACGTTTAAAACCAAGTTTGATGCTAAGTTCTTTGAAGAGCCGCGATTCAAATTGTGGACCTTGGTCCGTTATTATGCATTTGGGAATACTGAAACGTGCTAACCAGTTTGAACAAAATGCTTGAACTATTGAGTGAGATGAAGCATCAATCATGGGAATGGCTTCCGTCCATTTAGTCATAAGGTCAATAATTGTTAGGCAGTATTTGAACTGATTGACCATATGAATAACTTCGAATCTTTCCGTTGGTGTATCAAATGCACATAATGGGGAAAAGACATGACGTGAAATTTTGGCTGTTTGACAATTGAGACAAGCTTTGACTCTATTTTCAATATCTGCTTTCATTTTGCCCCAAAGAAATTTGGATGTTAATAGTTTGATGGTGGCTTTAATACCGGGATGGTGTAAATTGTGAAATTGACAGAAGACCTGTTGCCTGAATTGTTCGGGTATAAAGGATCTGACTGAATTTTGACTATGATCACAGAGAATTTTGAGGGAAAAATTTGGAATGGGGACTTCTGTAAAACAAAACGATGGGTTTAGAAGGAGTGAATTTAGTTCAGCATCGTTTTGTTGAGCATGAGCGATTTCCGTAATGTCCACGGTTGAAGACAACTCGATTCTACTCTTGAAAGAGTATCGGATTCTACTCTTGAAAGAGTATCGGCAACAACATTGCTGATGCCAGATATATTGTGTATCAGTTGAAAATCGAGCAATATAATTAAACTGCCGATTTTGAATTGGAGAAGCCTTATCCGGATTTTGTTGAAGTGCGTAAATGAGAGGCTTCTGGTCAGTAAAGATTGTGAACTGACGACCTTCTAGCAAGTACCTGAAATGCTTAATAGAATAGTATATCGCAAGAAACTCTCTATCATAAGCGCTGCATCTCATCTGTAAAGGTGAGAGTTTGATTGAATAGAATTCCAGTGGTTGCCATGGATAATTGGTTTTTTGCTTGTCATCTCCGCCTATGTCAAAGTTTGAAGCATCCACCACCGATGAAAGTCGAGAGTTCGAGGAAGAAAAATATAGTAAAGTGGCTTGGGATAGCTGATATTTTGATTTTTCAAAAGCTTCTTCAGCGATAGGGTCCCAATCAATTTCGCGATTGCCATCTTTTTTCTTTCCCACCAAAAATCCATTCAAATGGCGATGGATATCTCCAGCATTTAGGATGAAACGTCGATAAAAGTTAATCATCCCGAGAAATCGTCTCAATTGTTTAACAGTTTCAGGTTTGGGAAAATTTTTTATAATAAAAACTCGTTCAGGACAAGGTTTCAAGCCCAGAGAATTGACGAAGTGACCGAGAAATATTACCTCTGCTTTCATGAAGTTGCACTTCTCTAAGTTTATCATCAAGCCAAACTCCCGATGTCGTTCAAAAAGAGTTTTTAAATGGGCCAGATGTTCATTTTCGTCTTTAGATGCTACAAGAATGTCGTCAAGATAATCAAAACAGAAAAATAAATCTCTAAGAATGCTTTGAATAAATCTTTGAAATGTCTGAGTAGCATTACATAATCCAAAGGTCATTCGAGGAAATTCAAATAATCCAAAAGGTGTGCAAATTGCGGTTTTATGTATATCCGATTCTTCGACAGGAATTTGATGATATGCTTTGACTAGATTTGATTTGAGTTCCGAATGGATAATTTGCAACATCGTGAATGTGAGGCAGTAGATAATTATCAGGAACGGTGATGCTATTTAGTCGTTTGTAATCACCACATGGTCTCCATTCACTATTTTCTTTTTAACGAGGTGCAACGGTGAAGACCATGGGCTTTTTGAAGGACGATAGATGCTAGCTGCTAGCATTTTGTTGAAATCTTTTTTTGCATCGGATAACCGTTTGCCACTTAATCTTCTCACTTTTGAAGAAATCGGATGGCCGGACGTTATAATTTTGTGAGTGAACGAATGTTTAATTGGCTTAAAAATTCCATCATCAACAATAATATTGCTAAACTGTTTAAATAAACCATTCAACTTAAGATTGTTGGATGCAATTAATAAAATTGATAGAGATTCAAAAAGTTGTTGAGAAATTTTAGCTTTAGGAGCAATTTTCGTTAATGGGTCAATTAGTGATCTTTCTTTAACGTCTACGATAAGGCCTAATTTTTTTAGGAAGTCTGCACCGATAATAGGTTTTATTACATCTGCAACGATAAAACTCCAAGGGAAATTTCGTCTAAGACCGAACTTACTGTGATTTTTTTATAACCAAAAATTTTAATGCGAGTTGCATTTGCAGCCGTAAGATAGAAATTGTTATCATGAGTTTTAGTTTTATTCTTGTTACTTGGTAACACAGAAACCTCTGATCCTGTATCTATGCGGAAAGTCAACCTCGATAAGAGGTCAAAAATCTAAACGGCTGCTTGTATCCGCGGCCGTTGACGAGGATACGCCCATTAGTTTAAAGTTTGATTATGATTTAATGGGGCGTGTGAAAATTGTGGTGTCTTTGGTTTATCTGGAGATTGTGCCTCATGACGGAAGGCGTTTGGGCCTTGTCGGTGGTCACCGGTATGGAATTTTGTTCGATTATTGATACGGGAATACTTCTTTTTCTACAATGAATGATAATTTCTCCGTTAAAAATCCATTTAACATTTATTTTATTTAATTATAAATTATAATGTCAATTAATTTAATATTTAAAGTCAACATTATTAACTGTAATCGTTGTGCAACCATTGTCTACAGTAGCTTGTAAAAGCCTCGTAAAAATTAATTAAAAGTGTCAAAAAGTTTTAACTTAGGTTACTCTTTTATCGGAATTGTATAATGTGTGGATATTTAAGTTATTTCGAAAATTCAAAAATTCAAACCCAATTGAATTAAAAAAATAATTAAAAAAGACAATAAAGGAATCGCCATATATATATATATATATATATATATATATATATATATATATATATATATATATATATATATATATATATTTATATATGGCGATTCCTTTATTGTCTTTTTTAATTATTTTTTTAATTCAATTTTTATTCAATTTTTAATTCAATTGGTTTTGAGTTTTTGAATTTTCGAAATAATTTAAACATTCACACATTATACAATTCCGATAAAACAGTAACCTAAGTTAAAAACTTTTTGACACTTTTAATTAATTTTTACGAGGTTTTTACACGCTACTGTAGACAATGGTTGCACAACGATTACAGTTAATAATGTTGACTTTAAATATTAAATTAATTGACATTATAATTTATAATTAAATAAAATAAATGTTAAATGGATTTTTAACGGAGAAATTATCATTCATTGTAGAAAAAGAAGTATTCCCGTATCAATAATCGAACAAAATTCCATGCTGGTGACCACCGACAAGGCACAAACGCCTTCCGTCATGAGGCACAATCTCCAGAAAAACCAAAGACACCACAAGGGCCACAAGCTCCGGATAAACCGAAGCCACCACAAGGGCCACGATCTCCGGATAAACCAAAGCCACCACAAGGACCACAATCTCCGGATAAACCAAAGCCGCCACAAGGGCCACAATCTCCAGATAGGCCCAAACTACCACAGGGGCCACCAAATCCAGATCGGTCAAAGCCTCCACAAGTGCCACAATCTCCAGATCGATCAAATCCACCACAAGGGCCGCCCTATCCGGATCGACCAGGTCCACCTGAAGAATGCACATTTGAAACGAACAAGGAAAAAAAATTTGATATTTGTCAGCTGAGAGACGACAGATTTTTTTTAACGATACATACATTCAAAACAACATGTGTCGTTTTGATTAACGTGAGCACCTGCCTGTTATAGGCCTAATCTCACGGTCACCATTAGACAGCGATTGGTTTAAGCGCCAATCATTCGCCCCCAAGTTCGGTACCAGTTTACATTGAGGAAACTCTCAACTTTGATACTGGTAGATCCGAGACCCAGCTGTATCTGACGCTATAAGGTTAACGCCAACCTTTGTTTGCACCACAAGCCACCACGAAACTCCCCGAAGGGCCGCAACCAATCAGCTGACCATCTTTATGATGGAGGCTCATCAGCTGCCCGTGGTACCTGAATATACCTCCAGGGTTGAGGTTCGCAGCAATGAGTTGATCTTGTTATCGAACAATCACAAAGCCACTATGTTTCGGATCCAGTTTCAATCCTAGTATTTTTACTAAGCGATTCGGGTACCCCGGGAACGCCAGTCCCCGTCGGCTTCACTGGAATCGGAGACGACAACCCAACGATAGCAGTTGCACCCCTTTGAATAACCAGATCAGTTCCGCCCTGGGGGTATTCAAAACAACAGTTGTAAACTATCGAACCAATTTCCATTCTATCATCATCACCGACAAGGCACAAGCGGCACACCGACAAGGCACAAGCGTGATCCGCCAAGAAATTGCACCATCACCATACTAGTGACCACCGACAAGGCACAAGCGCCTTCTATAAAGAAGTGTTATCATCACCATACTGGTGACCATCGACAGAGCTCAAGTACCGATTCACATCTTCAAAGCAAGTCGAAGAAACTATTATAAGGATTATCTATCTTCTTTCGGACTTCAGGTATTTAATGATCAAATTTCCATACATTTTAGTTCGCAAAAAGGAAAAGGTATTTCCTACCACGGGGGGATATACCCGTCTAGAGGCACCCTACAACCCCTAGGTTTTATTTAATTTACAAATCATATATTATATCTTGAAACGGATCTGAATTCGTGACCCGAATCGGACAAAGCAAATTAAGGAAGCTTCAGACAGTGTCCTCGATATTTTTACTGGTGCAAATAATTATCGATCACATCGACAGCATTGCAGTTTCAACTCGATCTTTAAAAGCAAGTTACGAATCAATCGCAATTTTCATCGTCAATCAATTTCCGTTAATTCATTCGATTGATTGTGTTGGAGGTTTCCGGATTATTCAGCCTATATAGACACAGTCAATATTTATTGTAAAGGTTGCTCCTTTATTTTTTATCCTCAATTTACATATATATTTACTACATTCAATTTAAATAATTTCAAAGTACTTAATTTTTAAAATCCGAAAAGGAAAAGGTATATCCTACGATGGGAGGGATATACCCGCCTAGACGTACCCATCAACCCCTAGGTTTTATTTAATTTACAAAGTTTTAATAACTAATTCCGCAAATTTTTAAAAAGTTTTCAAAAATATTTCCGAGTTTATAAATATGCCGGATCAGCGTGAAGAAATCTTTAGAGACGCTGCTAATGCCCCCAACATTTGAGACAACTTCTCAATTTCAGCCCCACCAGCAAGTAATCGTTATAATAACATTAACAATTCCCCAAACAGATCCATCAATGCAGTTTCTGTGAAAACGTGTCCTTTTTGGAAGTAATTCCCTGAGGCGTTGTTCTTTCAGCTTAAAAGTCAGTTTGACCAATCAAGAATCACCTTGGAACAAACCTAATTCAACCATTTGCTCTCGGTTCCTTACTATGATCTTTTCAGGCTTGTTAGTGACCTGGTTTTATCCCCTCTGCCTTCTGATCCTTATTCAACGTTGAAAAGAGCCCTAATTGACAGACTTTCTATTTCGGAATCTGAAAAAATTAAACAAGTTCTGACCGAACTTACTCTTGGGGATAACCTCCCCCCGCAGTTATTACTTGACATGAAAACTAAAAACAAAGGACGTTTGAGCAATAACATTATTAAAACTTCAGGGCTTCAACCAAAATTTCTCAACAACTTTTTGAATCTCTATCAATTTTATCAATTGCATCCAACAATCTTAAGTTGAATGAGTTATTAAAACAGTTTAGCAATATTATTGTTGATGATGGAATTTTTAAGCCAATTAAACATTCGTTCACTCACAAAATTATAACGTCCGGCCATCCGATTTCTTCAAAAATGAGAAGATTAAGTGGCAAACGGTTATCCGATGCAAAAAAAAGATTTCGACAAAATGCTAGCAGCTAGCATCTGTCGTCCTTCAAAAAGCCCATGGTCTTCACCGTTGCACCTCGTTAAAAAGAAAATAGTGAATGGAGACCATGTGGTGATTACAAACGACTAAATAGCATCACCGTTCCTGATAATTATCTACTGCCTCACATTCACGAAGTTGCAAATTATCCTTTCGGAACTCAAATCTTTTCCATTCTAGATCTAGTCAAAGCATATCATCAAATTCCTGTCGAAGAATCGGATGTACATAAAACCGCAAATTGCACACCTTTCGGATTATGTGAATTTCCTCGAATGACCTTTGGATTATGTAACGCTACTCAGACATTTCAAAGATTTATTCTCAACATTCTTAGAGATTTATTTTTCTGTTTTGATTATCTTGACGACATTCTTGTAGCATCTAAAGACGAAAATGAACATCTGGCCCATGGCAACCACTGGAATTCTATTCAGTTAAACTCTCACCTTCACAGATGAAATACAGCGCTTATGATAGAGAGCTTCTTGCGATATACTATTCTATTAAGCATTTCAGGTACTTGCTAGAAGGTCTTCAGTTTACAATCTTTACTGACCACAAGCCTCTCATTTTCGCACTTCAACAAAATCCGGATAAGGCTTCTCCAATTCAAAATCGGCAGTTTAATTATATTGCTCGATTTTCAACTGATATACATATATCTGGCATCAGCAATGTTGTTGCCGATACTCTTTCAGGAGTAGAATCCGATACTCTTTCAAGAGTAGAATCGAGTTGTCTTCAACCTTGGACATTACGGAAATCGCTCATGCTCAACAAAACGATGCTGAACTAAATTCACTCCTTCTAAACCCATCGTTTTGTTTTACAGAAGTCCCCATTCCAAATTCTTCCCTCAAAATTCTCTGTGATCATAGTCAAAATTCAGTAAGACCCTTTATACCCGAACAATTCAGGCAACAGGTCTGCTGTCAATTTCTCAATTTACATCATCCCGGTATTAAAGCCACCATCAAACTATTAACATCCAAATTTCTTTGGAGCAAAATGAAAGCAGATATTGAAAATAGAGTCAAAGCTTGTCTCAATTGTCAAACAGCCAAAATTTCACGTCATGTCTTTTCCCCATTATGTGCATTTGATACACCAACGGAAAGATTTGAAGTTATTCATATGGTCAATCAGTTCAAATACTGCCTAACAATTATTGACCTTATGACTAAATGGACGGAAGCCATTCCCATGATTGACGCTTCATCTCACTCAATAGTTCAAGCATTTTGTTCAAACTGGTTAGCACGTTTCAGTATTCCCAAATGCATAATAATGGACCAAGGTCCACAATTTGAATCGCGGCTCTTCAAAGAACTAAGCGCTCTTCACCATATCATCCGCAAACTAACTGTTTACTCGAACGATGGAATCGTACTTAAAAGAAGCACTTCTTTGTCAAGAGCAACAATCTTGGTTCGAAGCATTACCTATGGTTTTGCTAGGACAATGATGGTGTACGGTGAGAACATCCACATTCTAGGCGAATCAGAGAACAACCTTTCCAACGAAACTCTTGTAAACCAACTAGAGCGTTTTATTCAAAACATAAAACCCGTACAGGTTACTTCACACAACAAACACAAACCTTTTGTCTTTAAAAATTTAAATTCTTGTTCGCATGTTTTTATCTGAAAACCACCTATTCAGTCCTCTTTAACACAACCCTATGATGGTTCATATCCTGTTGTTGATCGAAACGCTAAAATTTTTACTGTTAAGATAAAAAATAAGGATTTATCGATTTCAGTGGATCAAATAAACCAGTAGACTTCCTCACAGATACAAACACCTATAACACATCTTTTATAACACAGGATACTGATATAAACAAGTTGGGTAAACAGACCTACGCTCATGTCAGAGGGGTTTTGTACCCTGCTTCTCAGAAATGCAGTCACCAGCAATGAATAACGTCAAGAAATATGTCAAAGAGATGTGCACGTTCAAAGGAAAATTCATTGTTTTTCTACTTTCAACGGTCGCCATTTTGTTGCAAACCAACAAAAATCACTCAAATAATGAATTCTCAATAATATTAATGTTATTGACCTTATTGGAAAATTTCAAGAAGATCAAGTCAAAACTGCAGTGACTGATTGGATGGAAAGTCTATAAAATACCAAAATCAGGTGTTATTGTTGTTGTAGTTGGAAAAATTTCAAACAGCTATAAATTCCGTGTATATCATTCGATTTTCATCAAACTTGCAAAGTTTAAAAATCCTTAGTAGGACTACGTAAATATTGAATTTTGTTCAGTTTAAGGGTACCGATACGATTTTATTAGGGAAAATGTGAAATTCGAATATCATACTATTATTAACAAAGTTGAGCGAATTTCGACTTCTACGGTATTTGTTGTTGTTGTACTCATAAACACCTACCACAATTTTTTCAGATTTTTCGGATCACAGGTGTCCAATCGCGAGGGGGGCGACACAAATTTTTCGTGTATTTCCCCTCCCTGCGCGTCCCTCGAAGCAAAAAGTATCAAATTAAGACCACCTGTTTTGAAAAGTTCTCATCAAGGCCTTTCATTTGATACCCATATCGGCTACCTTTGATGAAATTTTTTTTTTCGAGGGCCACTCCCCTATATTGGGAGACCCCCCTTAAATACCTTATAAAATTTCTTGTAGTTGAACTTTGAAGAGGGCATCACTTTACACCCGCATACAAAATTTGATGTTTCTAGCTTAAGTAGTTTGCGAGAAAAAGTGTTGTGACACACGGACGGACGGACGGACGGACGGACGGACGGACAGACGGACAGACGGACAGACAGGTCGTGAAACTAGTAGGGTTTTGTAAAATTGTTTGCGGCTAAGTTATAGGCGATTGAATATTTAACAATTACTATAACATTAACACGTGATACTAAGGAGATCCACGTTTGAAACGGACCTAGCCACTATAAATATGTAGGAATTTTGATAAAAAATTTAGAAATGGTTAGTAATATCGATGCGTTATCAAGACAAATTAAACGACGGGGTCAAAACACTTGAAACAAAATGGCGGCGAATATAAAAATATAATAACTATAATAATTCTTCGAACTCAGTTTATGAAATCTGTATATAAGTCAAGTTTTGATATACAGAATACATTTACAATACCCTTCTGACAGGAGCACTCTCCTGATACTTCAACTTGTTTAATTATTTTTTTTAATTCAATTTTTAAATCAATTGTTTTTGAAACTTCGAATTTTCGAAACAACTTAAATATTTACACATTATACAATCCCGATAAAAGAGTAACCTAAGTAAAAAAGTTTTTGACACTTTTAATTCATTTTTACGAGATTTTTTCACGCTACTGTAGACAATGGTTACAATTGATAATGTTAACTTTAAATATTAAATTAATTGACATTATAATTTATAAATTAATAAATGTTAAATGGATTTTTAACGGAGAATTTATCTTTCATTGTAGAAAAAGAAGATTTCCCGTATCAATAATTGAACAAACTTCCATATATATATATATATATATATATATATATATATATATATATATATATATATATATATATATATATATACATTCACATATACTCGTATATATATATATATATATATATATATATATATATATATATATATATATATATATATATATACAGTCTTCCACAAAAGTCAAGGTACAGTGATAAATATCATGAAAATTGTTTGATATTTTTATTTAAAAAACCCATAGTGATAAAATTTTTTTGGTATTACTTCAACTATAATCATTACACTTTAAATTCATGTAAAACAAAACGAAAATTCTGTCGTATTAATATATTATTACATATGATGTGTTGGAAAGTCAATGAATGAAGTCCACAAAAGTCATGGTACACCTAAAGAAAAATGATGCAAATTGTAATTACAGTCTTGCATAGTTATTTGAATTATACTTTTCTTAATATTTTGTCGGATATCCTTTCATCTGAATTACTGACTTCAGTCTTTTAGGCATAGAATATACCAATTTTTTAGTAAATTCGCTGCTGATTCTGGCCCACTCTTCCAATATAACATCCTTAAGCTGCGCCTTGCTTGATATCACTCTTTTTCGGATTTTTGTCTCAAGCTCATTCCAAAGATGCTCTATAGGGTTCAAATCAGGGCTTTGAGGCGGTGTAGCAAGCATGCGAGTATTGTACAATAGCCACATTCGAACTTTATGCGCAGTGTGCTTAGGGTCATTGTCCTGTTGAAACAAGAAATCTTCTCGCATACCTAATTTGGCTGCACTTTGTTTCATGTTGTTTCGTAGAATCTCTAAATAAGAGTTCTGATCCATAGTATTTTCGATGAATGTCAGATTTCCAACTCCAGCAGCAGCCATGCAACCCCAAACCATAACACCATCGCCTCCATGTTTTACTGTTTTAATAGTGTTCTTGGGATTAAATGCTTCTCCTACTTTTCGCCAGACCCTCATATGCCCATTTACACCAAATATACAAAATTTAGACTCATCCGAAAACAAAACATTATCCCAAAACGTTATTGGTTTGTCAATATATGCTTTTGCAAATGTTATTCTTTTTTGTTTGTTTATGGAACTTACAAGAGGTTTTCTTCTAGGCGTACGAGATGAAAATCCAGCTTCCACGACAGCTCTACGCACAATTTCTTCGCTAACCTCCTTCTTATCATTAATTCCAAGCACATCGCAGATTTTTCTACAGCTTAGAAATGGATCTTGTTTTACCATTCGCGAAATTTTTCTCTTGTCCTTTGCACTTAGTTTAGATGGACGACCTGTTCGGGGCCAATTTTCCACTCTATTTTCCTTCTTGAATCGATTTATCACTTTTTGAATGGTTGACCGACTTCGCAACACTAGTTCAGCTATTTCAGAATATGATTTGCTCTGATTTGAATGCAGATTAATAATTATTTCACGCTCCTTAATACTCAACTCCTTTCGACTCATTTTTTAAAAATTTTATTAAATAAAAGATACACCACGAATACGGACGCGATATTAAAGACAGCGGCCTACGGTTGTTAACTCACTCTGATAATATGAACTTGGGGGATTCCACTTTTTACAAATAACAGGGCATTTTCTGCAACTGTACCAAGACTTTTGTGGAGTAGAAAAGAGACATTGCCAACAAAAAATTATTGTCTTCAATGATCATTATTGCCGAATCCCTTTAAATTTATGAAAACTTAAATTCAACAGAACTCGTATCATTACCATTTCATAACTTTTGGTTTTCAAATAAAAATATTGATTCAGTAATACAATTTTCAGTTACCGATTCTCTGTACCTTGACTTTTGTGGAAGACTGTATATATATATATATACTCTCGCTTGATAACCAGCACGGTTGAGAGCTCTACGAATAGTCCGGGCACTAACATTAGTACCATTTACATCTGCTAATTGATCCCTAATACTTCTGGACGTTGTAGTCGGATTCTTTTTAACAATTCTTAAAATTTTTCGTGCGTCTGTCTCTGTTAGTTTACGATATCGAAAACTGTCGAACGACTTCTTCCAATTATTTTTGATATTTCAGAAAAGGATTTATTCTCTTTATACAACTTTATTATAACTTTTCTTTCATGTATACAGGTTTCTTTGCGATTCTTAGCCATGTTTAACTTTCTTCACTTAAAACTGACAAGTAAATGACTGATATCTGAAAAACACATCTCAACATATAATTAGGGGAATTCCCTTTTAAACTCGGAAATGAAAAGAAAAGAATTGCTCCAAACTTCAATGACTAATTTCACACTTTTCAAAATGTCCGATTACTTTTGTCCACTTGATGCAATGTGAATTTGAATTAGTTGTTAATTTTCTTGTGAAAATCTTTTTATTTCTGTTTTATTTTTTTGTGCAATTAATTGAGAATACAAGTAACTTTTATATAAGGGAAAAATTTTTATTTCATTTCAAAGCTTATGCTCGTAAAAGTATTTTATTGCTTGTTTCTTGTATTGTCCGATCACTTTTGGCCACCTCTGTATATATAAACGGATACCAACACACACATTTATCCATAGTTTGTAAGCATTTACCTACGTAAATAAAGGGTAGTCCAACCAAAACGCACGATATTAATCGTAAATTCGTAAATAAAACAAAAAGTTTTCAGAGAATTATGTTAATATTTTTTTATTAAATTTTTTACATTTTCCCTTCCACTCTGCTCCTCACAGCAATATCTATCATTTTAAGACCTGTTTTGAAAAGTTCTCATTAATATCTTAAAATTGATATCCATATTGCTTGCATGCAATGAAATTTTTTTCAGGAGTCAATTCTCTGTTACACGTTATAATTTTTTTGATAAACTTTGAACAGGACGCCACTTTACACCGACTTACAAAATCTTATGTTTCTAGCTTATGTAGTTTGCGAGAAAAAGTGGTGAGACACACGGACGGACGGATGGACAGACAGATGGACTGACAGGAATTTTTTTAGGTTATTGTAAAATTATTTGACAAAGCCTTAAAAAAGGAAGTTTTTGAGGAATTTGGAAAATTCAGTTTTTTAAATCGTACTTTTTTAAAAATAAGCATTCAAACCCTGTCAAATTTTTCGAACTTATGATTTATAATAAAATAAAGTAAACTTTACAGAGATTTTTCTCAATTTCCCTTTTTGTGGAAATGGCATGTTTCTATCACACATCTTTTCTTATTTGCACCATAACTCCCTTAGTTTTAATGTTGTAGACTTAACTTGGAGCTCATTCAAAAGGTCTATCGAAGTACTTTGGAAACTTTTGCTTAAATATTTTCCAAAAAATGTATCGGTATCCCGCTATTAAGCCTTGAAAACTTAGAATCAAGTATTCAATTAAAAAAGATCCCTTTAACTATACTCGTAAGTCGCTATAAGTCGCTTTGGATTCAACTTACAATTTTAATTTAAAAACCAATCTCTTTTTGTTTTTTTCATTACCTTTAATTTTTTGTGCGGACAATATGTTTCGAGATATGCATGATTTTAGAGTTATTAGTGAGAAATCGTTTCAAAATATACATTTTTTCACGATGAATCAACAATTTCAACCATTAGTAACTCAAAAACGATTGACTTATCAACAATCATTGATTGAATCATATCAGATACGCAAAATATGGTGGCGCTGTGTTTTACGTAATGTCTTTGCATCCCACATCAGCAGTCATATTAAGCTTGCTAGAAAAAACGATGTAGAATGATTGGTAGTAGTATTTTAACGAAAGGTTTCGGCCAGTTGCTTGGGAAGAGATAACGAAGAGGTTATCCCCACCTGGCAGTGAAATCTTGATCACGGACACTTCAAGAGATTCAAAGCTTTTGAATTCGACTTGTTCAATATTTTGGAAGCAATTGGGTCTTCTTACCAATATCCCGGTGCCACCTCCCCCATCACCGTTTACTCTATCGTTTCTTATAACTTCAAAGTCCTAGAGTGTCATGGAGTGCCATGAATATAGGTGGGTTTCCGTGAGAAACAGGTTGTCAGGCTTTTGCTTAGTAATCAATTCAAGGATATAATCACGTTTGTGCAAAACAACAATGGAGTTGACGTTGATCGAGATGAGGCGAAGCCTATCCATGGGAATGTGACTGGATAGCAAGTTATTTTCAGCAAGTTGAAAGCTCTAAACGTTGAAAAACAAAGACAATTTTTGAAATTTGTTTGATGATTCTTTCTGCTGGTCCTCTAGCAGAATGTGCAAATGATACCCCGGGCTCGACGAAGTTGGAAGGTATCACACTGCAATGTGCTTGCGCTTGCTTTGAAATAAATTTTACTTTTGCGGGCATATATGATGTTGGTTGATCAAATACACCGCAGTTGACGCAGAACAATTTTTCGTTGGGCTCCATCTGAGCTAATTTACACTGACCGGCGGCATGCAGTTCTTTGAATTTTACGCATCGATATTGACCAAATCGTTGCCACCGGTAACACTGGTTGACTTCTCTTTTCGGGAGGCGTTTTCACCTTGTCACTCTGAAATTCAAGTAACTCATCCGTTGAAGGGCACTTGGACTGCTTTTATTAGAAATTTGTACCAGATAAAGTGATAAATTCTTTTTTTTTTTGGATGGTCTATCCCTATGATGCAAAGGTTTTGACAGAAATGAATTGAATTTCTGGTGCAGTTTCCTTGAGCACCTGAAGGAGATCGACCATATCCTCTCCGCAGTCCTGATCCTTGAACAGAAACACCTGATTTTTTTTCGCTTTTTGGGTGATATGTGAAGTGTGGAACCTCCCTAGGATTCTGTGCATCTTTGATTGATTTGAAGCGAACAAAAGATTCAATTTTATTTGTTAATTTTTCTGCATTTACTCTTATGGTTTCAAAATTGCTTAGTTTTGGAATCATCTTCTACATTTTCTTCAATTTCTATTGCTTCTTTCAGTCCTTCTAGATACGCAAAATAGTTTTGGCTATTGTTAGCGCCACCAGCACTTAGAATTGCTTTGGAGTTTACTTATTTCACACTTTTTTCGCCTTGGTTTCCTGTTGCACCTGATTCAGCGGCTGCGGTTTTTGAGGCTTTATCCGTTTTCTGACTAGAATTTTGAGGGACTGTCTCTATAGTTTTAGTTCATGCTTTTCTTTTCGTAGTTTAGTCATTCCTTTGTTGTCTTCTATATTTTGCCACTTGCATCCATCATCTGTGGTGTTTTCTAGATTATGTTTACTTTTGTTGATTGTTACCAGTTTCCTGTTCGACGTTTCCCCAGGTTCTCCCAACGGTGGGATGCCATCGGGCACCTCCTTACTAGTAGTCCCAAAGTTGTCTTTGGACTGTTCGCTCTTCTTGGTGTATCAAAGCAATATAATATTCAATGTAAATTCTTTGAATCCATTGCTGACGATATAAGCTTTTTTTCAATAAAAATTGATTTCGGACTGATGTTTTAAAAAATTAATTTAATTTTTGAAATCTTTTGACAGAAGCGATTAAAAAACACATCTGTACGCAACGAATGCTAGACAGAGAGTTTGCTTGCACTTGTTAACTGTGTTGAAATAGTCGTAGGGGTTTTTCAATTTTTTTTGTGGCAAGCGAAATTACGTCGTAACGATTGAATGCATTTGAGTGCTATCTCATATGTTAGGATGAACTCAATTGAATTTTTGAGTCAAAATATGATTTGAATGGTAAGTGTATCATGTAAGCGATAATTAAGACCGTGGCAGAACAGGTGGTCGGACATCAAGCCCAGCACAAAAGATATGATTGGCTCAATGATGAGTGGCAGAATGCGTTTGACAAAAAGAATCAGGCATACAAAGAACATACTGGGTGCGTCAGTGAAATCCGGAAAGAATATGCAGTTTATAATAATTACTATTTATTACCTGTAACCTAACATTAACCTGTATTAATCGATCAGTTTGCCCCCCGAGCTACTCGATAATTCAGCCGATGCACCCACTGATTTCATCTACAAAGCGTATGCTATTTTGGTGGCAATATTATGCCACAAATTGTTGCATAACATGCGTAGCGGAATCGGCTTATGTTCACCACTTAATCCCGTGAATGTGCGGAGTAAAGCTCTGCCACTGAACCACGACTTGACGACGGGAGTGGGTGCTGGCATACGGTTCCTTGTGGAGTTGGCGAAACAGCTGCCACGGTAGGCGTGGACGCTCTGTCGTTCTTGCGATCATTTTTGAATTTTCAGCCGCAAATCTATAAAAAAATTCTAGTTTACTCGCTAGTATTTTTTACATAATATGCAAGGAAAGAGCGTGGGGTCGTGCAGAAATGTGTTTTTGTGGTAAAGAATCAGCGTGGGAAAGGAAAACCGTCGATGATTTACAGCAGATTTGACCTTAGTGCTTCGCCCTGATCGAGTGCTGACTCAGGAGTTGCACGCAACTTTCCCCTTGATAATATCAGACTGGGAGCAAGTAAATATTAGAAGACTTGCGGCTGGCTGTAAGCCGTGGTGCATGATATGAAAAATTTTAAGTGCAACTTCATCGGGAAAATGTGGGATTGTGCTTTGAAAACTGGCCAAAGTATCGAAATTTCTAAAATTGTGTGCAGAGCCCAAGTTGCCTCAGTGTCACGAACGATTGAACTTGAAACATTAGAAATAAGATGAAAAGTGAGCAAATAGTGAAAAATACGAAAATGTATTTCAGTTCGTGGGTTTTTGACAGACGTGCTCCAGATGGACTCATTTTCTAAGGCAGGCTTAGCGATGTTGTGAGAGTTTCAGAGTGGAGTGAACATTTGTATACACAAGCAAGTGGAAGATAAAACAAAAAGTGAAACAGACTGCATTGAAAAAAGGCAAAATTAAAGACGTTTCAGATGTACACTATCCGGGGTGCAATTGATCCTATATAGCATCTAGATGTTTGGCACGGAATTGTGCATTGTTGGCTCCAGTTCACCGTAATTGGAAATCCTTATGGAAAATGTTCTCAGGTAAAAGCGTAGATCAGCCAAAATCCTAGATCCTTTATCAATGGCTCCTTTTCAACATTCGTGTCAAGGTTTGCGAGCAGCTTGAGCATCATATTATTTCTGCGTTAAGATTGGTAAAGCCGTGGAGCGGTCTCGGGGAGAGGGATGGCCGGAAGTTCTCAACATCGAGTGGTGTATCGATACACAATTTCACGCATGATGCGTTCTGTTGCGATATGTTCCTGCGATCGAGCATTTCTTCTCAGAAGAGACTGATTGTGTTGTTGATTTGGCTCTACCGGCTGATGAAAGTAGCTTTCAGTTTGGCATGAGTGCAAAGACGACGAATTGAGGTTTTCAATTGATAAAGTAGAAGCAACATAAGAACGTCTAAAAAAATAACAAAAACACAGGCGACTTGTTAAGTAGAAGAACATTTTTTGTATCATTATGGCAATTTTTCAAGCTATGTTTACGGTTTAAATTATTATCTGATTTTTCTTTGTAAAGGATTTAACGATACAAATAAGGAGGGACATGCAAATTTGCTCGAATTTTATTTGAATGCGGCCAGAATTCTTAGTTCTCTAGAAACATTTGCAAGGACGTGTTTATTCTCGCTTCTCCACCAAAAATTTAAGGAAAGGAATGTTATGCTCCATCCAAGATCTTTGACAATACCCCTCCTTTTACTTTACTTTCTTCATCATGAATTTAATAGATTCGACACCATTGCCACCTTTCGCCCATCCTATTATTTACTCTAAACATTTAAGCGTTCATTGGGATATAAAAATAAATATTATCTATTTGTTGGCCTAACTATGATTTCGATACTAAAAAAAGAAAATTATATTGACTTTATTTTGTACATCATTGAAAATGTTCCGTTTTTAGGGTTTTGTAAAATAATTTATCGATTTTATGTTTTCATGAATAAAATCTTAACGGTACCCTTAACTTCAATGAAACTCAGTACGTCGATGTCTTTTTATAAGGTGGATCTATCCTGAAAGTTTCATAAAGATTGAATCATATTTAGCGAAGTTATAGTGGTTTGAATTTTCCTGTATAACTATGGAACAATATGCGCTGCATTTATTACTATGGCAACATATTGCTATGGAACAACATGCGCTTTTCACCGACTCAGATACTACAGTCTTGCTAGGATTTGCATGAAAATTTCAGGAATGGTAGGTGTCATATATGTCTTTGAGAATCGGTTCAGCTAGTGGTATCAGTAATCGTAAAACAAAATAGTGGCTGTTTTAAATGCGAAGATTGAATATTTTTGAGTTATTTTTTCCCAACTTCAACGTTTAAGGTGCATGCTTTGAACACTTGATTCAATTTAATGAATGACTGAAGATGAGTACCTACAATTAATGCTCATATGTGAAACAAGTCAAGGAGGTGGGAGAGAGCTCCTAGCAAAAGGGTTTTGTAACCATTCTAGGATTCGAAAAAATTGGCCATTAAACGATGATAACAGTACAGGAGAGTGGCCCCTGAAAAAAGAGACTCATCAAACGTTGCCGATATGAGTATGAAATGAAAGTTTTCATGGGAGCTTTTCAAAACAGTTGTTAAACTGTCAGTTTTTGCTTCAGTGGGGGCACAGGGGGGAAATACATGAAAAATGTGTTTCCTCCTTCGCGAATGGACATCTGAAATAATTATCAAGGGAGATATTTATGAGTATAACAATACCAAAAACCTCAGAAGTCGAAATTCGTTCAACTTTGTTAATAATAGTATGATCTTCGTATTTCATATTTTCTCCAATAAAATCGTCTTGACATGTTTCTTGATTTGATTCGATCTGGTGACTGCATTTTGTAAATTGAATACAAAACCCTTCTGACATGAGCGTAGGTCTGTTTACCCAACTTGTTTTGTAATGATTAGAGATAATATTTTAGTAAACTGTTGTACAATTAACATAAAGAAGGTAGAAAGCACAATCGAATCCTGTATAGAAATGACTTTTTATGAGATTGACCTGTTCTGCAAGTTTCATAAAGATCGTATGGTATTCAACAAAGTTATAGCAGTTTGAATTTTCCTGTATTATGCGCTGTATTACTATGGAAACATATGGCTATGGAACAATATGCAGTTTTTACCGACTCAGATACTACAGGTTTGTTAGGATTTGCATGAAAATTTCAGGAATGATAGGTATCATGAATATCTTTGAGAATTGGTTTAGCTAGTGGTATCAGTAATCGTAAAACAAAATAGTGACTGTTTTAATTGCGAAAATTGAATTATTTTGAGATATTTCTTCCCAACATCAACGGTTAAGGTGCATGCTTGTAACACTTTGATTCAATTTAATGAATGAGTGAAGATGAGTACCTACAATTATACTCATAAGTGAAACAAGTCGAGGAGGCAGGAGGGAGCTCCTAACAGATGGGCCTTGTAACCACCCTAGGGTTCGAAAAAAAAATTCTGATGCCATGAATCGATGATTACAGTACAAGAGAGTGGCCCCTGAAAAAAAAATTCATCAAAGATTGCCATTATGCATACCAAATGAAAGATCTTTATGAGAGCTTTTCAAAACAGTCCTTTAACAGACAGTTTTTGCTTCATTGGGGGCACGAAAAATGTGTTACCCCCCTCGCGATTGGACACTTGCGATCTAAAAAGTCTGAAAAACTTGTTGTATTTATGAATACAAAAATAAAAAAGTCAAAATTCGTTCAATTTTGTTCATAATAGTATGATCTTCAAATTTCACATTTTCTCCAATAAAATCGTGTGGATGTCCTTAAACCCAACCTTACACAACGTCCTTATACTCTGTAAGTTTGATGAAATTCGTATCATACTCAAATTATATCCATTTGAAATTTCTCCAATTACAACAACAATAACACACTATTTTGGTATTTCATGGGCTTTCAATCGAACCAGACATTGCAGTTTTGATGTGATCTTCTAATAATTTTCAGATAAGATCGATGACATAAATGCTTTTGAGATTTCATGATTTGAGTGACTTTTGTTAGTTGAAAATGGAGAAACAATGGATCTTTTATATGCTTCTTGATATTATTCGTTGCTGGTGATTGCATTTTGTAAGTTGAGCACAATACCCTTCTGACATGAGCATAGGTCTGTCTACTCAGCTTGTTTATGTTTGGATAGGTTTCAATTATTGTGAACAGCGATAAATTAAGTTTAATACAGTTGTCACTCTATTGGTTCCTTGTTAAATTACGGAATTTTAAGGTCAGGTGGCTGAAATACGCTTTCGGTATGATATCCGTGTGTAACTAAGTTGAACAAGGTGTGACAATCAAGTAATTAGATTGATTTTGTTGCCGCACTTGTGGTAAACCTGCGACCTTGAAATTCCCTTCCCCTTTCCCGGCACTCTTCCTCTCTTCATTGATATACTTACCACTGCTCTAGCTTGTTTAGTTCGCCTGCTGTGTCGTGTGGAGCAGACGTGTGTTGGTGGTGCTCGTCACGAAAATGGAGAAACGAAATCAAGAGCAGCGCGTCGCGATAAAATTTCGCGCCAGATTGGGCGAAACAGCTCCGGAAACCAACCGCCAAAGCTCACAATGGTTGTCTCCGCACGCCCCTCGCATGAGAAAAGCTCGCACGAGCAAGTCGAAGGTGGAAACGATGATTATTGCCTTTTTTGATAGCCGTAGAATTGTCCACAAAGAATTTGTTCCATCGCGGCAAACTGTAAATCAAGTCTACTATCGCCAAGTACTCAAAAGATTGCGAAAACGAGTCAACAGAGTGCGCTCAGACATCGCTCGTATCTGGATTCTTCATCACGACAACGCGCCCTGCCACACCGCCCTCAGCGTGTCCCAGTATTTGGCCTCTAAAGGGATCACCGTGTTGCAACAGCCACCTTATTCGCCCGATATGTCACCCTGTGACTTTTTCTTGCTCCCTAATACAAAACCGGTGGTCAAAGGAACCCATTTTGAGTCGATTATGGACATCCAGGTGGCCTTGACGAGGGTACACGCGGACATCCCAGTCGAAGCGTTCCAGAAATGTTACGAAGCATGGAAAACGCCCTGGAATCGTTGTTAGCTGTCGAAAGGGACTACTTTGAAGGGGATGGCAGAGTTGTAGAATAATTTTTAAATAGACGGTTTTCATGGAATCAGTCTCATTACTTGATTGTCACACCTCGTAGATTCGGCTGCTAAGAGACTGGTTAAAGTCGACGACCAGGTAGATATGGGACAGTCAGAGTGATGTTGACCGAAGGTTGTTTCGGTATAATCGATTGTGTTTGCATGTTTGGATTGAAACGCGCTAAGAATATCGTTTTTAAAGTAATCATAATCACAAGTAATGGTGAATACACAAATGTTCGATGATTTGCATTGAGTGTTAGCAGAAATTGAGCGAGCTGGTTGAGACGTGCCGTAAATTGTTTTTATTGCGTCGCTTTGGTCCATCTTTGTCCAACTTTGGGCGTTTGTTACGCAGCCGTTCAAGCAAATCGTATTGTTCTGCCACCAATTACACTTCATTCGTATAGCCGGTCGATTTCTTCATATCCGAATCGTCTCATGGCATATTGATGAATTTGTTTCAAATCTGCGTTGAATGTGGTAAATCGTCTTCTGTCGATGGTCTCCTGCAAAATTTATCTACAGAGACTACTGTGCTCCAATTTGTTGATACAATTCAGCTAAAAATACGAATCCAGCTCGATGAACCACATGTATTGAATTAATTGATCGGGATTAGCGTAAGGATTGAATGAAAACACCGATTCCTTATTTTAGCATAATTTGCGCTTTATTTGATTTAAACTCGGCGTAATTGATTGTAGTCTTACCGGTTGATTGATGTACTATTTTTACATTCAGCAATAACATAGACCAAAGTACTAGTTTCTATCGAGCAATAAATAAGATCGAAATACTTGATTTATCTTGAGCAGTAACAAGTAAGGTAATAAAGCCTAGGTAATTAGATCTTAGGTTATTAGAACTGAATTTAACTTTGAATAAATATTTTTAAAAAGGCCATGTGGATCAGAAAATCATTGTCACTGAAGAAGGGAGCAATTTACTCCCAAAGAATGTATCTATCGAAGAAACAATTCATAGTGTTTCTATGGAAAAACGTCAAATAAAGCGCTAAACAACATGAGAACATACCCATAATCTGACAGGATAATCGAGTCTGATCCCGATTTTTACTGATTTCTGAAGAAAAAAAATATCCAGCGAAGAATATCACGTTCCAACTAGTGCCTAATAGTTTATGATCAGAGCAACGATCGAAAAGAGGTGGAAAGAAATCTTATAAAGGATAATTTGAATCGACTTTACACGAAATATGTTAAGCAGAAGTAACATTAAAAGCGTATAACTTGCATCTAAAATTCGTGAAACGTTTTAACGCCACGAAGAGAGGTAAGACTGATTTAGTGGGAAAGTTACATCGGGCATTTTAGTATCAAAGAAGTTCAAGCCACTGATTGGAGAACAAAAACGTAAGAAGAATGGAATGGCTAAAGTTGAGGACATTCCAGATTTTGTTTCGATATGCTATTAAAAGTCTTCATCGAGGAAATATGGAGACTCCTACATATGGGGTTTCATTGTGAGGTGAATTATAGCACGACACAAAAAAAAAGAAAGTTTAATGGGCATGAAAACGGTAATAGGTTTCCTGCTGAGAAAAAAGAAGGAGTTTGTGAAAACACAAAACAAAAGAGAAATCAAAGGTCATGAGAAAAGCCAATCAACAAGGTATACAGATATTCAGCTAGCTAAACCAAAAACCATTCTTTTATTTGAAAGCCAACAAAAGAAATAATGTGGTTATGATGGAAAAGGGAAAGTATGACAGCATAGTGTTTGAAAAGCTGAATAGCGGTGAATATTTTGAGCTAAAAAAGGATCAACTTTTTGAAAGTGGCAAACGGATGAGAAAAGCTCTAAAGGAGCGCCTACTTGTAAGAGTGACTAGCTTCGTACTTCCAAGAACCAAATAACAGCTGAAGATCCGTAAGATAGAGTGAAGTAGAGAGAAACTATAACTTTTTTCTTTAAAAGCCGTCGGGCCTTGCTTAGTTGTGTGAGCAGACGCGTTTCGACTACTTTGAGTCATCTTCAGTGTGACACTGAAGATGACTCAAAGTAGTCGAAACGCGTCTGCTCACACAACTAAGCAAGGCCCGACGGCTTTTAAAGAAAAAAGAGGATTGGCCTGCGGATATCAAATAAACAAAGTTATTGACTAGAAACTATAACATTAAGAAATGCACCAAAATCTAAATTTACTAAGTGGCTGATGCAAGAATTTAAACGCACAGGTTTTCAATGTATTTATACTCTGTCAAGAGCCGAGAGGAATTGATGCGTTAATGGTGAACAATCGTTTACAAAATGAGGCCAATATGGTATCTTTTGACGGCAATGCTCTGTTACCAAGCATAACCATGAAGCAAGTTTAGAAGATTAACTAATTTTCAAAGAAACAATAATGGGAGGAAAAAATAAAGCAGGAGCAATTATAAAGTTCGCAACAATATGCATATTTGAAAACTATTTCAACTTTAGAAGAAAGAGCTATAAGCGAAGGTCAGGTGCACCAAATGGTAACCTCCTGTCTCCGTTTTTAAGCGAAAAACAATGGAGCTATAAGGTTCAGCGCCGAAATTTTGGGTTCGATACATTGACGAAATTTTTGCCACAGTAAGGGTAGAAAACATCGGCAACCCTCCAAATCCGCATCACCAACCAACTTATCGATGGGCTGGTCCTATTGCTATTCAATTTTGCTCTGGAATATGTCAGCTACCTGTCGATACAAGAGGTACGTTACTATACAAGTACAGCTAAGTGGTAGCATTTGTGGTCAGCATCAACATTTTGTCACGGTCATTAACAACCACCAAAAAAGTTCCCTGAAACTTGACAGCGAAGCAAAACTAGTAGGGCTACAAATCAATGAAAAAAAAAACAACATGACGCAGTCAAAGAAAACTATCTGAACAACATAAAATATCACACTAGGCAAGTAAAAACACGGGCAAATTTTTGTTTTGATGCGCCAAAATAACTAGAATAGGTAATGAAGAAGAAATACGCTGAAGAATAAAGCTCGCAAATAAAATATTTTATTCAGATTTGACGATCTTAAAGACCAGTTACTTATAGAAAAATCAAAATTCCAACTATACAAGTCTGTGATAGGACCTGTGGTATGCCATGTGTGTGAAACATGGACCCTAACTCAAGCATCCGCAAACATATTGGACGTCTGTGAAAGATGGCTCCTGAGACGGATAATTGGAACGAAGCTAGATAGGGGGGACCAATGGTGAATTCAATGCAAGCATGAACTGTATGAAATTCTTGGCACGCTGGAAGTCTCATCAATTGTACGACTGCAAAAGCTGCAGTTGAATGACCATGTGAATTGTATACCCAAAAATATTCGGTAACTGAAAGGCGGAAACCTATCAGTGCACACTAGTCTGACTCAGTTGGAGAACGCAGTCAATAGACCGAGACAGTTGGAGGTACTGTTTGCAGGAAGTGAAGGCCTGAGTGAAGGTTAAGCACTACAAAGAAGAAAAATAAGAAATGAATATACGAACAACTTGCTAGCCAAACTATGTACCATCCAGAGAAACATTGATCTGACAATTGAGAAAGAGGCTAGTAATGAATTCATTTTCCTTGATTTGTAAATCAGAAGGGCTAGCTGAACATTAGAATTGGATTTATCAAAACAAGAAAAGCACTTCAAGAACCCTACGAAGAAGATCAAAACATGTTTACTCACAATAAATGGCATCTTTTCGAGCATGTTGTCAGTAACATTGAGCACAGAAAATCTAATAAAAAAAGGAAATTTTCTTCTGAATACAGCGAGGAAAAACGGAAATAATAAAGGGATGATCTCAGGAATGATACTCAAGAAAAGCATGTGATCGTTTTTCTAAAACCTATTGTTAAAATAGAAGGCAGCAATAAGGGAAACAACAAAAGCCAGTGGCAGTACGCTTAGACCTAACAGGAAATCCAAGCAGATTACTCAAGCAAGACAACATCCAGCTTATTGCAAATAGTGTCAAGTTCCAACTAAAGAGTAGCTTGATAAATGCAAATGACAGTAAGAAAAAAGTAGAGAAGTGCGATATGTACAAAATCAAATGTAAGTACTATGAAACAACATATACTGGACAAACACGACGAACCGTCAAAATAATATTCGAGTTGCAAACAAAAGCAGGACAATTGATGATGAGACAAGGAAGCATGAGCAACGTTAAATCTTCATGAAGGAAACATATCTGCAGAGGACATCAAATAGAATGCAATCATCTCACGGTATTGAAATAAATAAGAAGCATGCAGAAACTGAAAGTCTACGAATCATTGCGGATTATGAGGTAGCCAACCGGAAAAAGAATCAAGGATGACCTGGGAAATTAATAACCTGTCTTGCCAAATACAGTGAAAAAGTATCAGTTTTGGTTTTTTTCTTGTTTTATTGTACTTGGAAATGACATAATAAATATATACAAATATACAAAAAGCACTTACGATCTTTCTTACACTACAAAGCAGACTCCAACGGCGCGAAGCGCCTGTGAAGCCATGCGCACAAGCCTGACGCTGTGACAAACTCTTTTATATTGTTATGAAGCAGAGAAAACATCCGAAACTTTACATCCTAGATAGGCTGGATATATATAAACATCGAGAGATTGACGGTAATATTATCAGCGAGCAGCTTATTAGAAACAACTACGCAGTTTTCTCAGTACTAGACCACAACCTCATACGAAAACCGAAGCAAAATGAACCAGAATAAAGGGACATCCAACAACTCAAAAATCAAAAACCTGATATTCCTTTACGTGTCCTAACCTAGTATCTAGCAGCCTAACCCATCATGAAGTCATTTTCTTCCACACAACGTTTAGACAACGACGATAATTCAAAGGAGTTGTAATGTGTCTGCCCACTCAAAAAAGCAAGGCCCGACGGCGTTTCAAGAAAGAAAGAGAATTAACCTGCGGATATCAAATAAATAAAACAATTAACTACTTTCAATTAACCTCCATATTTGATAATTGTATCTGTCATAGTATTCGGAGAAAAAATTGCTGTGGAAAATAAGCAAGCAAGTGGAGTTCCTTTTTACCAACATCCTAAAATGGATGAATTTGAAATTAAAAACACAGTATTCAAATCTGTAACACATATAAAGCAGCGCTAATTCAAAAGTAACCCTTCAAAGCTTTAAATTCAATCATTCTAAATAGCGCTCAATTCATTCAATCAATAATAAATAGTCTCATAAAATATCCAATCAATGAAAACAGCTTGCATTTGGTTCCTTTGATCAATTTTAAATTTGCAAAGGAATTAAACTGAAAATCCTATCGTTGAAAGCAAATCAATACTTTCATGGTCCTAGCAGCGCGCTACCACATAGCTTGGATTTTTGTTGAGGGGGTCATGCATACACAAGAGTATTCTATTAACTTCGGTTTTATTCTGTATTGACATCAGCATGGAGTTGGGAAAAAATCCATTCAATTTCAATATCATCCTTACTGTACAATCGTGGCAAATAAAAGCTTTTGAATATTTTCATTTGCACTTGACTAAGGATCAACGCTTTAGATTTATTCCCCAGTGTACACTTAGAGAGACCTAAAGTGGCATTGAAGTGGATGTAATGCTGTACGAGTATAAGGATAATTATTTCTGCTTTTCTGTAAAATGGTTAACAACAATTTCGAAGATTACATTTATAATTGTTCAATTGTTTAATGCTTAGTGGCTTACACAAATATAGACGATTTATGATTTTCGAGATTTTTGTCCATTTATGCGTAACAGTGAGTTTTCTCAGACTCTATGGAAGAGTTAACAGTCAATGATAAGATGTTTAGTGATGAACTGGTACTAGTTCTGGCTTATCAGATTCCATTATATCTTTTCCTATGCGTTATGAATACACTGTCCTTGTTGTTTAAGATTGATTATTTGTTGGGGGTATTTTGCGGATTAATGCTCAGGTAAATAATCAAAGAAATGGTTGTCCAAAGCACCAAAGCATTCCAAACATAAAATTCGGTGACTAGGCCGAAAGACGTAACCTCTCAAAAATTAATATGTGGAAAATATATCTGGAAAATTTGTGTTCATCCCTTGACGTTGAACATACTATATATGAGCCACAAAATTGAAAAAAATATGGAAGCAGTCTTTATGAGTACAAAGAAAACAAATACCTCATAGGTCAAAATTTAATTTTTTTTTTGTCAAAAAAACATCATTTTTTTTCCAAAAACTTGTTTCCAGGTACCTTGCCAATCGATTAACCCAGATTTATAGCCAATTGAAAATTATATGATTACAAAAACCAAATGTCATATATGGGAGATACATGCTTCCAAAGGATCTAAGCCCAACATATATAATTATATATTTGCTCTTTTTTGCAAAGTTAGTATGCGCATTTTAAAATTAAAATGCAAAGAAGCTAAAGGATATGCACATTTTTCAACCTTTGAGTGGTAACCATTTTATTTCAGACGTTTTGACTTTGTATTCATCATATAGTTTATTGAACCTCTGTATCAAATTTTATCCAAATCGGAGCTATGCTTTAGACAGAACAGAAATCATGGCCGATTTGGTTAGCTGTCAAAATTAGCTGAGATATTTACGCAATACACCTTTACTGAAAATTTGGTGAAAATGGAAGTAAATGATCAAACGAAAGAATTAGTTTCTATCTAATGTTTTGCAAAATTGCTGCTTCAATGTTGTACAGTTGCAAGCAAAAAAATTACAAATCTTCTTACTTTCTATTTCCTATTTACACTTATTCTAAATACAATTTTTTTTGCAAACATTGCATTTTTTCAAATGCTTCTTCTTGCATACCTAAATTTTACTTGTTTAGCCTTTTTTCTCAATAGTTCACACCGTTTCATATTAACTCACGCTGTGAGTCAATGTATGAAGTCTTTGCTTCATGTTACAAGTTAGCGTTTTCTCACGCCACAAATTATGCTGACGCTATGGCTGCATCCAACATGAAATTGGAGCGATGCGATTCCACAGTTTGTGGAAAAACGAAATATGCTGCCGCATTATTTTTCAACAGGTAGATTTAAGTTAATTATTAAGTCAGTCTTTTGTCAACTTGTAAACGAAAAGCATCGAACTCAGCCCTGAAACAAATTTTTTTTATTAATTCCGATTTTGATTTATTGACTGGCACCCGAGCAGGGACCCTTCACCGCGAGCATAAGAAACATAAAGGATTGGCGAAATAAAATTGAATTTCAAATTTATTAAGTACTAATGCCTTAAGACTGGCCGGCGATCCTTGAACGTTTGTTCGCGATTATAATACGTAGTAAACGGTTTAATTAAATCGTGCGTGTCGTGTAGTCAAAGCGATAGTCCGAAATTAATCCAATTTCGTGTTGCGCGTGTGTATCGCTAGTTTGGCCCCCAAGTAGCCTTTGCATAACCAAGAAAGGCAAAAAGGACGTCGTGGGAACAAAAAGGATTTTGCGAAACGATAGCCACTCAGCGGAAGTAAGCGGTTCAAACTACCAAATCAATGGATTATTTTTTTTTTTTTTACCTCCATTCCCTTCCACTCTCTCCATCACACTTTCTTCGTCGCACTACGCTCGTGCGATCTGCACTTCACATTTCGTCGTTTCCTCAGGTGTGCCACCCAGGCAATGTATAACACATCGGTATAAGGGGGCACACAAAAATATGTGAAGTCCTCCGGTTAATCTTGTCTTGTCCATATCGTGATCAGCTCTCAGAGATAAAAAAAAAATTATAAATTCGACGCAGTAAAAAAAAACTCTGAGTTAAAAGAATAGCTGTCTCTTCAAGCATCTCGACGATAGGGTCAACAATGCCCTAAGATGCTATGTTGAAATTACTGGACTGATATTATAATAATAGTAGGTGTTTCTCGAGGCATCTCGAAGATAGGATCAATAATTGAGCTAAGATGCTATGTTGAAAGTTTCTGCACTGAGATTCAATTGTTATTCATTAAATAGTTCCTAAGTCTTTTCTTGAAAACCATAAGAGAATTCGCTTCTTTAACTGATTTTGGAAGATTGTTGTATATACGAAGGGCGTAATTTGTAGCATCGTTCTTCAGGCGATTTGTCCTTGCAAAAGGAATTACAAATTGGTTTGCGTTCCTAGTACTGTATTGATTCTTTTGTGAGACTTTAATAAATGGTGTTTGTGACGACAAGCTGAGATTTAAACTTTTGAAGATAAACTTAGCTTTCTCCATTTTAATGATTTGGTTAAAAGTTAATGCGTTACATGATTGATACACTATGTTTGTTGGTGTGAGCCTTGGGAGATTATGTATATTTTTATACGCCTTGGTTAATATCCTGGAAATTATATTTAGGTGTTGCTTTGAGGACTGACTCCAAATTACCACTCCGTAATGTACTTTTGACAGTACGAAGGCATTCAGAACAATATGCTTGATGTTTTTTGGAAATTCCTCATATCTTCGTAACAATCCAATTATTGGTGCTAATTGCCTCCTTAAGTTATTTATATGCGGGAGCCAGGTCAGACGGTGATCGATAGTAAGGACAAGATATTTAAGTTCGAGCACTCTTTGCAGCTTTTCACCATTAATTTTTATATCAACATCTATGTCTTCCCTGTTCTTTTGCTTAAAGATAATATATTTTGTCTTTGAAATATTCAACGCTAGTTTATTCTCTTTCAACCATAAATTATATGAATTTAGATCCTCGTTGATAGCGTCTCCGATGTCATTTTTATCGCGTCCCGAGTAAAGAAGCACTGTATCATCAGCATATAAAAAGTAATTACCACTTAGCCTGCATGTATTTAAATTATTAGTGTATAGCAGGAACAAGGTTGGGCCAAGTATTGAGCCTTGTGGAACACCTGATTTCATTGGTGCCGGGTCACTCAGAACACTATTAAATGCTGTTTTCTGCAGTCTGCCTTTTAGGTAATTTTGAAATAGTTTATTTGCTGTGCCTTGAACACCATATGCTTCTAGTTTTCGAAGTAAGAGGTCATGATCGACCGTATCAAACGCTTTCCTTAGATCCACAAAAATGGCAACAACATAATCCCCTACATCAAGTCTCTCGTTGATGAATCGCGTTACCGAGAGTAGAGCGTCAAACGTTCCCTTGTTTTTCTGAAAGCCATATTGGCGGGAGTTTAGGATAGAGTTATCTAATATGAAGGATGTTAAGCGAGAGTTAATTACTTTTTCAAATATTTTACTAAATCCGGTCAAGAGTGCAATTGGGCGATAATTATTGGGGTCCGATCGATCTCCTCCTTTGAATATAGGTACAATTTTTGCAAGCTTCCCCTCTTCAGGAAACGTTCCGTTTCTGATATGCTCATTGAAATAATTAGCCACGAGTTCTGCTATTTCATTTTTTACAAGCGCAATTTCCTCCATCGTGATCTGATCAATACCTGGAGCCGTATTTTTCTTCATTGCCTCAATAGTCTTAAGAACTTCGTTTTTATTGGTTGGATGAATATGAAACATGGAATCGGGTGAGATGTTAGCGTGATCTAGCCTACTTGTTGGGACATCACCAAGCTCTTTTGTAATTTTTTCGCCCACAGTTGAGAAAAAGTTGTTCAAGAAAGTTGCTGCTCCATCTGGTTGTGATAAAATATTAGGGGTCACTGGAGAAAACTGCGAATCCGGTATTAAAATTCGGGGGGGGAGAGTTGTCTTTTACTTCATTTATTATCTTCCATATTTCATGATTGTTATCTGCCGCTGTCTCCAACCTTTTAGCGAAGTAAGAGAATTTAGCTTCCTTCACAAGACGTTTTGATTCCTTTTTCGCTTGTATGTACATGTTTTTTAGCACACGATCTTCCATGTTCCTTCTAAAGCTTATGTACGCCTTTCTCTTTTTAATACTGGCTTCGATTACTCGCTTTGTTATCCATGTCTGCTGGCGGCATCTAAGCTTTTTCTCGACGATGGAGTAACGTTTGGACTCTGTGATCATATTCGTAAGTTCCATTAGGTTTAGGGGACTCCGGACTTCTAATGACCTTTGCAGATGTGATTTGAAGAGTTCTTTGTTCAAGTGTTGGAATGTTTTGTATACAGGTTTTTGTTTTTGTGCGCTTATGCCTTGGATGCTTATTTTGAAGACACGATGATCCAGCTCTGGCCAATCCTCAAATATGAAATTGATTTTTCCCGCAGTTGACTTATCGTTTGTAACGATATGATCGAGGCACGTATGCGAAACAGGACGAGTAATTGTTTCGTTGTTGATGATAACAGCACCATTAGTATCCAGTACATCCATGTAAAGCCTTGCTTCTGAGGAATCGGTAATTACATCAATGTTTGTGTCAGCTACTGTAAATAAATTATTTTCTGAGGAATATAGGTTGTCGAGTACCAAGCAGAGATCTTGCGCATTCAGACGGTTCGGGTTATAGAAGGTACCGATTTTAATTTTTTTGCCTACGAGGTTTAATTCGATTATTATAATATTATATTTATCAGGTGTATCGCGTTTAATGATGAAGTTTATTTTATCTTTTACAAAAACAGCTGTCCCACCACCTCTTCCAGGTCTGCAGGAGAATACCGAGTTATAACCCTCAATATTAAAATATTTCGATTCCTCAGGATAAATCCATACTTCGTTCAGTATCACCACATCTATCTCAGGATTTTGCTTCAAATAAATCTGCATGTCATTTAGTTTGTGCCGTAAACTTCTTATATTGGCATATAAGAGCGTTAATTTCGTCCCAATTAATCGATTTGCGTTGTTAAAAATCATTTGAACTCGTAGTCAATGCTCCTCCTAGCAATTGTGATCCTTCGCTGGTATTCTGCGCACTCCGTAGAGTCTGCTCTGTGGGAATAATCTACGTTCTTACTATTTCCTGCACAGTTACAGCATTTCTCGCACGAGCTCTTGCAATCCTTCGTTTCGTGCTTTCCTCCACACTTAGCACATGTTTGCTCTCCTTCACATTTTGATGTCTTGTGGTTGTATTTCTGGCACTTATAACACCTCGTTATATTGTAGTCTTCCTTCACAAGGTAAGACCCATAATCAATATTGATGTACCTATTCACCAGTCTTTGGTACATACTCCCATTTACCTGCAGAATATGCAACCATTTACCATTTTTTGTTCGTCTGGCATGAACCAATTCCAGTTTATCATTTTCTCCAATATTAGGGTTCAGTGAGTGAATTTCGTTAATTAACTCCTCATACGAAAATTGTTTTTCTAGTCCATTAATTACTAGCCTGGGTTGACGAGATTTTGTCTCCATGACATCATATTCATCCTTCAGGGTATCCTTTGCAATGTTGTAGAGCGAGGTTGTATTGTCATTTGTGGAAGTTTTTATGATGGCACCACCATTACGAAGAGGACGCATCAGTTGGAGAGGAATTTTGCATTTTGAAGGCTTTATTTTCGACTTGAAGTCGATGAGTGTTTTTTCAGAGGATGAATGCTTCTTGGGCTTAATTATGATTCCTTTTTGCGAAGTAGTATTTGTACGGCGTTCAGGTAGAAAAGTGGAAATACTTTTCGTCATATCCGCATACGAAGGTTTTCGCGTGGATGAACTTTTATCAATTAAGGTGGCCACGGTGGTTTTCAGTTCTATTAGATGGTTTTCCATTTCTTTCATTTGGCTGAAGAGACGATCTTCTTTAGTCTTTTGGTGTTGTGACTTACACGAAGGACACATCCATATCACATCCTCGGAAATGTCCATGATCTTCAAATATCTCTCCTCACACATTTTGATACACTTTAGGTGGAACCACTTGTTGCAAATGCCTCCGCAGCCCATTCCTTTATGGTTCTCCTCCGCTTGCTTCCTACATTTTCCACATTTGTCTGCTGCTTGTGATGCCATGATTTATTATTTATCTCTATTCGCTTAGTTATATGGTATTAAATGAATTTATTTAAAAGAGAATGGATTTAAAATGAAAGTTATTAAAACAAGTGTCTTTAAAAAGCAAAACTATGGGTTTAGAAGATATATATGCAAAAAGAAAAGAGTTTAATAAGTTTGAATTTAAAATTTATAAAATTATTAAAATTATTAAGAAATTATTCTCGCATGAGCACGAGAATCGCACTAATGAACAAAAGAGTTCAGTTGATATAATTTTATACCGTTAACGGCAATTAGAAAATTAAAATGAGAAAATTGTTCAAAAATTTCCACTTAGCTGATTTTCCTTTGATTTGCTACAGAAGCTAATATTTCTTAGCAACTCTCAAAGTCAAGAAAACAGCTGATCGATTTGCTTAATCACTTCTAAAGAAAAATTTTTTATTGCGAGCGATCACTTTACACTTGGCAACTTTGACACTTCACTTGTCATGTTTAGAAGCTTTAATCAAGGAAATGTTTTAGGGGTCGGAAAATCTATTAAAAATATCAGCTTTGGTCCAGTCGCGAGTTTAATAAGTTTGAATTTAAAATTTATAAAATTATTAAAAATTATTAAGAAATTATTCTCGCATGAGCACGAGAATCGCACTAATGAACAAAAGAGTTCAGTTGATATAATTTTATACCGTTAACGGCAATTAGAAAATTAAAATGAGAAAATTGTTCAAAAATTTCCACTTAGCTGATTTTCCTTTGATTTGCTACAGAAGCTAATATTTCTTAGCAACTCTCAAAGTCAAGAAAACAGTTGATCGATTTCCTTAATCACTTCTAAAGAAAAATTTTTTATTGCGAGCGATCACTTTACACTTGGGAACTTTGACACTTCACTTGTAATTATCGAGGAATCTACCCGAGGACTCAATTGTTAAACAACCGAAACAGAAAGAAAAGGGTGTCAAGAAAAGGAATATTTTTTATGCAAGTAAATTTAAAATAAACAAATATTGTAAAATTACGCCAACGCCAGATTCAGTTAAAAGGAATATGATTTTTAAGTGTGATTGAAATATCGATTGAATATTGAAATATTGGTTAAAATATTGAGTGATTGTGATTAAAGTTATGAGAATATTAAATCCTCTAAATGGATTGAAACATTAAACTTAAAATACAAACGAAATAAAGAAAAGGACATTCTTAGTTTTATAACTATTTTATTTCATTTTCATATACAAATATATTTTTTCCAGCATACAATTTCTTCAATTTTTACCAAATTTTCCAACATTTAATTAATTTCACGCCTGTCGAAAAATGCCGCGTTAATTCAAAATAAGTGAAGTGAGTTCGGGAATTGAAGTGATAATTTAAACCTGAAATCTAGTGATCTCATTTTTTCGGAATAATGTCAAATCCCAACAACTTAATTAGACCATCACGATTAAACCTTGAGGGTTTTGCTGACGCACTACCCACTTTAAATCTTCCAAGTGGAAATAATGAATCAAGTGATTCACCTAATAATGCGCCTAATAATGCACTGGACAACGATATGTCCCAAACTATTTCACGGGCGGTCGAGGATGTTTTCCAGGTTCAGGGAAGACAAATGTTAAGTTCATTATTGAACCCTGCTTCGATATAAATAATGATATTGACGTGTCAATCAATATCGGTGCTAATGAGAATTTTTCCGATATGGACAAAATTCCAGACGTTGTCAAGAGCTTGAAGACATTCTCTGGGGAACCAGGTGAATTCAACTCTTGGCGTAAAACCGTCGATAGAATTCTCCAAATTTATGATTATTTGAAGGGTACCCCAAAATATTACGGAATTTTATCGGTCGTAAGAAACAAAATTATCGGCCACGCGGAAATAGCGTTAGAGTCCTATAATACGCTTTTGAATTAGACGAAAATCTCCAAGTGCTTGACTATCTATTATGCAGATAAGAGAGATTTAAGTACTTTGGAATACCAAATGACCACCTTGGTTCAAGGTGAAAATACAGTTTCACAGTTCTATCAAGAGGTGTATAACCATTTGTATCGTATTCTAAATAAACTAGAATCTGTTGTAATGGGACAAGACGCAATGAACATCATGACCCAGGCATATCGCGATAAAGTGCTTGATACGTTCGTTAGAGGTTCGAGAGGTGATCTACCGAGACTGTTTGCGATTCGTGAGCCAATGGACCTACCGCAAGCGTCACATCTATGTTTCAAATTGCAAACGTTACATCTATGTTTCAAATTGCAATTTGAAACATAGATGTAACGCTTACGGTAGGTCCATTGGTTCACGAATCGCAAACAGTCTCAGTAGATCACCTCTCGAACCTCTAACGAACGTATCAAGCACTTTATCGCGATATGCCTGGGTCACGATGTTCATTGCGTCTTGTCCCATTTCAACAGATTCTAGTTTATTTAGAATACGAGACAAATGGTTATACACCTCTTGATAGAACTGTGAAACTGTATTTTCACCTTGAACCAAGGTGGTCATTTGGTAATCCAAAGTATTTAAATCTCTCTTATCTGCATAATAGATAGTCAAGCACTTGGAGATTTTCGTCTAATTCAAAAGCGTATTATAGGGCTCTAACGCTATTTCCGCGTGGCCGATAATTTTGTTTCTTACGACCCAATACGCAAATAATTTGAACTACAGTTTGTGAAAATCACGTCAAAATATTCCTCCTCCAATACCGCCTCGCAAAATTTTGCACGAGCATTTTAGGCCTGCACCTGTTCCTGCCCCTAGCAGAGTAATTCATCTTGAATTACTGCATAACATACAAGCTCCACAGAAGCCACGATTCTTCGCACCAAACTTTCCACAACCCCAGCATGAGCATAATTTTGATAAACGTCTTCCTCGACCACCATGAGGACCGGTTCCTATGGACGTTGACCAGTCCATAAGAATCCAAGGTGTTAATTACGCCAACAGGCCTCAAAATCAACGTTTTGCCCAAAAGCGTTTTCAACAGCCTTTGCAAAGGCAGCATCAACCCCAAAAATTCCAAAGACAATACTACACAGAGCCTGACGACACAAATGACGTGAATGAACAGGAGTACGAAAAGGACATAAATGAAGAGGACGAAAATCATGACCAAACTTTAACTGAGTACATAGACTCAAATGACGATCCAACCGCCGACCAAGTAGAACAACTAGAGGATATTTATTTTTTAGCCTAAAACTCTCTTCATTTCCATATTTCGAGCACGCTACTAGAAGTGGAGAGCTATTACGATTTTTAGTGGATACTGGGTCAAACAAAAATCATGTTCAACCGAGACATATTAAAAATCTATTGCCAAACAATAAAACCTTCTATGCTAATTCAGTAGGAGGCAACATAAAAATAACCCATCACGCGTTTGTTAACTTATTCGTCCCACAATCAAACAAAATTCAATTTTTCATCCTCCCGACCCTAATCACCATCGACGGCATCATTGGTAATGACACTCTTAAGAAATTGAAAGTCGTAGTCCATACCAAAGAAAACTATATGACCCTTTATCTAAACTTGCACATTCCCTTAAAGCAACATATTTCAGAAACGGTAAATAGCATAGACATCAGGACAACGCACCTTAACCCAGAGCAATCAGCCAAATTAAAAGCCATCATTGAATGCCATTCTAAACTACTAACGGAATCCGGCGAGAAACTGACCTATACCAGCACTGTCAAAGGGGAGATAGGAATTAAAACTGACGATCCCGTGTATTCAAGATCATACCAGTATCTCATGGCCCTGAAGGAAGAAGTTGAAAGGGAAGTTAATAAACTCCTCAAAGATCGAATAATCATACCATCTAAATCACCCTGCAACTCCCCGGTGTGGATTGTCCCTAAGAAGCAAGACGCATCCGGCGAGAAAAAGTACAGAATGGTGATCGATTACCGTAAACTTATTTCGGTCACCATTGCAGACAAATATCCGATACCGGAAATAGGTGAGATTTTGGCCAATTTGGAGAAGAACAAATATTTTTCTGTAGTCGATCTTAAAAGTGGGTTTCATCAAATCCCACTTAAAGAACGCGACATACCAAAGACTGCTTTCTTGATTAACAACGGGAAATTTGAGTTCACTCGCCTTCCATTTGGGCTGAAGGACGCCCCATCAATTTTTCAAAGAACGCTAGATGACATACTTCGAGAACACATGCATCGACGATATCATCATATGTGGTAAAGATGAAGCCGAGCACTTCAAAGTCTGGAGAAAGTGCTCAAAACTTTGGAAACGTCCAACATAAAGATCCTGTTGGACAAATGCGAGTTCCTCAAAAACGAGATAGAGTTCTTGGGATTTGTGGTTAGTTTTGACGGAAATAAAACAAATCCAAAAAAAGGTTCAGGCCATTGCAAAATTGCCGGCACCAAAAACATTGAAAGACCTTAGATCTTTCTTAGGAATGTCTGGATACTACCACCGTTTTATTGAGGCTAATGTGTAGTGAATAATAGATTTTCATATGTCCGTAAAGGACCGCAGCGATGTTCTGCTGCCTCGGCAGAGGAAGATGTTGATTCCTGCCGAGAATGCCCTCGTCCGGAGACGCGTGAATGCGCTGGCAGGCTAGCATTGCGGTGTCGTGGGGCGGGTTCGTTTCCCCGGCACGAGGACTCACTACAAAACATTTCGCATTCACGAATTGCTTGCAGAGTTCGAGAGGACGACCGAAGTCGCAAATCAGTAAATAACCTCCACGAAGGAATTACGACTTGTTGCGAGAACAAGTGCAACCTGACAAGAAAGACTAATTTGGGGTTGACCTCGTCTTTACCCAAATACATTCAGGGCCCACAAATGAAAGAGGGGCAACCGGGTGGTGGTGGAGCCCCTTCATGCCCACCCAACCGGAATAAATCCAATGTTAAATCGTTGAAGTGGCCAGGTATTCCTCTTCTGAGTGGAAAACTCATACAACTTGAATTGTATGAACTTTCCCATCAGAAGGGGAGTACCCCGGTGACCAATTTATGTCATAGAATTATACAATGGCGTTGCATAACTTTATGCCATAAAAGGCACTTGGCTTGGGCCACTCAACCCATTAAGTCTCCTGAAACAGAAAAATTTTTAAGTACCCGGTGGCTGGCTCATATTTTGGGGTGGAAGCCTGCCACCGTACCGGGTCCTATACCCGATTGGAAAAGACCGGAAGGGAAAGACCGATTTTTACCGTTTAATTCATCATTTTATTTAATTTCATTGATTTCTCGTAAATACAAAGCAAAGAAATCAAAATAGTTCAACAAAAATTATTCAGTGTATATATTAAAACATTTTTTAATATTGATATATTTAGTATTTGCAGTATATATTAAAGATTACCCCACTTAATTGAATAAATTGAATAAAAAGAAACAATTGGTATATATAAAAAAAATGAAACAATTGGTATATATAAAAAATGAAACAATTGGTATATATGTAAAAATGAAACAATTGGTATATATGTAAAAATGAAACAATAGGGGAACTTACCCAACCTTTTCCGACGACGAGCGCTCGTTGACGAGGTGAGTAAGTCCTGTAAAGTTATAATACTGCATAGCAAATTAGTTAAAAGCACTCGCGATATTTCTGGAATATTTTCGTTGTCAACTTTTCTTCTTCTTCTTTTTTTTTTTTCTTTTGGTAAATGCTAAAACGCACACGTGATAACGAGATTCATGCAAATTAAAACGTTTTTCTTTAGAATTTCCTTTTCGGCTTCTTGGTTGAATTCGTGAAAAATTCAGCACGAAACACATTAAAACTTTCTGGCGCGCATGGATCAGTACAAGTGACGCGCGATAAAAAAAATGTTTAAATCCGGGCTTTGAGTTTCTTCGCTAGAATATTTTCCCCCTCTCTTGCAGCACAGTCCCAACAAATTTACTTCCACGAGCAGGCAAAACTGAAACTGTTTTCGTTTTGGCTTTCCCGTTATCTTGACGAATAACTTCCCTTTGTTGTCTGCTGACGACCGAAAATTTGTAACAGTTGAGATCAAACAAACTAAAATTTCACGTCCCGCAATCTTGCACTGAGCACTATTTGTCGGGTGGAAATAAATAACTAAAACGGATAGAAATAACTAATCCTCGTTAGTTTTTCCGGTAATAAAATTATTCCCAGAGTTTCGTCCGCGATGACGTGTTTCCACAAGACAGTCCGTGATATTCACGAGAAATGATCCACGCGAATTTCCTGCTTTCCCGGCGCACACAACACTATCTTGCACTTGAGCAGTTTTCCGCGCGAGCAGGAAAACCCAAGGCCGACTAGCAATCTCCAATTTTACTTTCGTACGTCACTTGCGCACAACGAGCGCCAAGTTTTTCTTTTTCCGCTGCTGAACAACAACGTTCGTTTTTGTTGTACGGAAGATGCAAACACGCTTTTCTTTGTCGCGCACACGCTTCAGCAGCAACGCACCACCAACTTTTCCGCGATCGCCAACACCTCGCAGAAGCAGCACGAAGAACCGCAAAGAAAACTCTCCATTTTCAAAGCATAAATCAATTGCGGATTTTTCTTTTTCACTTGACACTCATTTATTCACATTCAAATCAATTTTCCCGTTCCAAAAACATTTACGGTCTTTCCGTCATTCAACCAACGCAAACCCCACAACAATTTTATCTTCTTCCACTTATTGCATCCAAATGCCAAATTCCCGAGCACTTTTTCTTGGAAACCGTAATGAACACCACCGCTCTTGTACTATTTTCACCCACGATAACTTTCCGATTTCCTAACATATGCATTCGCATAGGCAATCATTAACGCGTATTTGGTAATTTCGTTATTAACACCCTACGACATGATAAGTTTCTTTCCGCATCCGACGTGACCGCCGTGAAAATCCATAACCGACTCCCTACAATCCCCGTAATTCCACTTGACTTTTCGAAATGCAATCTCTATAGCGGGATCGCTACTCAAACCGCTTTAAAGGGATTATTACAAAACAACACCAAGATGTAACTCCGGAGCATGCGATGGAGCGATGACACGCCGGAGTAAGCGTAACTGAGATGACGTTATGTCTATGTGCATATTTCGTTTTTCGTCACACAATACTGCTAATACAAATGCAAGATCCCGAACGATATTGGCGATGGCTTGGATGAAAAACTCAAGCATGCAACGCAAAATAAAATCAATCAGAACAAATCACTTCACCGTCCAACGTAATTCGGAACTCGTATTCAATCGAAAACGAGCGAAACACTCCCCATCTCCATCCAATTCCTCGTTTGTGAGACGAAGCATAAGACTCGACTTGCCGGCGCCACTCTCCCCGATAATTCCAATGTTGTTATGTAGTTATCACCCATTTTCATGATTTACGACGCAATAGCATGCAAATTTCGCAAGCACAATTTAATATTCTCCACACTCAAGCAACTACGACACTTTATGGGCAAGTAGAACAATACGAACCCATTCAGAAAGGGGGAAATCACACAATTGAAGGTTTTTTTGTTGCTATCAAATGTACTTTTTCCTTATCAGTTGTAGTTTATGACGGCGGTATTTGCAATTTCCCTTTTCACTGTCTTTTGTAGGTTCAATTAAGTTATCAATTGAAGGCAATTTGTCGTTTATGATAATTAGGCGTAATTAGGTGGGAAAATCGGAAGAATTAGACAAATTTTAAGGGGTTTAAATGATACAATGATTTTAGCATTCATATAATTAACAGGTTAAATGATACAATGATTTTAGCATTCATAATTAACAGGTTAAATGATACAAGGATTTTAGCATTCATAATTAACAGGTTAAATGATACAATGATTTTAGCATTCATAATTAAAGGGGTTAACCGTTTCGTTCTAAGCATTTGCATACCGCGTTACACCGCAATTCGTTAAATTATCTTCAAAAGATATTGTAATAAGATACTACACATTAGAAATTTTTTTAAACATTTTTAGAATTTTGTTTCCCGGGTGTTAAGTACAAAGGAAATTTTTCCACTTATTATTCCTGCGAAAAAAAAAACGAGTGTTGCGATGGGGAAGGTGACTGAATCGACTGAATCCTTATTAAATTGCGTTCGTGCTGTGTGCCTGTGTCAGCGCTGCTTTTAGAGCCATAGTTCTTAGATTACTACAGGGCAGCTAATTTTCTCGTGATCCCAAGGCAATGCGGATTACGAAAAAGGAGCTGAAGGATCTTTCTGTGTCTCACGGGTTGCCTTCGGCGTCGGGACTAGAGATGACGAACAATAAAAGAACACAATTAACAGACGGACGGACTGACTTATGTCTATGTTTGCCTGGAAGTATACAATCTTTGCGCGTTTTTGAAAATATATGCGGACGGACAAACAGACGTGCCCAATTATCTATCGGCGCAGGTCTTTCGCGTGGTATATCCCCACTTCTTTTCCCGATGGATCCGTTATCAAGTAACGGTTAGGTCCCATTACCTTCTTTATGCGGCTTTTCAGGAATCGCCTATCCAGCTTGGCGTTGTAATGCCCCGCGGCGTCACTTTGGCGGAAATTTCGCCGGAAAACTTCATCTCCTTCTTTGAAATTAGCAGATCGTGACCGGAGATTGTACTGCGCTTCATTTGCACTACCTGCGGCCTTAATCTTCCGTCCGATCTGTTGGCGGAGGTCTCCTAAACGTTCGTGGGGCTCCAGCGCAACGACCGGGTCTCCCAAACACTTTAATTGCCGTAACAGTCGGTATGATTTACCGTGGCAAATCATGTGCTGTCCAAAGGCGGCAAAGTAAGGGGCGACACCGGTGACGGAATGATACGAGGATCGCAGGGCGCATGTGATGGCAGACAATCGCCGATCCCAATCCTTTTGAGATGGGTGGACGTAGGAACGGATCGCGGCCAATAGGGTGCGGTTCAACCGTTCTGACGCGTTGGACTGAGGAGAGTATATGGGCGTCAGTTGGTGTTCAATGCCATACTGCTCAAGTAGGCTCTTAAACTGCCGAGACCGGAACTGTACTCCATTATCTGAGTACACACTCTCTGGAACTCCGAACACATGGAATACCCGGTTCTCTAAGAATTTCACGATCGATGGAGTTGTGAATTTACGGATAGGTTCCACCATTGGGAATTTTGAGAGCTGATCTAGAACGACTATAGCTCCGATGTGTCCCATGGAAGACCGAGGATATGGACCGAGTAGATCGATGTATAGACGCTGGAACACGCGTTCTGGGACGTTGAGTTGACCCATAGGAGGTCGAAGAGGCTGGTTGGGCGCTTTGGTGCCTTTACAGGTCTCACAGGCGCTCACGTAGTCTTTGACCTGGGATGCCATTTTAGGCCAAAAGAAGTATTTTTTTAGTCGCCGTAGTGTTCGACCGTAACCTCCGTGGGCACTTAACGGATGATCATGTGCGCGGAGGATCAGCTGTTGTGTCATTTCCTCCGGTACCCAGAGTTTCCAAGACTCTTCTTCCTGCCATGGATCACCAGTGGCGTATTCGTTTCGTCTATACACATAGCCGTCTATTACCTTCAAGTCAGGCAGCTGTGTCTGTTGGGTCGCTATGGTTTGCCTCAACTCTTTGTAGCTATCTGATTCGAAATGTGGGCTGTCCAAATCTATTTCGATGGGGTCCTCGTCATTTATTGTTATTTCGGCTCCCTCTGGGGAAAACATCCGTGAGAGAGTGTCGGGTACGATGTTCTGGGTTCCTTTCCGATGTTTGATGGAGAACTTGAACCCTTGCAGTTTAAGAGCCCATCTGGCTAGGCGTCCACTTAAATCTGCCTGGTTCATCAACCATTGTAGTGACGCGTGGTCCGTGATGATCTCGAATTGGTGGCCCTCGATATAAGCTCGGAATTTCTTCACAGCCATTACCGCTGCCAAACATTCTTGCTCGGAAACAGTATAGTTCCTTTGGGCCGAATTCAGCTTATTGGACATGAAGGCGATGGGAGCTTCCTCTCCTTCATCGGTCAATTGCACCAGCACGGCTCCTACTCCATGTTGACTTGCGTCACAATGAATGGAGAAGGGCTTCGTGAAGTCGGGGCTGTGCAAGACAGGAGCTGATGTGAGGGCTTGTTTAAGCTCTTCAAATGCCTTTCGGCTGAGTTCGGTCCAAACGAACTTCCCTTTCCGCAACATGTCTGACAGGGGCGCTGAAACTGTTGCATAATTCCGAACAAACCTTCGGTACCAACCGCACACACCAAGGAAACGTCGTAGCTGCTTCACAGTTTTTGGTAAGGGGAACTCATCAATCGCACGAGTTTTGTCTGGATCCGTTTTGATAGTGCCATGTCCTATGACATGGCCTAAGTATCGGACTTCTTTCATGACAAACTTACTTTTCTGTACGTTGATGGTGAGTCCCGCCTTACTGATGTGCAGGGCTACTTCTTGTAGAAGTAGGAGGTGTTGATCGAACGTTTCCGTGATGAGTAAAAGATCATCGAGGTACACGAACACTTGGTGTTTTAGGTGAGGTGGGATGACCTTGTCCATCAACCGAGTCATCGTTTGCGGCGCGTTACACAGGCCAAAGGGCATTGTGACGAACTGATATAATGGTCGTCCAGGCACTGTGAAGGCGGTCTTGTCCCTCGAGCCCTCATCGAGTGGAATTTGCCAGAAGGCGTCTTTTAGGTCGAGACTGGTGATATAATTGGCTTTCGGCAGTCTCCCTAGTATTCCATCGATGAGTGGAAGAGGGTACGCGTCCTTGATGGTAACCGCATTTACCTTACGGGCATCAAGACAGAGGCGGACTTTACCTGGCTTTACAACCAAGGTTACCGGTGAGGACCAGGCACTTTGGGACTCTTCTATGACCCCCAACTCGAGCATCCTATCTAATTCCGCATACACCAATTTCTCCATGGCTGGCGAGATGGCGTAGTGTCTCTGTTTAATCGGTTTACTATCGCCAACGTCGATGGCGTGTGAGACTAGGGTGGTGCGGCCAAGGCCTTGGGTAGCGTAAGATGGGAAAGCAGCAATGGATGCTTCCAGGCGTTGCCGTTGGTTAGACGTCAGGTCATGCCTATCGGGAGTAGAAGTGATTTCGTTGACATTTCTGGTTTTTAAAGACAAATCGGTGAATAAATCGGAGGCCAGTCCAAAGCGAAGGACGAAATCGACACCAAGGTATACGTTCTGAGTCAAAGACGGGATAATGTAGAAGGTAATATCCTTCGTCTGACCCCTGAACGTCACGGGTGTTGTTAGTTTACCTCGTATAGGGTGTTTGGTGCCATCAGCTGTACTGATTTCAGTGCGCCAGGATTTAATCAAGTTCGGGTATTCTTGGAGCACTTTCGAGCCAAAGCTCGAGGCAAGACAACTGATACTGGCACCCGTGTCGATCAATGCAAACACGGTCTCGCCCAACACTTTAATTGGATGATAAGGTCTGATCTCATTCTCAGCAACCTCCGAGATGTTACAAGAGTTTACGGTTTGACGGCAGGTGCGCACTCTCTTGCGGAAATTCCGCCAACGACGGGTTGACCATTTTGTCGTGCACGAACGGGAAGTGACGACTTCGGAAGCAAATATTCGCTCTCGAGCCACCCGATATTCCTGCAGTCTAACATGATAAGGTTTTAGCGTGCGTACTTGAGGCTGCCGCGGTTCTTCTGGCAGTGACTGCGATGGTCGTTTTAATATTGTCGTTGGTGAGGTCTCCGGAAGAGAGTGAACATCCGCAGTCGTAATGGTTATGGCTGGTGGGTTAACGTCAGGTTGGTTGGGGTGAGCCGCTGACTGAGGAGCTACTGCTGGGGTTTCGAGTACCGCTGAGGTGGTCGGGTACTCTTTTGGCCGTTTTTTCGTGCGGCACATTCAGAACAGTCCGGGAAGTAAGTGTCCGGCTTGCCGCAACCGTAGCAGAAAACCTTACGTTCTGCGCGGCATGAAATGAACCGGTGTCCGGTTTGGTGACAATTCCAGCAGGTCGTAAGACTTCCCACCGCCGCTACAGCAAGCTGGTCTGGGTCCAAATCATCCTCCAGATCTAGGGTGGTATAATCTGGGGCCAATTCCGCGATTCCTCGTCGAGGACCCGTCCTGGTTAGTAAGTATGGCCGGTCCCGTAGGTCTTCCTCAAACCCTTCTATACGACGCACATTTCTCAGCAGGGCCTCCATACTCTGTGGATCGGAGTTCACGATATGCCGACGAATCTCCGGTCTTAGATTGCGCTTTAGCAGGCGAAGAATTTGGGTAGAAGACAATGGCTCTGACAGCTGGTCATTCAACCGAAGGATATCGGCTCGATATTTATGGAAGGACTCGTCCGGACGCTGCCATCTAGCATTCATCTTATCCAGGACTAATTCGTCCATGTCGACCGTAGGGTATTCCATGCGGAGTACCTCCTTCAGCCGTGACCAGCGTATGGATGGTGGAGCTGAATGTATCCTCCAATATGTCTCCAGGGCTGCTCCCCTAAGCAGCATTGGCAGGTATCCTGCGAGCGCTGTGCGGTCTCCTGCTAGCATCTGCTCAATGAGTGACTCCACCCGACTTATGAAAACCTCCACCGTTATCGTATTGGGTTCCCCACTGAAATGTAGATTCCATCCCTGGATGATGCTGGGGATCTGTGTCGGCTTCAGCCGATACATGTCGTGTGGATGGAAGCGTTGGTCCGGCGGAATCACGGGAGCCTGATTTGGTGGCGGTGCTTGGCTCAATCGGGGCCGGTAAACTGGAGCCAACGGATTCATGGCTGTACCTGGCCGGATCCGTTCGGGATCACGCCGCGAGTCTACTGGGAAGTCCCACGGATTTGGGTCCGAATCCCACATAGGAGGAGTTCTTGGCCGGGATGGTGCGGGGTTCTCTCTCTGGCTCTCTAGAGAGGCGAGCCGGGTGGACATGTCCTGTACGAGCGCCATTAGATCTCGTAGAACTGTGGCTTCCACAGCCACCGGTGGACTCGCTTCTTCTGCAGGCGGAACTGCTTCAGCCCTGTAGTCATCGTCTCGTGCACTCCTTGTAGTGGATGGAAGGGGTCCGCTTTTGGGGACAGCTCCACTTGTACTGGAGGACTGAGGTCGTTCTGTTGCTGGCTGTGCGATTTCCAAAGGCTGTCGACAGAGCGGGCACGTGGATGAAGTTTGCCGCAGTTGTGCCAAACACAGCTGATGTAGCCTGTGTCCGCACTGCAACCTCTGGCTTGTAGTTTCGTCCATGTCCTCGTGACAGATGGAACACAATAGAGCTGGTCCGGCATCCGACCGCAACTTTCTCCTTTCGGGAGTTCTTTTGGTGGGCATGCTAAAAGAAATTTAAATTGCTAACTAAAAACCTAAATAAATATATATATATAAATAATGAAAATGTGAAAAAAATGATGCAAAATTTATAATTTGTAAGTGGCCGTCAGTGGCGAACTATAGTCGAACCTCACAAAAAGAATGTATGATAAAGTTTCAAGAAAAAGTTTTAAGTTATCAAAAAAAAATAATCGGTCTTTCCTTTCCGTCCTTCCTCCCAAGTATGGACACCATGGCACAATCCTTCTAAAACGTTTCAGGGACACTCTCTTGTGGCACCATGAAAATCAGGGTTCCGAAGTGATCCCTCATTAGCAAACTTCTCAAGTTACAGCTTGTCAGCCCAGGGTGGGATTCTAATCCACAAGCAGCGCGTGTCTTGTCATGGATAGTCATGGATTAGCTAATCAGCCAATCACATGAAATCAAAATCCATGTAATTTAAGACACTTAGGCACCGCTGGTTTGGGGGAGCGGATCAGAATCCTCCGCAAAATAGATGTTGGGATAATAACCTCCGAACACAAAAAGGGACTCTAATATAATTTGGCCTTACTAGTTATACAATGGTGGTAAACCACCAAGGTATAAATCAAAAGAAGGACCAAACGATATTGATGTCCGAAGACAACACACGTTCGGAAGTTACTCGGCTGCTGGGGCACGATTAGTGCAAAAACCCTCGGGAGTTATCTACCCGCCAAAATTTCTAACACCTTGTGGGGACACCTAGAGACGATGGACTGTCTCGTGCTCACGACTGATGATACAGCCGGGCTTTTCGGGCCCCACGTTGGGCGCCATTTGTAGTGAATAATAGATTTTCATATGTCCGTAAAGGACCGCAGCGATGTTCTGCTGCCTCGGCAGAGGAAGATGTTGATTCCTGCCGAGAATGCCCTCGTCCGGAGACGCGTGAATGCGCTGGCAGGCTAGCATTGCGGTGTCGTGGGGCGGGTTCGTTTCCCCGGCACGAGGACTCACTACAAAACATTTCGCATTCACGAATTGCTTGCAGAGTTCGAGAGGACGACCGAAGTCGCAAATCAGTAAATAACCTCCACGAAGGAATTACGACTTGTTGCGAGAACAAGTGCAACCTGACAAGAAAGACTAATTTGGGGTTGACCTCGTCTTTACCCAAATACATTCAGGGCCCACAAATGAAAGAGGGGCAACCGGGTGGTGGTGGAGCCCCTTCATGCCCACCCAACCGGAATAAATCCAATGTTAAATCGTTGAAGTGGCCAGGTATTCCTCTTCTGAGTGGAAAACTCATACAACTTGAATTGTATGAACTTTCCCATCAGAAGGGGAGTACCCCGGTGACCAATTTATGTCATAGAATTATACAATGGCGTTGCATAACTTTATGCCATAAAAGGCACTTGGCTTGGGCCACTCAACCCATTAAGTCTCCTGAAACAGAAAAATTTTTAAGTACCCGGTGGCTGGCTCATATTTTGGGGTGGAAGCCTGCCACCGTACCGGGTCCTATACCCGATTGGAAAAGACCGGAAGGGAAAGACCGATTTTTACCGTTTAATTCATCATTTTATTTAATTTCATTGATTTCTCGTAAATACAAAGCAAAGAAATCAAAATAGTTCAACAAAAATTATTCAGTGTATATATTAAAACATTTTTTAATATTGATATATTTAGTATTTGCAGTATATATTAAAGATTACCCCACTTAATTGAATAAATTGAATAAAAAGAAACAATTGGTATATATAAAAAAAATGAAACAATTGGTATATATAAAAAATGAAACAATTGGTATATATGTAAAAATGAAACAATTGGTATATATGTAAAAATGAAACAATAGGGGAACTTACCCAACCTTTTCCGACGACGAGCGCTCGTTGACGAGGTGAGTAAGTCCTGTAAAGTTATAATACTGCATAGCAAATTAGTTAAAAGCACTCGCGATATTTCTGGAATATTTTCGTTGTCAACTTTTCTTCTTCTTCTTTTTTTTTTTTCTTTTGGTAAATGCTAAAACGCACACGTGATAACGAGATTCATGCAAATTAAAACGTTTTTCTTTAGAATTTCCTTTTCGGCTTCTTGGTTGAATTCGTGAAAAATTCAGCACGAAACACATTAAAACTTTCTGGCGCGCATGGATCAGTACAAGTGACGCGCGATAAAAAAAATGTTTAAATCCGGGCTTTGAGTTTCTTCGCTAGAATATTTTCCCCCTCTCTTGCAGCACAGTCCCAACAAATTTACTTCCACGAGCAGGCAAAACTGAAACTGTTTTCGTTTTGGCTTTCCCGTTATCTTGACGAATAACTTCCCTTTGTTGTCTGCTGACGACCGAAAATTTGTAACAGTTGAGATCAAACAAACTAAAATTTCACGTCCCGCAATCTTGCACTGAGCACTATTTGTCGGGTGGAAATAAATAACTAAAACGGATAGAAATAACTAATCCTCGTTAGTTTTTCCGGTAATAAAATTATTCCCAGAGTTTCGTCCGCGATGACGTGTTTCCACAAGACAGTCCGTGATATTCACGAGAAATGATCCACGCGAATTTCCTGCTTTCCCGGCGCACACAACACTATCTTGCACTTGAGCAGTTTTCCGCGCGAGCAGGAAAACCCAAGGCCGACTAGCAATCTCCAATTTTACTTTCGTACGTCACTTGCGCACAACGAGCGCCAAGTTTTTCTTTTTCCGCTGCTGAACAACAACGTTCGTTTTTGTTGTACGGAAGATGCAAACACGCTTTTCTTTGTCGCGCACACGCTTCAGCAGCAACGCACCACCAACTTTTCCGCGATCGCCAACACCTCGCAGAAGCAGCACGAAGAACCGCAAAGAAAACTCTCCATTTTCAAAGCATAAATCAATTGCGGATTTTTCTTTTTCACTTGACACTCATTTATTCACATTCAAATCAATTTTCCCGTTCCAAAAACATTTACGGTCTTTCCGTCATTCAACCAACGCAAACCCCACAACAATTTTATCTTCTTCCACTTATTGCATCCAAATGCCAAATTCCCGAGCACTTTTTCTTGGAAACCGTAATGAACACCACCGCTCTTGTACTATTTTCACCCACGATAACTTTCCGATTTCCTAACATATGCATTCGCATAGGCAATCATTAACGCGTATTTGGTAATTTCGTTATTAACACCCTACGACATGATAAGTTTCTTTCCGCATCCGACGTGACCGCCGTGAAAATCCATAACCGACTCCCTACAATCCCCGTAATTCCACTTGACTTTTCGAAATGCAATCTCTATAGCGGGATCGCTACTCAAACCGCTTTAAAGGGATTATTACAAAACAACACCAAGATGTAACTCCGGAGCATGCGATGGAGCGATGACACGCCGGAGTAAGCGTAACTGAGATGACGTTATGTCTATGTGCATATTTCGTTTTTCGTCACACAATACTGCTAATACAAATGCAAGATCCCGAACGATATTGGCGATGGCTTGGATGAAAAACTCAAGCATGCAACGCAAAATAAAATCAATCAGAACAAATCACTTCACCGTCCAACGTAATTCGGAACTCGTATTCAATCGAAAACGAGCGAAACACTCCCCATCTCCATCCAATTCCTCGTTTGTGAGACGAAGCATAAGACTCGACTTGCCGGCGCCACTCTCCCCGATAATTCCAATGTTGTTATGTAGTTATCACCCATTTTCATGATTTACGACGCAATAGCATGCAAATTTCGCAAGCACAATTTAATATTCTCCACACTCAAGCAACTACGACACTTTATGGGCAAGTAGAACAATACGAACCCATTCAGAAAGGGGGAAATCACACAATTGAAGGTTTTTTTGTTGCTATCAAATGTACTTTTTCCTTATCAGTTGTAGTTTATGACGGCGGTATTTGCAATTTCCCTTTTCACTGTCTTTTGTAGGTTCAATTAAGTTATCAATTGAAGGCAATTTGTCGTTTATGATAATTAGGCGTAATTAGGTGGGAAAATCGGAAGAATTAGACAAATTTTAAGGGGTTTAAATGATACAATGATTTTAGCATTCATATAATTAACAGGTTAAATGATACAATGATTTTAGCATTCATAATTAACAGGTTAAATGATACAAGGATTTTAGCATTCATAATTAACAGGTTAAATGATACAATGATTTTAGCATTCATAATTAAAGGGGTTAACCGTTTCGTTCTAAGCATTTGCATACCGCGTTACACCGCAATTCGTTAAATTATCTTCAAAAGATATTGTAATAAGATACTACACATTAGAAATTTTTTTAAACATTTTTAGAATTTTGTTTCCCGGGTGTTAAGTACAAAGGAAATTTTTCCACTTATTATTCCTGCGAAAAAAAAAACGAGTGTTGCGATGGGGAAGGTGACTGAATCGACTGAATCCTTATTAAATTGCGTTCGTGCTGTGTGCCTGTGTCAGCGCTGCTTTTAGAGCCATAGTTCTTAGATTACTACAAATGTGAAGATAGCAAAACCCCTGACATCTCTTTTAAGAGGGGAACTCAGTCGAAAAATAAAATCATCCACCTCGATTCTGAGGCTTTACACGTGTTCGATACCTTGAAAAACTGCCGAATATCTAAAGAAAGGGTACTGACTCATCCAAACTTTGATAAGGAGTTTCAATTAACAATGGACGCTCCAATTTCGCCATTGGTACAGTTCTTTCGCAAGATAGTAAGCCGATTGTATTCCTTTGAAGGACACTAACAAAAACAGACGAGAACTACGCTACCAACGAGAAAGAGATGCTCGCTTGCATATGGGCTCTCTCTGAGATGCTACCTCTATCGTTCGCGCAAAGTTAAAAATCTTTACTGATCACCAGCCTCTTACCTATGCCCTCAGCCCTTAAAACACGAACACCAAAATGAAGAGATGGAAGTCCATCCTGGAAGAATATAACCATGAATTGGAATATAAGCCAGGAAAAGAAAACATAGTTGCAGACTCCCTGTCGAGACCTCCTAAACCAATTTATGTAAATTCCTTAACCCCAAAGGAGTACAGCGATGACAGTTCGTTGCAAAACCTCATTCCCACCGTAGTGTCACTCATTAATGCGTTCCAAAAGCAAACTTTTCTAAAACTCGGTAATGAAGGCAGTAACCAGCTACAGAATCCTTTCCCAAATTATTCAAGACACATTCTCATTAAGCCTCATTACACCGACAGCGATATTATAAATATCTTCAAGCGTTATCCTAATCCACACACCACAAACGGGCTCTTAACAGACGAACAAATTATGGGTCGAATTCAGAAAATCTACCCAGATCATTTCAGAAGCTATCGAGTACAATATACACAAAAAATTGTTGAGGATATCTCCGGCGTAGTAGAGTAAGAAGATAAAATACTGCAAATACACAAAAGAGCACACCGCAATGCTGAAGACAATCGCTTGCAACTCCTTGAGCACTTTTACTTCCCGAAAATGGCCGCGAGAATAAAATCCCTAGTCAAACAATGTACATATATTAGTACCCGCAGGGAAACAAGTACGATCGTCACCCTAATAAACCTGTATTGAATCCAACACCAGTTCCTACTTATCCAACTCATACCATCTACATCGATCTCTTCTGTACCGAAGAGCACCGAGTTCTGAAAGCCGTTGACAAATTCTCTAAGCCCAGACAGGCCAAAATAATCGCCTCAAAATCTATCGAAGATATTAAACAGCCCCTTACAGATTTGCTCTTCTACTTCTGCGTACCGGAGATAGTTGTTATTGATAAAGAGAGTTCCCTTCGATCAGCTTCTATAACTTCTCTAATAGAAGACGATCTTAAAATACAGGTTTACAAAGCTCCCCCACATAAAAGTGAGGTGAGCGGACAGGCTGAGCGATGGCACAATACCCTTAGTGAAATAATGAGATGCCTAAAGAAAGATGGTCTACCCAGATCTTTCGAAAACCTTCTGCTGCGAGGAGTGCACGAATATAATCTAACGATTCACTCCAGTACCGGAAAAAAAACTAATCGAACTCCATTTCGGTCGAACTCCAAGGACAGATCCAGATGAACTAGAAAGAATCCGACTATCGAATGTTGACAGACTCAGACATAAACAAGAACAGGACTTGGCAAACCACAATAAGACAAGACAACCCACTAAACAATACGAAATCGGAGAAACTATTTATGTAAGACAAAATAAAAGAAAGTGATCTAAATTAACAGCTCGGTATAAGCAAGAAATTGTAAAGGAAAACAATAATTCAACAGTTTTGACCGAATCTGGGAAAATCATTCACAAAAGCCACATACGTAATTAAAAGTCCTCTTTAAGATTTTTGCCTTTCATCGTCAACGTGAAAGTCGAAATGCTAGGCTATTCAAGCTCCCAAATCGTCACTCTTCATACAGATAAAGGGAAAATTCAGGACGGAACTTTAAATTGATTCATACAAACATTTTGTCGAAAAAATCGAACCAATCCTTAATCTATCAACAAACAGGCACTCGAGCTCCAGCAGATTCGAAACCTAATCCAAAATCTAAAGCCGCGGAAATTGAAAAGATCACTCGATTTTATCGGTACAACTTGGAAGCGGATTGCAGGCAATCCAGATCACGCGGATTTTCTCATAAAAGCCAAAATTAATAACATGTTGGAAAATAGTAACAGACATGTTGTAATCAATCAAATTTTCCAAGAAAGAATTAATAATGTAACAAAAAAATGCCATTCAAATTTTGGAATTATTTAAAGAAAATAGCCAAACCAAATACAATATTGTACTAGATATTCAACTTAAATTGTCATCAATTAAAGAAAAACTGAAAAATATTAATCTAGGTATTCACTGGGCAAAATTAGTCGTTATTAATTCAATTATTTTATCTAAAACCGAAATAAAACTGGCAACAGATATTCTAGATAAGAAAAGATAGATATTCCACTATCGAGGAGTCTTTCGATTTTGCAAATGTAAAAATAATAACAAACTTATCATCTCTTTTATACATAATTAACATTACGTTAACTACTAGCCTCATTTATGATACATTATTGATTAAAGCAGTAAAAAAGAAAAATAATAAACGATATCAAATATAACGAAATTCTAAAAGCAAATGAAAAGATATTTGGCGTAATTAAAAATTGTTGGAACATAAATTATTTGACCATTTGTAAATCAAATTAAATTCTTGAGATCACCAACACTTCCTGCATACCATACCTCCTGAAGAGCCTAACTGCCAGCTGCAATAAAACTAAGAACGCACACATACCAACAATTGAAGGGATCGCATCAGACACCATACTACTGAATCAATATGTTGGGCCAATCGAGCAGATCATGTCAGCTACGACCTAAACGGAACCTACCTTCTAAAAATGCATAACACAAGCGTAACCGTAAACGGGAAAGCTTGCCTGCTATATTACAACCGTCTCCAGAAAGCAGCGCATATCAAGAAGTCCTTTCATTTGAGTTAATGAGGGACTTGCACATCAATAACACCAGCGAAATACAATATTTTCGAACAGAAACCTCTGTGCATCAAATTGTAACTTATGGATTGCTTACCATTATCGGATCCTACCTACTGATCTTCATCATATGCAAATTAATTTTAACATTCAGGACGAAGCCAACTACTACGCAGATCGAAATAAAACAAACATCAGAATCACCAACAGTCGCTGCAACGCACCTTCCAGCACTATCCCCGTCTCCGAGAATCAATCCACTGAGAGCATTTAAAAATGTCAGGTTTAATGAGTTAGCGTTTTCTCAAGCCACAAATTATGCTGACGCTGCATCCAACCTGAAATTGGAGCGATGCGATTCCACAATTTGTGGAAAAACGAAATACGAGTATGCTGCCGCATCATTTTTCATCGAGTAGATTTAAGTTAATTATAAAGTCAGTCAAGTCAGTCTTTTGCCAACTTGTAAACGAAAAACATCGGGCTCAGCCCTGAAATAATTTTTTTCAGTTAATTCCGGTTTTGATTTATTATTATTATCCATTGTTTATTATGTAGCTGCGTTGATTCACGGTCAATGCTATTGTTGAGGTTAATGTATTTAGAAAACAAACACGTAGTTTGCAGAGCATGTCTCTTAATATATGCGTATCATATTTCTTTTAACGAGTTAAGTAATATGTATTTTTGATTTTGTGAATGGTTAGAATAAATGAATAGAAGCCAAAAACAAGGCAAATTTAATGGAAGTGCGTGAACTTGGAATATTTGGAAATTGATTGAATTAAGATGACATTCATTTAGTGGGCATTAAATCTAAGTACGTATACTACAGTCTAATTTAAAGCTGCACCTTGTTTTATTTTTGAGAAATAATTTGTTTTTCGAAAGTGACATGATTAATTTTTGTTTTTTGAAAACATTTGCATTTTACTTTCTACTTACCAAATAAAATAAATAATGCCACGGATATAGAATTTCAAATTATTTAAAAAACATGATATTGTCCATTTTTATTATAATTTTTGCAAATATAACATTGTAAAAGCTATCAATATTTTAATAAACAATTAAATCAAATAGAAAAAAAATGGAACATTACGTCCTGATTTTGACGAAGACGACAAACCAGATACTACGTCTAGCACTCGCTGTGTGCAGACATGTTTTAAAAGAAAGGACTCTACGTCTAGCAGTTATTGCGTATGGACGTGTTTTAAATCGCTCCTATCAAAAGTTTCAAAAATTAAATTAATTTTTAAAACGTCAGTCCGAAGTTAATTCTTATCGGAAAAAGTTTGTATTGTTGAAACAATCGACTCAGGGAATTTCTATCGAATATTATTTTACTTCGATTAATAAAGAAGAGCGAAGAACCCAAGAAAACATCATGACCGCTGGTATGCAGAAGCCCGACGGCTTTCCATCGTTGGGACAGCCGAGAGGAACGACGAATACGAAACTGGCGATAATCAGTAAAAGAAAACATAATGAAGAAGACTCCGTAGATGGCAGATGCAAGTTACATAAAGAAAATGATGAACTAAGGCTAGAGATACAGTCCCTCAAAGATTTATTCAACAAAGGGGTGAAGCCTCAAAAGTTGCAGGAACAAAATCAAGTGCAACAGGTAACAAAAGTGAAAAAAAGTGTAAAGTAAGCAATTCCAGAAGAACTTATAGGTGCTAGTGGCACCAACGAGAGTCAAAACTGTTTTGCAGCGCTGGAGGGATTAACCAAAGAAATGGAATTTGAAGAAAGCATCAAAGGTAATTCTAATCAAGATAATGATGTAAATTTTATTCAGTACTTAATAATAAAAATTAAGAGAAGAAATTAGCTCACAGTTTTGCTGGTTCCTCTGAAAAAGCCACCAAAAAAGGCGGAAAAAGTTCCACTAATCAATGTGTTTGGGGAAAACGGAAGAGATATGGTTCGGCTATTGGCAACCAAAAATAAACTAACCAATTTTGAGACCAAAAGAGTTAATGCTGAAAAATTAACTATCAAAACAAAATCACTGGTTGAGTGCAAGTCAGTTAAAGTTGCACTAATTTCTAAAGAGGTTCCACACTTCTCTTATACCCCAAAAACTGAAAAAATCAGACATTTTTGTTGAAGGGTTTGGACCGCGGAGAGGATACGGTCGATTTTCTTCAGGTGCTCAAGGAAGCTGCACTAGAAATTGAATTTATTTCCTTCAAAACCTTTGCGGCTAGAAGGTCGAATGCAGTAAAGAAGAATTTACGACTTAACCTGGCACAAATAAAAGCAGTCCAAGTGAGCTCCAACAAAAATTTCCAAAATATTGAAAAAGCCGAATTCAAAAACTTTGAATTTTTTGGAATGTCCTTCATCAAAATTTCACTGCCAGGTGCGGGTAACCTCTTCGTTATCCCACTAGGTCGAAATGTTCTCAATTTCAGAGAGGAGCTCAATCGCTTGTTTAAAATATTTGAAAATTATTATATTCTAGCTGGTGGCCTGAAATCGTGGATAACACAGAACCAAATTGAAAGCAGGTGCAATCTATATGGCTTGGAGTTCCCAGCATATTTTAAGACAAATTCATATTTGGCCTCTGCATTGCTGATGCAAGACTTGAATTCAGTTTTAATAGTCCTCAACGGGAACTGCAGGTGCTTATTTAGGTCATCGAAGGAATGATGATTTCCTGATTCCAGTTCAACATGAAAATCACCGGTAGAAATCGCGAAAATTTTCACAGAAAATTTAATCAGGATTACCAGAATTAATGTCCTCTTTTTGATGCTGGCAACTCTTCCTCAATGGTTCTTAATGAAAGGAATCGAACAAAAGATGAAACAGATCTCTATTTGGGAAGTTAAGGAGCTGACGTTGGAAATGATTGAGAAAGTAGCTCCCAAGATTAAACATCGAGACAATATGGGAGGATATGAAACACCAGCGATTGAAAGGTTAAAAAGATCAAAGAGCCGTCTTTTCAGACCAGTTAACAATATTTATCAGCGATTTTTGGACTGCAACCATCCCTCGTTAGCTTTATTGAAATTACACCTGAAGGATTTCCCGCAACTTAATTCGTTTGTACTTTAGGATCGAGCTCAGCAATCAATGGGCGGAAAAACTGGGGGATACTAGTCCACAGGCGCTAAATGTCGTTTTCATGAAAGTGAAAAGTTTATCCCGTAAGAAGTCTAGAGTGAAGGCATCGAATCTGTAATGAGCTAGTGATGAGATAAAACTTTTCGATAGCACTGGTATCGAAATTGATAGTACGACTCCGGATGGTAGTTGAAACAGGATTATATGTGATGGATTGCAGAGACTTGCCGTGATTGAAACTCTTTTTTAATTAGTTTGTCAACCAGAGGGAGGGAATTAAGTACTTTCAGGGGTCGTTGAAGCAAAAGTTTCCGACTTCAAATCAAGCCTGAATGGCCAATCAATTCTTCATTTCAATGAAATATTAACATCTGACCTCATACCGAGCTTCACCTTCTAACATTTTTCTTCTCTAATAATTTTTCAGAAAAAAATATTAAAATAAGCAATTTAATCATTTAGCTACAAATATAGAATTTTCATAAGTAATTTCAAAGCTATTGGAGCCATCCAAAAACGGGATCGATATCCGTCAAAACTGACGTAAGATAGGAAGACATATGGTAGCAATTTGCATATGTATTAGTCGGCCTACTATTGGACAAGCTTCCGTGAGCTGTCAGCCAACTGAGCAATAAGCAAATGCTTACACCGGGAAACATTTTTTTTTTTCCGAATGAAAACGTATTAAACGCTTTCCGTGCATTCTTGAAATTCACCTTGCACTTTCCACTGTACCCCTAAACTTTTCAAGATGAGTAAATGAAGCACATTATTTGTACCTTCCACTGATAGTTAAGCTTTGCGAAGTAAACAAACTTCTATTCATTCACTTTGAAAGGCGATAAAAATTGAACCGGCATAAAAACTTAAATAATTTTCACTTCACTAGGAGCGCTATTGTGTTCTCCACAGACCATCTAGATTTCATTGTAGAAATCCGTCTCAAAACCGTACAAAACTTCGAATTTTCATTGGCACCTCCACAATTCTTCATATACCACCATGTAATTTAGTGGGTTCTATCCTTGGTCCAGACCTGTGAAACGTGTTTTACGATGGGCTACTGGGACTGGAGATGCCAGAGGAGTCAAACTTGATTGGCTATGCGGATAGTGCTGCAGCTCTGGTCACTGGACGCACCGTTGAACAGGCGCAACTTAGACTAGGTATGCTAATGTGTCGAGGGAGAGACTGGATGGCTGCTCGCGGGCTTAGTCTAGCACTGGAGAAACCGAAGTGGTCATCTTGACAAAAAAGAGAATCCCTAGAGCAAGGATGATCAGTATTGGAGACTTGCGAATCGAATCGAAGCCATCGGTGAAGAACCTGGAGCTACTGATCGACTCGAAGATGAGTTTCTCTGAGTAAATCAGAGCAACGGCTGAGAAGGCTGCTTCAGGAGTATCGGCTCTGCGTCGACTTATGGCCAACATAAGGGGACCCAGCCCATCAAGAAGACGCCTCTTGATGAGTGCTGTAGGGTCAGTGCGGAGCGGAGCAGAGGTATGGGGCGACACTCTCAGTAAGGAGGCTTACTGAAAACGCCTGGCACAGGTACAGAGAAGAGGAGCGCTGAGGATTGTATCTCCGTATCCAACAGTCTCTGATTCGGCGGTCAGAGTTATTGCAGGCGTGATACCTGTCGGCCACCTTGCTAGAGAGCGCCGCTCTATTTACGAGTATCTGCGTGGAAACGAGGATGCAAAGGAGATGATTGTCCTCGAAAAGAGACAGCGCTCACTCAACGATTGGCAGCAGTCTTGGGTGAATTGCACGAAGGAAAGGAGGACTGCGCGTCTCATCCCGGATGTGAGACCGTGGCAAAATTGAAGGCATGGTGAGACTGACTTCTACCTGACCCAGCTTTTGAGCGGGCATGGGTGTTTTCAGTCTTACCTGCACAAGATTAGTAAATCACGGTCCCCCGATTGTCGGTATTGCCCAGAAAAGGAAGACAATGCCTTCCACACATTTCTTGCGTGCATAAAATGGGATAAGCTGCGAAAAGCCCTCTTCAGAGAGAGCTTAACCCAGATAATATAGTTGCGGTGATGCTCGAATCAGTTGACAAATGGAACCAGGTGGCACATTATGTTCGGGTAGTCCTGAAAGATAAAAGGGACTCACAGCAGCCAGGGGTGTTGGGGCTGGGAGATCGCTTGTCAGGTACTTCCTTTTCCCTCTCCCCTTCTGCTAGCAGAGCGATCCCCCAGCTTTGAGGCGCCTCACGGCGTAACAAAACGAGACCTAGCCCGAAAGAGTGTGTCAAACGGTTCCAGGCTAGGTTGGCAGGTTGATAGGGGGGGTGTTCAGTGGTAAGTCCAGTCGCCTTTTTGCGAACATGGGAGTCCCACACTCTATGCGTAAATGGGCATTCATCTCCTTCCCACAAAACAAAAAAAAATGTAGCGAGCAAAGTGGGCCTACTAATAGTCATGTGTGTGGCCATAAGCGCTGCTGCCATATTAAATTGATGTAGAAAGGATGAAATTATCAATTTAAAGTTTAACAAAGAAAAGCATTTAATGCCTGCATTGAGAAATATGAGTTGATGCCGCGTTTCCAATTTGGCTCTCGTACTAGGCATTTGAGCGTATAAGCAATAACGAAAGTAACCTCAGAAGTCTGTTGGAAACTAAATGATAGATAATATGTTAGAGCGTGTCTCATTGATATGGAGAAAGCCTTCACTGCGGTGTGGTCAGTTAAACTAATTTTTATACTCCTTCAAGGCCGATTCCCCAGACACCTTGTCGTCAAGTTGTGCAATATGTTGTATGGGAAATATGAAAATATCTGTTAAACGCTTCTTTTCGTGTATTTTAAAAATGAAATTTAATGAAATCCTCGAATATACCGGCCACTGGTTTGGTCTGAAATTTCACTATACTGCTGCACTCCTTATGTTTTTGTTCTGCTTTTCCCAGTTTCTACAGAAGCAGAACACGGATTTTACTTTCACGAATTTGTCGTACTTTACAATTCAAATTCACTATTCTCGATTCAGCGTAAAACTCACTTTTCTCGGTTTGTCTTGAAAATTAATTATTATCTATTTCCCTTAAGACTTATGATTTACTTTATACAGTGATGAATCCTGTTCCTGTCTCTCAAGAGGTCAACCTATTTCTAAGCGCAGATTCTAAATTTCTCAATAACTTCAATTTTTGCCCAGTAAGTCGTGGAACACTTCTTTGGCGTAGTTCAAGCCAATGGTCAATCATCCATTATCACAAGCAACGTGGTTACCAACTGATGCAATCCGTCACCGGAACTTGTCACATCTTGGTACTTGAGGCCAACGACTAGGATCTTTTGCCAAATGAAATCACATAGGTTGTCTATACCGTACGACCAAACACAAAGAATTATAGCTGATACGAACAATACACATCTTTTGCTTCACGCAAATATATTAAAGAACACGACATCCACTCAGAAATTAAGGCGAAAATTTTACTGGACAGTTTTTTGCACTTTTTCTAATTAAATTTGCATTTGGGAGCTACCAGAACCGTCCACACAGCGGTTACGATGCGCTCTTTTTAGGGTTTTGTAAAATAATTTTACAAAACCCTTCTAAAATCGCGTTCTGTCTGTCCGTCTGTCTGTCCGTCCGTCCGTCCGTGTGTCACAGCAGTTTTTTCCGGAAACTACTTAAGCTAGAAGCATCAAATTTTGTATGTAGGTGTAAAGTGGTGTTCTCTTCAAAGTTCAACTACAAAAAAAATTTATAAGGTATTTAAGGGGGGTCTCCCCATGTAGGGGAATGACCCCGCGAAAAAAAAATTTCATTAAAGGTAGCCAATATGGGTATCAAATGAAAGGTCTTGATAAGAACTTTTCAAAACAGGTCTTAGTTTGGCAAAGTTTGCTTCGAGGGGCGCAAAGGGAGGGGAAATACACGAAAAATTTTTGTCCCCCCCCTCGCGATTGCACACCTGTGATCCGAAAAATCTGAAAAAAATCAAGAATGTAGGCCTTGATGAGTACAACAACAACAAATACGTGAGAAGTCGCAATTCACTCAACTTTGTTAGTAATAGTATGATTTATCGATTTTATGTTTTCTTGAATAAAATCTTAATGGTTCCCTTAAGTACAAAGATGACTATTAATAAGATTAATATACCCTGCAAGTTTCATAACGATTGAATTATATCTAGCGAAGTTATAGCGGTTTGAATTTTCCTGTATTACTATGGAACAAAATGCGCTACATGTATTACTATGGCAACATATGGCTATGGAACAACATGCGCTTTTTACCGACTCAGACACTATAGTTTTGCTAGGATTTGCATGAAAATTTCAGGAATGATAGGTGTCATGAATATCTTTGAATATCGGTTCAGCTAGTGGTATCAGTAATCGTAAAACAAAATAGTGGCTGTTTTAAATGCGAAGATTGAATAATTTGAGTTATTTTTTCCCAACTTCAACGTTTAAGGTGCATGCTTTGAACACTTGATTGAATTTAATGAATGACTGAAGATGAGTACCTACAATTAATACTCATAAGTGAAACAAGTCAAGGAGGCGGGAGAGAGCTCCTAGCAAAATGGCTTTGTAACAACTCTAGGATTCGAAAAAATTGGCCATTAATCGATGATAACAGTACAAGAGAGTGGCCCCAGAAAAAAAACAATCATCAAATGTAGCCGATATGAGTATGAAATGAAAGTTTTCATGGGAGCTTTTCAAAACAGTTCTTAAACTGTCAGTTTTTGCTTCAGTGGGGCACAGGGGGGAAATACATGAAAAATGTGGTTTCCTCCCTCACGAATGGACATCTGAAATAATTATCAAGGGAGATATTTATGAGTATAACAATACCAAAAACCTCAGAAGTCTAAATTCTTTAAACTTTGCTAATAATAGTATGATCTTCGAATTTCATATTTTCTCCAATAAAATCGTCATTGAAATGCTTCTTTACTTTATTCAATCTGGTGACTGCATTTTGAAAATTGAATACAAAACCCTTCTAACATGAGCGTAGGTCTGTTTACCCAACTTGTTTCACTTTTCCATAACCTTCCAATTTAACCGTCTTCAACCAACCTCTATTTTTCAAACTATCCGCTACCATGCAGAGGTAATGTGATTGATATTGAATACATTTAAATCCCGCTTCCTCGGCAGCAATTCCAATTTGCATATACTCGTATAGCGATTCACATATAATCATGATAACGCTTAGTTATATACAAACTATCGCACACACGGAAATAATTACCTTTGACGAAACTTAAAATTTTCTTGCACCCGGGGGAGCTTCGACCCACGGTCCCACTAGATCCCCAGATTGAGAGTCCATCGCGCTATCAGCTATGCTAGCTCCCAATAATCTCTCATTCATCAAACAGGCAAGTTCAATTGCACAAAGCATTTGGCAGCTTGCATTAATATTATTGTAATGGAAAATGGTATAAAATTTTTTCAATTGGAAGAAAACGATGAAATTTTGTTAGAAGGAGGTAAAGAATGAAATTTTTGTTAGTGGGAAATAGAGAATGGAATTTTGTTAGTGGGAAAGATAAGATTATTATTCTTTTTTGTATTTACAAAAATAAGATAGGACAATTGATATTAATAAAGATGGGGAATAAACGTTTAGGTAAATAGACATTTTTGCTAAAAACAAGTTGAGTAGACATACCTACGCTCATGTCAGAAGGGTTTTGTATCCAATTTCTCAGAAATGCAGTCACCAGCAACGAATAAAGTCAGTCAATTTTTTGTGTATATGCCCTTCCTGGGCGCCCCTGTAGTAAAAAATACCAGTTTACGCCCTATTTTGCAAAGTTCTCATGGGAACCTTTCATTTGATACCCATATTGGCTACCTTTGATGAAACTCCCCTATATGGGGAGAGCCCCTTAAGCACCTTGTACAATTTTTTGTAGTGAAACTTTGAATTTAAGACATAAGATTGCAAATTAGAAAACGAGAATTCGGAGTGGCCTTCCTTGTGGATAGGGAGTTCAAATCGCACGTTATTGATTTCAAGGCAATAAACAAACGGTAGTGTGCGATCTGTATACAAGCTAAAATTTTTCAAAATCTGGCTGATAAACGTTCACTTCCCGACCGAAGAAATGGACGAAGAAACGAAGGAAACGTTCTACAATCACCTGGCAAGACTGGTCGACTCATTGCCTACAAACGACACAAAAATAATTCTGGGTGATTTCAACGCTAAGGTTGGCAATGAGTTATCTCATCTGGGAACGACTGGACGATATAGCCTCCACGATGAAACAAATTACAACGGTTAGCGCCTGATTGACTTTGCATGTAGCAGAAATCTAGTCATACGTTCCACTTGCTTCCCACATTGACGCATTTATAAAATGACCTGTATATCACGGGATGGCAACACATAAAATCAGATTGACAATCTTCTGATCCAACAACGTTGGGCCTCGAGCACACTTGACGTTCGTACATACCGAGGAGCCAATTATAACTCAGATCATTATTTGATCAATTAACCTATCGATGTTGTATGTCAAAGGCATATTCGGCAAAGACCAGCCCACTACAAAAATTTGACATCAAAAGGCTCCAAACGGCGTGTGTGGCCAAAAATTTCATGGAGACCCTCGGCCACCAGCTGGCTCCCATCTTATCAGATGCATCGTCAAAGACGAGTAACGAGCTCTGGACGGAAGTGAAAACGGGTGGCTATCAAGACCCTGGTAGAACAGATGATCGGACAGCAAGCCCGGCACAAGAAAAATTATTGGTTCGATGATGAGTGCCAGGCGTACGAAAAATACGTAGGTACAAAAACCAGGACGAGGAAAGAACACTATGAAAATCTCAGAAGAGTAGCGAATAAGATAATTATGATTAAGAAAAGAAAACACTATGACGACCAATTGAAAAGTATAGATGTAAGTTTAGCGAGCGACAACACAAGGCAAGCATACAAAGTAGCGAAAAGCCTGAAACGTGGTTATCAGCCCAAAATCACGCTCTGTCGTGAGGATAGCGGCAATATCATCGCTGATGAAACCAAGATTAAGGAAAGCTGAACATCATATTTCAATAACCTACTTAATCTTCCGCACAGCTCCAGAACTTCGAAGCCTATAAATGCCTGCGGAGAGCGTCTATTGGCCTCACTAACTCTGGATGAATTTCGTTCCATTATCAAAGCCCAAAAGAATAATAAAGCGCCGGGCATCGATGAGATTTCAGTGAAGCTCATCAAATATGGTGGCAGTTGTGTTCAGAAAGCTATTCACAAAGTCATCCAGCACAGTTGGCAACAAGAACATATGCCTAAAGAGTGGAGCCAATCAATTGTATTCCCCATCCACAAAAAAGGTGACAAGCTACAGTGCGAAAATTATAGAAGCATATCACTACTTTCTACGGCGTCAAAAATATTTTCTAAAATCTTAGAAAATAAAATCGGATCATACGCCAACAGTATTATTGGGGAGTATCAAGGTGGTTTTAGAGCAGGTAGATCGACAATAGACCGATTATTCACTGCCAAGCAGATACTTCAAAAATACTGGGAGTTCAACATAGACGTACACCAAATTTTTGTTGACTTCAAGCAAGCATACGACAGTATTGATCGTAAGGTAATGAAGAAGAAGAACCTTTGAAGAGGCATCTTTTTACACCTATATACAAAATTGGCACGATTTTAGTAGGGTTTTGTAATATAATTTTAATTATGAAATTTTATAAAATTATTTTACAAAATCCTAAAAATGATCCATATGGAGTGGCCTGGGTGAGTTTTATTTTTGATTTGAGAGAATCCTGTGTTTCATTTGTTCTGCTCATAGATGCTTCTGCTAGATTAAGGACTACGATTATGAAGTATTCATTACAGGCAATAAGTAATTCCTTAGGGTTTGATTTGAATGAAAGTAATTCAATATCTTGACTGTTGGTAGAAGTAGTCTGTATAATATTTTTTATCGATTTCCATAGTTTTTTGTGTTGATATGATATGAATATTATCATATATCAAATTGTGAAGGATTTTCTCTATAAAGAGCATTAAATTTATCCCTGTGGTTTGAATATTACAGAAGACCTGAGGTTATCTATGGATGAACTATATCTTCCGGGGTTTTAACAGATATTCTGGTACTGGAAGATTCTAAATATTAATGTTATGTTCGGGCTATCGAGAAAACTAAATAAAATGGGTACTATTAGTATGCTACCGTGACTACTCAAAGAATATGATCAGCATAGCAGACATAAAACGGCATCATTAAATACATGATAATCACATTTTAATTTTTTCAATTCAATTGAAGGCGTGTATAAAAGATATTCGGAGGGCATTCCTTCATTTACGGCAATTGAAATTAGTAATCAATAAATTATTGTATTTTGTCATACGCGTATGACTAAAAAAGAAATCAATCTTTGTATATTTATATCACAAAAGACAAAATCCAATATAAAATTTACGGGTACTTACCTAATTGAAACTAATATCATTGCAAATATTAAATATTTGCCCAATAAAGGCACTACTAGTGATGTTGGTGGAATAATTTCGACAACTAGTAGGAAGAACACGTGGAGACTAATTAAAATAGATATTGATAACGTGACCTGAAAATACAATTAATATATTATTAGTAGCCCCGACAAACTTTTTCAGCATCCACATGACTTCCGTCTTAAAAATAACAAATTTTCATACAAACCTTTTCTCCACTATCGGAAGGCAAATAAAACGTTAAAACCGTCAGAAAGGATATACCCATGCATGGTATTATAATATTGACTGTATAAAAAAGTGTTTTCCTTCGCATTGTTATATTGAATGTTATATCCAAATACGGTTCATCGCAGCATGTGTAGAATTTTTCGTTTCTGTAAGTAGAAGAAAAATTGTGGGAAAGTAGATTAAGCGGGAAAATAATTTTAATTTGTCAATGTAAAAAATTTCTTGTGATGGTATTTGATGGCATGGAAAACTTTGTGGTGGAGATGGTGGTTGATAGTATGACTTTTCTTCCAGCATATACAAGAAACATCATCTCGTATTTTCTGAATGCAAGCAGTGTACTCAAAGTAGGAGATGGAGTTTCTAGTGGAAATGCTTTTAAAAGTTGTTTGGATATCTCCACGTAGAAATTTTAGATGGATACCTATCCTTCTAGTTTCAAAAGTGAATTAAATTGGATGGATGGTACTTGTACTGCTACTTTCTATGATGCAACTTCAGAAGTTTATATACGCTTACTGATTAAATTTCGAAATAGTGCTCAACTTGTTTATTTCTGGGGGTAAGTTATGAAATTAAGTGGATTTCGTGATGATACGATTCCTTTCAAAGGTGTAAAACTGGATGGAAACTTTTATTATTGAGGTTTTATTACTGTTTTAGAGTGAAATGAGTTTGTTTAGGGTACTTAAAAAAATTAAGATTATTTCTTAAAAGAGGGGTTCATTCTTTAATAAGTAAAGAATTTTAAGACTTTGAAGTCTGTTTGGTATTTTAAAATAAATTTGTTTATATCGCAACCATCGATGATATGACAGGGGATTTTTCTCCAGAAGGTGCCGCCTCTATTACACGTGACCTTGCAACCTCGTTCCCAAATAACGCATCATTTTCATTTAAGCTAGGGTTTCATAGGAAGCTCTCAACTAGATCACAGTTAAAATTTATCTGAAGCTCTCTTTGCTTTTGCAGGTTTAGTCATAAAAGTATTGAAAACTTTTGGGTGATCCGGGTCAGGTTTACTCACAAATTGTTGCAAATAAGATATATTGGTACTTTGAAGTCTGTTTGGTATTTTAAAATAAATTTGTTTATATCGCAACCATCGATGATATGACAGGGGATTTTTCTCCAGAAGGTGCCGCCTCTATTACACGTGACCTGGCAACCTCGTTCCCAAATAACGCATCATTTTCATTTAAGCTAGGGTTTCATAGGAAGCTCTCAACTAGATCACAGTTAAAATTTATCTGAAGCTCTCTTTGCTTTTGCAGGTTTAGTCATAAAAGTATTGAAAACTTTTGGGTGATCCGGGTCAGGTTTACTCACAAATTGTTGCAAATAAGATATATTGGTACATTCTGAACTAAATCAGATTCCTGTTGAGAGATTTTGTTGTTCTACAAGAACCAGCAAGAGACTAAGTAAGACTATCTTCTTCTTCGTAGCACCTCTTGGGTCTTCGTTTCCTGCAAATAGCGTCTTCAACTGTCTCGGACCGCGTTCTCCAATTTTGAGATCCAAGCAGTGATGAACTGTCTTTGTCGACCGAGTCAGACCAGCGCTTCCTCAGTTTCCCCACTGGTCTCCGGCCGGCAGTTCTCCTTGTTGCGTTCCGTTCTTCGTCCATACGATTCATGTGGCCAGTCCATTACAGTCCATTCTCAAATGGGGTTGGGGCCGTCTATAGCAGAGTTAGTAAAACGATCTGACTTAATCTTTTACTTGAGCTTATTTGATCTACAACACAGCCACGCAAAATAAGTTAGATATACTTTTTATGATCACAAATCTGGGGTCTGAATTTGCTCATCACGTCTTCATGTTTTTAACCCCAAAAAACTGATGAAAAATAGTGAAATTGAATGAATTTCTTTTACATGCAACAGTATATTTTGATTTAAAAGGCTCCTCTGAATGCAAATCCGTCGTCAGAATTGAGGTAGAATGAGCAATTTTTTCCTGGCCTGAAAAAACCGAGCAGAAATTAATATTTTTAAAATTTGAACGCCATGAACGAATTTTGTGTAAGGAGGTTTTGGGGTTGCTGAGTCGAATATGAATTCATATTCTGAAAATTCAATATGGCTGACCCAATATGATGGATGTATTTTTCGAAAATTCACCGATTTAAGGAAAATTTGGTATGATGAGGTTTGTTGGTTCGTTGATGATACATCTGAACTCAGGTCTTTATAAAGTAAGATGGCGGATCCAAGAATTTTTTCTCAAAATGATCGATATATCTATCTTTTGAAAATCTACAGTTTTAACTGAAATTTGGTATCTATCTCTCCTATGTATTACAATCATTTTTGCCATCACCGCCCCCGCTGACAGTTGCCCCACTCAAAAGTAAATCCTCTTCCAAAAGCGAAGTCCCTTACAAAAGTGACACCCCCTCTATATGTGACTCTAAAAATGACTATCTCGCCAAATAGACTCGCCCTCAAAAATGACTCCCTCTCCAGAAGTGACTTCTTTTCAAAATTTACACTTCCTCCAAAAATGGGTTTTTCTCCTATAATAAAAAATACTGCTTTCAATCCAAAAATGAGACCTCCTTCTATATTAGAAAATAAAGGGTGATTCATAACAAGTGTGCACATTTTTGTCGAAAAAAACATAGTTTTTGTGAACATTGAGCTGTGTTCTTTATTTATTATAAAAATTTGGTCACTTACAATTAAATATGAATCATTACTTTGGGCATATGTGCACCTCGTGCTGCTTTACAGACTATCAAACGATGATTGTAATTTTCGATGACATTTTCGCACATTTCCGGCGTTATTAGGCGTATGTTGGCTCTGGGGAGCATCAGCGTAAACACGATCCTTCAGAAATCCCCAAAGGAAGAAGTTACAAGGAGTCAAATTTATGGGTCCATTTCGAGAAATTTATGGCAATTTATGGGTTCATTTCGTGAAATTATTCTATTTCACCTAGAGCGCGAAATGTTTGCACTGGCGATTCATTATTTTTGTAAAAAGTTTTAACAATAATAAAACATTCGGCTGATGTGTATGACGCCATGGTTAAAATTGTAAAAGACCAAACTGTCATAATCTGTTAATATATGGACCTTGAATTTGGTGATAAATAAGAGTTAAGGCCCATTCACATGTGTACATTTGTTATGAATCACCCTTTAGTTCCCCACCAAAATTGAGTCTCCCTCCAAAAAAGACTCTCCCTACGGCGTAACGAGCAGGAGGAAGTAGCCCTCTAATTTCTATTAATTCATTATTTTATCAGTTATTCATTCAAATCCCGTACAATACTTTCTCTGGGGCCCGTCATAACTGTTAATCTTTTTTCCTTCTACTGTATCTTGTTCTTTTTTCTGTGAATTATCTCCTCCCAAATATTCTGCCTGATCCCTTTTTCCGTTTTAAGAGTTTTGTAAAATAATTTTACAAAATCATACTAAAACCGTGTCCTGTCTGTCCGTTCTTCCGTCTGTCCGTCCGTGTGTCACACTACATTATCTCGCAAACTACATTAGCTTAAAACATAAGATTTTGTAAATACGTAAAAAGTGACGCCCTATTTAAAGTTACACCACCAAAATAATTTTAAGGCTCTGAAAAAAAAGATGCATCAAATGTAATGTATTAAAATTAAAAAAAAAAATTAATTAAATTAATTAATTAAAATGTATTAATTAGATTTTTTCAAAACAGGCCTTAAAATGACAAGTTTTGCCTTTTTGGGTGCAGGAGAAGGGGAAATGTACGAAAATTTGGTGTGTCCCCCCTTCGCTATAGGACACCTATGATCTGTAAAAACTGAAAAAATCACAAAGATAAGTCTTTAGAAGATCGATCAACTTTGTTAATAATACTACAAACAAAATGGGACCCTTAAGTTTTCCAAATGCTATAATTTAAGTTTTCTGATAGCAATTGTGTGTATTCTGGAAATCTCATAATAATCGAACTATAAACAGCTGAGTAACAGCTGATTGAAGATTTAACATTTACAACAACATTAACACGTGATACTAGGGAGATAAACGTTTGCAACGGACCTACACTGCAAATATGTAGGAATTTTGATAAACATTTTAGAAATGGTTTGTAATATTGATGTGATATCATGATCAATCAAGCAACGGGCTCAAAACACTTGAAACTAAATGGCGGCGAGTTTAAATACATAATAGCTAGGATATAATTTTTCGAACTCATTTTGTGGAAGCTGTGTATAAGTCAAGTTTTGATATACGGAGCATATTGTTTGATTTACTAATCGTTACACAATACCCTTCTGGTAGGGGCACTCTCCTGCAACATCAACTTGTTTTTTTTTGGTTGATCGTCTCCATCTTTCTTAGTATTGGCTTTCAATGACTTTTATATCCTGATGAAACCGCTCACCCTGTTCTTCACTTTAATCACCTCAGTTATTCGAGAAATCATCTATATGAGGGTCTAAGAAGTGAAGTTTTAAATTCGTTAAGCAACCCAACTTTTCAAAATTTTTGATAATTTTCTTTACTATTTTTTTATGCTTGGGACTTCTTTCATTTCCCAAAAATTTTTTAGAAACTTCTTTAAAACTCAGTCAAGCTGCTTTCTCCATTTTGTCCACTTTTGTAACAAATGTCGTATCTTGGAAAAATTTCCTGATCTGCGGACCGCCAAAAACTTTTTTAATTTTAGCGTTCGAATACTTTGAAAATTTTACACATCAATTAAGGGTTTTCCAATAAGAGGTGTTATTTTGGATAGTCCGCTTTTCCGGTAGATGTCACTTTTGAAGCTGTCTTTTTTTAACATTTGACAAGTGAAAACTACGCCATTAATAAAAATGGAACGATACATGCTTCAACAACGCGTTGAAATTATTAAAATTCACTATGAAAATGGTGAAAATTTGGCAGAGACGGTTTGTAAAACTCGAACATTTTTGGGTCGTCGTGAAGCACCTTGTCGGACCGCAATACAGAAATTGGTGGCAAAATTCGAGCTGTCGGGACAACTTAGTGATGTGAAGAATAAAAGTCGTGCACATCACTCAAGAACAGCCGAGAATATTGCTGCTGTAGCCGAAAGCGTTGAAGAAAACCCAGGTTTGTCCATTCCTCGTCGTTCTTTGGAATTAGGCATTCCACAAGCGTCATTACACCGTATTTTGCATAAAGATTTGGGTCTTAAGCCGGTCGACCATCAACAACGTCGTGTCTTTGCTGATTGGGTCCTTGAAATGCATAAAAATGACCTGGAATTCCATTGAAAAATCATCTTGAGTGATGAGGCCCACTTCCACCCCGGTGGCTTCGTCAACAATCAAAATTGTCGCATCTGGGGCTCAGAAAACCCAAGAATTATTGTTGAAAAGCCTCTTTATCTTCAACGTGTGACTGTTTGGTGGGGTTTATGGTCCGGCAGAGTCATAGGACCTTACTTTTTCGAAAATGAGGCTGGAACAACAGTTACGGTGAGTGGATTGCGTTATCGAGCGATGATTTATGAGTTTTTATGACCAGAATGGGATGGTATTAATCTGGACAACGTTTACTTTCAACAAAATGGCGCTACGTGTCACACAAGCAACGAAACCATTGATCTTTTACGGGAAAAGTTTCCGGACCGTGTTATCTCTCGAAGGGGTAATCACAATTGGCCACCAAGATCTTGTGATTTAACACCTTGCGACTTCTTCCTTGGGAGCCACGTGAAAAAGAAGGTCTACGCCAACAGCCCAGCGTCGTTTCAAGATCTCAAAGATGGAATTCGTGAGGCTATCGAGGACAAAGGGCAGCCACTTTGTGATTTGGTTATGGCAAATTTCATGAAAAAGATATGGTCCTGTAAGATAGTCGTGATAATCATTTGCCTGATGTTATTTTTAACTATTTACGGCATACCTTGTTCTTTATAATAAAATAAATATCGGATCATTTATATTAAAAAATTGGCATTTTTTAAAATATCAAAATAACACCTCTTATTGGAAAACCCTGTATTTAAAGCATTGACCCTCTTTATTCAAAGCTTTTGGAAGCTGCTTCATAAGCCTGAGTTTTATGTGAAGAGGTGGTGTTAAAACTTTCTTCGGATATACCAAGGGTGAAAAAATACATTATCTGATAAAGGAATCATTGATTCGCTTGCTGGCCTAAATTTTTTTATAGCATCAATCTCTTTCTCTACTATTCCACAACAGCTTATAGCAAGGGTGCCGTGTGACGTCAGACTGTTGTCCAAGCAATATCTTCAATCTCTTTAGATCGCCGCGAATTTCCCACTGATGCTTATCATATTCTATTTTCTCCAAAAGTTATCTCATCTTTTCGTACTATTCTTCTATCACTGTACAACTGGAATGGGTGCATACATGTTTCCAGCATGCAACAAAACTGCTTTAATACTGCGTTTAAAAGAGTGTTGTTGAAATTCAGTTACTAATCCCTCTAGTAACATCATATCCTCCATTTTAAAATATTGTCGAAATCCCTCATCTCTTTTTCTATAAAATTAAACTCTCGTTTCTGGCTGAAGGAAATTTCTTTTCTTCATAAATTACGCTAGATGCTCTCTGCACCATCTTTGGCTAAGCCTAAATTTCAAACAAGATCATTGATTTCGGTCTGTGACACTAATTTTGGTTGTACCTTATGATCAAATGGGCAGAATTCTTCACTTTCATTACTGTCAGTCATACCAACGTAATCGTTAGATCTCTCTTCGTCAGATAGGTCTTAATTATCTAAAAATTTCTCTGAATTGATTGAACCTTCAGTTTGCACATTATCAGCTTTACGCGGTTTAGTGATAGGATTTGTTTCAATATGTTTAATCACTGTTGAAATCTCTACTAATGAGCTGCTGCTTTTATTTTTTCGGTTATGTGCAAAATAATTAATTGTACAAATAGAACAGTCATTTTTTTTCCGTTTTCTATCCCATAATGCTAGTTTGGAATATTATATTACCTCATTTTTACCGTATAACATTATTTTGACAATGGCGAATTTGATACAACCATGAGTTGTGCGAAAATTTTTGACGAACCGGAGTTTTCAACGATTATAAGACTGCGGTAACTGCAATAAGCTGGCTACCCAAAAAGGAATTCGTTGGGAGAACTGAAGGCCGGAGACCAGTGAGGAAATTGAGGAAACGCTGGACTGACTCGGTCGACGAAGACAGTTCATCGCTGCTCGGATTTCCAAATTGGAGGATGCGGTCAATAGACCGAGACAGTTGGCTGCGTTATTTGCAGGACGCGAAGGCTCAAGGGGGGCTGTAGTGCTAGAAGAAGAACATAATTTTGCAAAAATTACGAATGATATACCGAACCCAGTTAGAATCTTAGTTTAGTATCTTAAGACTATACGAATCATTATATAATTTTTTAATTTTGTCATTTATAGGTACTCCTGTCGTATGAGCTTTGTATTTACAACAAATGTAACAAAGCATATCACAGTTTTATCACAGTTATGAAATGATTCATTTCTTGTAGCATTATACTCTACATGAGCCAAGTCACCCACACATGTAGAGCTACGGTCGCATGATGACGATGATCGCGGGCCCGCTTTCCCATTCTGTCCGACTGCTGGCACTGGGTTTCCAAGACCCTGCATCGTAAATTCCCGTCCTCTCAACTAAAGTCAAAAGCGATTTATTCAATACTAATCGCTATAAATTTTAAAAGAATATAAAGCAAATTCCAAACAATAAAAATACGAAAGCTTAATGGCCCAAAATGGCTCTCTAAATTCATACGTTATCAATGAAACACATTTCGTAATAAACAACAAAACAAAACTAAAATCAAAATTATTCTGATTCAATTGGAAAAAGAAGAAAAAACCAACCAACACTATTTAAATATTATTTATAATTGGAACACAACAGTGAACTTTTACTATATACTATGTAGTGATATGTGGTAGATAAAGTATCCGTGAAGGACTGCAGCGATGGTCTGCTGCCTCGACGAGAGAGGATGGTGGTGTTTGCCGAGATTGGCCTCATCTGAGGACACGTGAATGCACTGGCAGGCTAGCATTGCGGTGCCGTGGGGCGGGTTCTTTTCCTGAGCACAAGGGCCCACTATAAAAAAATCTCGTTTTCACGAATTGACAGATAAAATACGGGTTGACAGGGTAACCTACCAAGGGCTGAAATTACTGAAGCAAACAGCAAACGAGGCCTGGAGAAAACAGACGGGACTTGGCAGTACTTCGTCTTTACCGACGATACTTATGGCCCCCAAATAAGAGTGGGGGATCCAGGTGGAAGCGGTGTTCCCTCGCAACTCCCATCCGGATCAAGATCCATCCTAGACGTGGCTATATGTTCTTCATTTGAACGAAAACTCATGCAAACATAGTTCGCATGAACTTTTCCCTCATATGGAAACCATCAAAGTTGCAAATTTATGTTAAAGTCTCATGTGATGGAATCACATAATAAAATACCATAAATAAGCACGTAAGCGGAAGACCACTCTATCCTGCAAGAGCACCTATAACGTCATTAAAAAGGGATGAGCTCACCCGATGGCAAGCTCATTACAGTGGAGTAAATCGAAAGACCGAATTTTAAATTTAATAATTCAACATTATTATTTTCATCTTTTCATACCTTTTTCCGTAAATACATTAAGAAATAACAAACAAATAATGCCCCGAAAAATTTTACAGACGGAAAATGGAACTTTCATTGAAAAAATAGGAAATACAATCGAAGGTACTTACCCAACATCCTCGACGAGCGCTCGTAGATGGTGTGGGCGATTTACAATGATGCCGACGGGTGGTCAGTACTTTCGAAACTATTGACATAATGGTATGCATACTGAATATCTAAATTTAACTTTAATGTTATGTAAGAAATAGTTATATATTTGAAAGTTTATCACTTTTTATAAGAAATTTGAATTATACTTTAATGGGACTTTATCTTTAAGTTCATTGCAATCCAATTCGTTGGTTTGATTGTTTCATTCGGATCGGTGGAGACAATTGAGCTCTTTGCAGTACGGGCGCTCCGCTGATTCTGTCAAACGTCACAAACAAAATATCGTTCCCCTTCGGGGGGCAGTAAATCACTTTTCACTACTTACCACCCCCTAAATCACTGCCGGCAGCTAATTTTCTCGCTTTTTACGATTTTTCCGTCAATACACGTTCACTTTTCTGGCCAAATGCTAAACTTCTGCGGATTTTGCTTTGCATCCAGACAATCGGCGATGCAATTTGAGTTTACTGATTTCGGGTTGGCTAATCCAACTCCACATTGCCGCATACAAACATACAAATGTACTTAATGGCGTACACGAAAAATCACTATGAAGATGCGCTATTTGCTGGTTGTCGTACTCGATTTCATTATTGATAATTTACGCAATTCTTTTTTATATCTATTCAATGTTGGATCCAGTGTTGATTTGATTGTTTCAAATATGCCGCTTGAACAATTTACAATTGAGTGCATACTCCTGGCATACCACACAAATCCACTGAGTACCGAGTGCATTGCATTCTTTTAATGGGGTCACTACTACTTCGGACCTAAGCGCTCATTTTTATCAATTTCAACTAGCACAAATTAATCCTTTGCTTCAAGCAAATGTATTTTCCATAGCACTGTAAATTACAACTGTTAATTGGCCTTTCCGTCAAGACGTGATTATGTCGAATTTAGAACTACTTTTAGCTGATTTATCGTTTTCTAGCGATTTTGCCATTTGACTAGTCACGATGAAACTAATTTTCATTTTTTTCCATTAATGCTGTCACAACACATTATAAGAGAACAAATAAGATTTTATTCATGACGAAAACGAGCAAATAAACGGTTGATAAAATTGAAATGCTTATTTTCGCGATTACGAGCGAAAAACACAATTTTCTGCGTCCGTCCTGAAACCAGACCTTTTGTTCATCGGCTATCGAAGTTCAATTTTTCGCTTTTCGGCGCAGTTCTTACGGTGTGGGCTCTGTGTGGCGATCCGTAACACATACCCGGATCCGCCCAAGCAGATTTCTTCACTTGTAGCGATCAGCCACAGAACGGCTCCTGTCGCAACGGAGTTTCTTGATGAGCCCACTTATCCGTCCAATGTAGTTTGCATGGCAGGGCAATGCAATTCTTGGAAAAGCTGCGTTATAAAGGGGTTGCCGAGGCCAAATTTTAATTGTAAATTTAAATAACTATTTTTTTTAAATTTACAATTAAAATTGGATCAGTATTATGATGATGTCGAGCAGTTTGCATAATCAACTGCTCGATTACCATAACTACACGTAATATGTTATAACATAGCTCTAAAAAAATTCAATCAAAAACTTTATCTAATATTAAAAAATACTATCACAATATTCTTAGCTTAAACCTTAAAAGGCATCTCTAAACTTACTATGATAAACATTACATATACCTATCTTAAATATTGAAACCTATCCCTAACATAAAAAAATGACACGAAATGTAGCAATAATGAGCTGAAACTCAAAAAAACTATTGTAAGTATAGAAAAATACAAAAAAAAAAAGAAAATAAACACGAATTACATTGTCATTCAGATTGCTCCGCCTCAGCTCCACCAGCTTCAACGAATCTAGCAAATGAGTATTTCTATTGAAATTGTCGGTCTCGGGAACTCAAATTCGGAGGTATTTTATCTTCTTATCGGTGGCCCGTCTATAAATGTGATATATGATTGGGACACCATCAGAATCAAAAACATATCGATTTATGTCCAAATACACGAATGCTTCCGAAGGAACGAGGCCAGTAGCGTGAAATAGCTATGAAATTCGGGGGGCTTTAAGTCACAGTTACAGATCTTGCAAAATGATTCCGTAGAAGTCTCAATATGAAGATATCGACTCTTGTCACTTTAGTAGTTTGATAAATTTTTCTATTCAATATACTCGTATAGTGCTTCCAGTCCGTCTCAGGCTTTCTGTACATACCAGTACATGCGCGAAGATATTTTCCTTTCAAAAACTCTTAATTATTCCACAGTACTTGCACTCTGGGGGTACCAGATCTGACATCCATACGTAAAAATTAGTCTAACAGATAATTTTGACCTTTTGATCAATGTATCTGGAATGAAAGAGTTGTTGGAGGGCCGCAACTACTTTTTGTATAGTACAGATACTGATCGAGATGAACACCGAGGTATCGAACACACGACTTATATGGAACCTGTTCTTAACCAACCTTACCAGTCATAATGCGGAAGCCCTTCCAATTACGTTTCAAGTTTTGGCTGGCTCTCTGCAGCCTTATTCGAAACAAAATTGTTTCGCACTTCTGCATATTGATTTTCATTTGTCAATGGTCAGTGTAGAGCTGCACATTATTAAACATTTTTTGAAGATTGCTCTGTACTACAGTAGCTGTTCGGTCTTTGCGGTTATATATAATCAGATCATCAGCAAATACTACTAATGATAGCGTCGGCGAAACAAAGCCATCAATAGCTTGCAAATGAAGATTGAGAAAAGCAGAGGTATAGTAACTGTTCCCTGCTATAGACCATTCAATACGTTGAAGTTGCACATTGTCATTAGATTTTCATCAGTTATAACAAATAATTTCCCATATATCAAATTACATGACATAGCGAGATGGTGTCTGGGGAACTTGTCCTGAAGGAGCTTAAAAATTAGCCAATATAACCACACCGTATTGAAGGCTTTCTGCATATCAATGAGACACGCTCCAACACGTTCTTTGTTGTTTAGTTTCCAACAGATGTCTGAGGTTACTTTCGTTATCCCATGTATGGTTGAGTGTCTGGCAAGAAAACCAATCGGCAATTCTGCATCAATTCATATTTCTCAATGTGGGCGTTTAATGCCTAGTTTAGTATCGCTTCAAACACCTTTCTGATGTTAGGCAGCAAACTGAATGGGCGATAGCTTTCAGGGCACGAAGATTCTTTTCCTAGCTTTGAGTTTGGAAATACTTTGGCCTTTTTCCATTCACTTGGGGAATATGAATTGCTCAACGTGTTGTTGAACAATATGCAATAACTCCTAATAGCAACCTCAGGCCAATATCGGAGAGCTATGTTTAGAATGTCGTCGATACCACACGATTTCTTTTTGTTTATCCTGCCAAATATGAAACAAAAATGTTTATGGCTGACAAAATAATCAACAAGATTCAAGCACGGTATGAGGTCAGATGTCAATGTTCATTGGAATGAAGGATTGATTCCCCGTTCAGGCTTAATTTGAAGTCATAAATTTTTGTTTCAACAAACTCTGAAAGTATTTGGTTCCCCCTCTTAGGGTTTGGTAGATGAACGAATTCAAAATGAGTTCCAATCAGGGCAAGTTAATGCAATCCATCACATATATAGTAGTTCTGTTTCCATTTCAATCCGTAGTCGTTCTATCAATTTCGATACCAGCTCGATCAAGAAAATTTATCTCATCACCAGCGACTTCAAGCTTCGATACCTTCACTCGAGACATCTTACGGATTAAGCTATTTACTTTCGCAAAAACACCATCTGGGTGCTGTGGGCTAATACCCCTTAGTATTGTTGATGCGTATGAAAAGAAGACTTTTCAATCTTTACAACCATGCAATGGATGGTGTTTCATATCTGTCCATATTGTTTCGATGTTTAATCTTGGGAGCTTCGGCAAATAGAGATCGATTTCATCATTAGTAAGAATCCTGCTTTTAGGAACCATTTAGCAAGCATTGCCATCATCAGAAGAAGGACATGGCTTCTGGTAGTCTCGATTAAAGTTATTTTGAAACTTACCTTAGTCTGTTTTTTTTTTAATTCAACCGATGACTTTCACGTTGAACTTCAATGAGGAAGACATCATCCCTTTGATGATTGATTTCCATCACAATTGCGTTATGGTTGCTATCGTAAGGAACCACCTGCAGTTTTCGTTGAGGACTATCAAAGCTGAATTCAAGTCTTGCGTTAGCATTACAGAGGTCCAAATATGAATTTGTCCTAGGGTATGTTGGGAGCTCCGATCCATATAGATTGCACCTGTATTCAATTTGTGTCTCTGTTATCCACGATTTTAGGAACACACCTCTTGGATTATTGTTGGCGTTCATCCATGATGTATGCTTAGCGTTCAGGTCAACAGCAAGAATATAATAACTATGCAGCCCGTTCAATTCGAGTATTTCAAACAAGGAATTGTGCTCCTCCTTGAATTTGAGAACATTTCCACCAGTTGTATAGGCAGAGATAACGAAGAGGCTACCCTCACTTGGCAGTGAAATCTTGATAACGGTCATTGCAAGAGATTCAAAACTTTTGAATTCGACTTTTTCAATATTTTGGAAACAATGGGGTCTTTTCATTAATATTCCTGTGCCACTTCTCCCATCACCGGTCGCTTTATCGTTTCTTACGAATTCGAAATCCTTGGACGTTATGAACTGCCATGAATCGAGGAGGATTTCAGTGAGAAGAATGATGTCAGACTTTTGCTTGACAAGGTGTTTCAAGAGACAGTCACGTTGATGTAAACTCATAGTGGAGTTAACGTTGATCGAGATGAAATGAAGCCTATCCGTGGGAATGTGACAAGATGACAAATTATTTTAAGGCATTTGAAACCCCAAATTTCTGGAAAACAAAATTGTTTTTTGAATCATCGATATGATGCTGGGGCATCATCGATATGTACTGGATGACCAAAGACACCGAAGTTCACACAATATCGTTTGCTCATTTGCACTCGTAGGGGACATGGACAGCTTTATACTTTAAACACCTTTATTTCATGGCAAAATTGGCAGCCGAATTACCAAATCTTTGGTACCAATAGCACTGGTTGACCTCGCTTTGCTGGAGGTGTTCCCACCTCACCACTCGGAAGTTCAAGTACCTAATTTGTTGAAGGGTACTTGAACTGCCTTTGTTCGAAATTTGGACTTAGTAAAATGGCAAATTTTTACGTTCAACAATCGACCTCCTTGTTTTAAAGTCTTTAACTGCAATAAATTTTATTTCTGGTGCAACCCTTTTTAGCACATAAAGAAGATCGACTGTGTCCTCACCGCAGTCCGAACCCTACCACAAAAAGGTTTTGTTTTTCTCGCTCTTGGGGGTGTACGTGAAGTCCGGAACCTCTCTAGAATTCAACGCACTTTTTGCTGTCTGAAAGTCAACCAGTGACTTACTTTTAATCGTCAGTTTGTTAGCATTCACTCTCTTGATCTCAAAATCATTTGATTTATTTTCGGTTGCCAAAAACCGAAGCATATCTCTGCCAGTTTGCCCAAATAAATTGATGGGTGGAACCTCTTCTTTCTTTCGATTAATATTGACAAACGGATAAGCAGACAAAACTGTTGGTTTTTACTCAACATTTTTTTGTAAATATTCGCTGAATGTATTATCAGGTTTAGTAAAACAGTTTTCAGAATTTTTTTTTTTACCTTTGCCCTCTTCAATGTTCATTGAATCATCTAGCCCAGCTAGCGCTGCATAATAGTTTGTACTGACATTTGCTCCGCCTTGGCTGCGGACATCTTCTTGATTAGTTTCCTGTTGTGGCTTCTTTGGTTTTTTGTCTTGGTTGCTTCTTTTTTTTCTTCGTGGTTTGTTTTTCTTTGTTAGAAGTTCATTTACCAACTAGCTCTTCTAACGGCTGAATTCTAAATCTGAGTTCCTCATTTTCTCTCTCATACTTCTCTACTTTGTCATTAGATTTGACTTGTTGTTCGATTTCTATGACTGATAAAATTTTCAGTTTTTTTTCTTCATTGTTTTCGAATCTATGCTTTAACTTTTTTCCGCCTGTCATTGTTGACGATGGACATGATCGTTCTATTTGATGACTAAAGCCATCGGGCTCCTCCATCTCGTTGCTTTTACAGCGAGATTCGAGGAAATGTTCATAAACCGGGATTGCCCTTGAATCTCTTTCTACTTTTTTAAGCTTCTTCAGAAATGAAACGTCAGGTATTCGATAATTGTTCGAATATTTCGACGGGGATTTTTAATTAGCAATATTAATTTCCAAACGAATTTTTAAAAACTTATTTTATTTTTGAAAATTATCAACAGGAGCGATTAAAAATACGTCTGTTCGCAAAGACTGCTAGACCTAGAATCGTTAAAAACACGTTTGTAAACAAGAAACGCTAGACGTAAAATCTCAATTCTGACATATTGTATGCATTTACAAATATCAATCCCAAATATTCAAATTGGTATAAAAATATGCAAATGAGTACAAACAAATAGAGATAGAAACTGAATGTACCTTAATATAAATTTGTTAAAACAGTCATCCTTTGAAGTTCAAAAGTAATCAGTTTTAAAAGTTAAAGTCGTTTTCAACAGAAGTTTAACCAAAATAAAACTAAATTCCTACGAAAAAACATCAAAATAACGTACCTACTTCAATACAATGTGCTAAAAGCTTTATGTGTATTGCAGGACCAGCTGTCAATAAAATATTTCCGCAACTCTTTTTGAAAACACACGATGCTACTCTTTCGGAAAACACATGATGCCATCAAATTTAAATATCCTTCATAAAATTAGCTTTTATTTTACCATGATACTATTACATCCCATAGAGAACACCACTTTTCCCACCTAAAGATACTTTAAGAATGACTACAAAAATTTCAAGCTGTCTACCACTGGCATCTTCGAAAACATAAAGTAGGCATGAAATTGTTTTATTCATATGTGAAAACAAGAAAAGTTTCAACCTTACATTAGATGAAAGGTCTGCTGTTTATAAACATATCGTTTATGTTTGTGCAAAAACTTTATCTCCAACAGCATTCTACTCTGCCGGCAAAAAGCTTGAAAAGCTGAAAAACATAAAATCCGCTCGCACATGTTTGCCCACTTTCATTTCCGGCATTTGTTCGATTCTCTCCACAGCATTGATGCTGAATACCAATTTCTTTTAAAAGTTTTTCTTCTGATGCTTCGTTTTTGTTTTCATCCTTATCGTTTCACATTACACAATGTCTGTTTATTGTGAATTTATGGGATGCGAATATTGTGTTGTCTTCCTATCATATATGGCATCAAACTCTTATACCTATATAGAAAATGGTTTAATATCACAAAGTCGAATGTCTTCTCTACAATATCATACTTTATCGATATGAAAATTCAGATAATAAATAACCTACGTAATCATATTTTGATATACTGGTAAAGTGGATATTGTTGAATGTTCACATAAGTTTATCACGTGATTTTTCTCTTTTAAAGAGAAGTGACGAGCTCACTGCTGAATTATATGCGAGATACGCAGAAATAACGCTGCAACTTTACTCGTACAATCCGCGGGATACTATAAGCATTTCTCGTAGGAAGTAAGTTCTCGTAAATTTCATACTTGTTTTTTCAAAAATACCCGTTGGCACCACCAGGCAATTTCAAATAGCAAATAATCATTTTTTGGCCTCCACTTTGAAAGTCAAACACTGTTTAAGACAATTTTTCTGTAGCATAAATACGTCACATATAAGCCATTTCACATGTTAACATGAGAATACTCATATATTCAATACTTGCGTTGCTACTAAAATAACGAACTTCGCTTACTTTCCGACCCTCAGTGGGTTAGGGCACACTCCACTTGTATAGCGGCTCTCGAGTTCAAACGTCGGAGGCCGCAATCGAGTTTGAGCTTCTGATGCTGCTGTCGGACTATCAGCACACCCAGATGTGATTTATACTGATTGAAAAATTAGATAATAATGACATGGTTGAGCGTGATATTGACCATACCGCCTCAAATACCGTTGCGGTCATGGCATGAGATACCGTGATATAAATCTCAACGCCAAGGTTCGAATTTTGACTCGTGTGCGATGGATGAATTATTATTATACTCGTATATAGGATATAAAGATATTTGTGACCACGTTAGAGGCTGCAATTTCGTCTCAAGTTCGTTAACCAGCCATATCGCCCATTCGATTAATAAGGCAGCCATTTTAAGTTAAAAATCGTGACGAAATTTGGTATGAAGATTTATTGAAAATTAAAAAAAAGGAACATTTACAAATTTTAATCATTTGTTTTGTTTGTTTTCTCAGTAATATACCACACTCTCCGACGGAAACGAGATGAAACAGAACAGATGGAAATCCAACAATCCAAAAACAGGAACCTAATATCACTCTACCCGACCGAATTTAGTACATACCTGCTTAACCTTTCCTACACCCATATAAAGTCATTTCCTTCTGCACATCCCTTAGGCACTGAAGATGACTCAAAGTAGTTGAAACGCGTCTGCTCACACAACAGAACAAGGCCCCACGACTTTTCAAGAAAAAAAAAATTGTTTAAACTTATATATATTCGAACGAGATTGGGCACATTTAGCGATGGGGTGCTCAGACAGATTCCTATTAAAATAATCCAAAATTAAACGGTCAAATACAAAAAAGTCAGGAAATACGCAAAACTCGTTATTTTAGCAGCAACTAAAGTGTTGGTTATAATATGGTTTAGTTTCGGTTATAATATGATTTGGAAATATTTGCACGACAGTATTATAACGTACTGTACCAAAAAATGTTTTGCTTTCGCATCCCAGCCAAATTAGTCTGTCTTACCAAAATGACCGATGATATCGATGATATCCCAAGTCCGCATCAATAACCAACTCGCCGATGCCTTTGACACAAACATCGGACTAAGACAGGGAGATAGGCTGGCCCCATTTCTATTCAATTTGGCTCTGGGCTACCAACCGATACACGAAATACATTACTATACAAGTCGAACCAAGTAGTAGCCTATGTGGACGACATGAATATTTTGTCACGGCCATTAACTACTGCCAAAGAACTCTTCCTGAAACTCGACAGCGAAGTAAAACTAGCAGGGCTACAAATCAATGAGAATAAAACAAAGCTCATGATGCTGTCGAGGAAATATATCTCAAGCACAGAAAATATCACACTAGGCGAATACAGTATCAAAAATGTTAGCGAATTTGTGTATTTAGACGCCAAAATAACGAAAAAGGGTAATGAAAGAGACGAAATACGCACAAGAACATAGCTCGCAAATAAAAAATTTTATTCAGTTTTGACGAACTTGAAGACCAGTTGCATACACAGGAAAACAAATCTGTGGTAAGATCTACGTTATGATCTGGGTGTTAAACATGGACCCTAACCCAAGCATCCGCAAATATATTGAGCGACAGGTCCTGAGGCGAAGAATCGGCGCGAAGCTAGATGGGGAGCAATGGTGAATTCGATATAACCATAAGCTGTATGAAATTTTTGACGAGCCGGAGGTCTCAACGATTGTAAAACTGCGTAAGCTGCAATCGGCTGACCACATGAATCGTATGGACGACCAACGGATACCCAAAAAGGTATTGTTTGGCAAAACGGAAGGCTGGAGACCAGTGGGGAAACCGAGGAAACGCTGTTCCGACTCGATCGACAAAGTTCATCGCTGCTCGTATTTCGCAATCGGAGGACGCGGCCAATGGACCGAGACAGTTGGAGACGTTATTTGCAGGAAGCGAATTTCAGAGAGGGGCTGTAGTATTACGAAGAAGAAAAATAAATTTTTCTTAAACAACAACAACTTCTAAAGTTGCAGCCGATCAAATTACTATTTGCTTTTTGCAATTAACGTCTCCTAAAAGGATTTTTTATTTATCATCCAATTATCATGAATTTTTGTAGAAAGAAAGAACTTATTTCAATAATCTATCAATTTGAGTATCATTAAATCTGCTGAAAAGCTTGGCCGCTAGAGGGCCAAGTGAATCTGAACAAATTGTACGTTTGAACCACTCCTATTTTGAAACTTGCACATAGATAATCACCAAAGTAACAAGATGATTAGCCCCAAAATTTTGAGTTTTGGCTAGCCATAATTTTGAAATGACCTTGACATTTTTAGGTCTTTGGAAGAACATTTTTAACAGATTCCAACTAGTTTCGCGACCTGGTTGTCTGTCCGCCCGTGTGTCCGTCTGTCCATATGACACAGCAATTTTGCTCAGTAACTATAGACGCTAGAATGCTCACACTTTGGAAAAAGGTCAGAGGTGGTAGCCTCTCAAAAGTTACGTCTTATCTTACATTTCCAAATTTTCTAAGGGGGACTCCCCCTTATAACGAAGTAGCTCGTCAACATTTTTTTGAAATCGAAGGTAGTCAAGTGGGGTTTCAAATGAAAGTTCTTGATGAGAACTTTAGCATCTGAAAGAAAAAAGTCATTTTATGGATCAGGGGATCCAGAGGGATAAAAAATTTATTTAAATTTAAAAAATTTTAAAAACGCACGTTGTTAATTGTAAATAAAACAAAAAGTTTTGAGAGAATTATGTTAACAGTTTTTATTATAATAGAAGGATCTATTACAAATATTGCCTAAATGCTTGCCATGGCTACGGTGGCATACTTCTAACCGACGGTACATATTTTCAATGACTCTGAGACATAATTAAGGTTCAAAGTCATTAATGTGCTGAATTATCTCATCCTTTAGCTCTAGATTTATTCTTGGTTATTGACGTACACTTTTTCTTTTAATATCCCGAGAGAAAGAAGTCCAACGGTGTTAAATCACACGATCGTGGCGGCCAATTAACATCACCACAACGTGAAAATACAACGTGTGATAACACGGCCATTGAATTTCTCGCGCAAAAGAGCCCTTGTTTCGTTGGCTGTGTGCAAGTGGCACCATCTTGTTGGAACCACATATCGTCCAGGTCCATAACCTCAATTTCTGGCCACAAGAAGTTCGTTATCATCTCGCAATAGCCAACACCATTCACGGTAATTTCTTGGCCGTCCTCATTTTCGAAGAGGAACGGCCCGATAAAGCCACCAGCGTATAAACCGAAGCAAACAGTCACTCTTTGTGGATAAATCGGCATTTCAACAATAATTTGTGGATTTTTATTTGCCCAAATCCGGCAATTCTGCTTGATAACGAGTCCACTGAGGTGAAAGTGTGCCTCGCCGCTGAAGATGATTTTCTTTGTAAAGTCACCATTCTCTTCTGTCTGTTCAACCAACCATTCGGCGTATTGTCGACGCTTAAAATGGTCAGTAGGCTTCAGTCCTTGCGTCAATTGAACCTTGTAAGCGTGTAAATTCAAACCTTTATTCGAAATTCGCATCAGTGATATTCGTGAGATGTTCAATTGTTGGGCACGACGACGAGTCAAGGTTGACGGCTCTTCTACCGTATTATCGTGAACAACAGCAATGTTTTCCGCAAAACGAACTGCGCGAGCGTGCACAGATGACTTCTCATTTCCTACAGACCTGATTTGTTGAAATTCGCGGACAATTCTCCTGATTGTGGACACATTTGGTCGATTATGCTGACCAACAAAATCATGAAGTGCACGAAATGCATTTTGATTTGAACGCCCATTTTCGTAAAAGGCTTCAACAACCTTAACGTGCTGCTCAATTGTGTACCTCTCCATGGTTGAATTTTTCAAACATTGAAACAAAGAAAAATAAAATAAAGTTGGGCGAAAACTTGACGTTAAGGTGTGACTTACAATTAACATCGTGCATTATGGTTGGACCACAAAATATATATTGAATGGCATAGTGTTCGAGAAGCGTCAAGCATTAAATGTAAGCTCTGCTTTGGGTGGTAATTAAACGTGATTACTTTTTTCAATAGTAGCCCAGTCATATTAGGGCTTTCACCTCGGAATGAAAGATAATAAGCTGCAAATTGGTATGAACCTTTGTTTTGTCATTCTAAATGTTGTCTCAAAAGTCACAATCGTTATCGTGTTCGCGTCTCAAGATATTCAAGGTCAAAGGTCACAAAAATCGGTTTTTCGCGAATATCTGGCTTCCTATCGGTTAAATGAGATTTGCATTTATTATAAAAGTTGTAGGCTATAAAATTCCCTACAACTTTTGTTTAAACTTTTTTTTCATACGACCAACCGTTTTGAAGGTAGAGCGCGAAGAGTGCACATCGTACAGTCATATACGGCCTAATGCAAGGTCAAGCGTGAGTTATGGTTATCAGTACGTTATAAAGTCAATTATTTACTTGGAAATTATAATTATTAAACAATGCCTATTATTTATGTACTAACTATTAATTATTTATATTTAATTAAAGTAAGTAACTTGATTTGCAACGGTACAATTTCAAACTAACGAATAATCTTGACTCATACAAAGTGGAGAGAGTGGCCTTGAATACTATAGAACATCTGTCCCGGCAATGAATAGAAAAGGGCATAGGGTAGGGACAAGTATTTCCAGGTATATAAGTATTGAGAAATTTACGCGTTTTAAAGAAAAGATATATAATGTCGTGTTAACTTAAAAAAAAACTAAAGTATATAATCCAGAATTAATAATATTTTATACTTAAATAGTTAAATATGAATAATTATATATAAATAATCAAGTTACTTACTTTAATTAAATATAAATAATTAATAGTTAGTACATAAATAATATATATAATTATTCATATTTAACTATTTAAGTATAAAATATTATTAATTCTGGATTATATATTTTAGTTTTATTTTAAGCACTGGAATTCAAAGTTATTAGCTACTGCACCTGGATTGAAAAATTAATGGCACAGTCCAACATCGTTAGTATCAAAGTGTGCTCTCGAGTCGACCAATCCAGAGGTCCCACTAGATCTATACAGAGCATTTCCCACGGCTGGCTTGCCTCACCACTTCGTGAAGCCATGAGTCCAGTGGGAGCTTGCCCTTTGGATTGCCTAGCGTGCCAAACGGGCTGTTCGACTTTTTAAGTTATCGTGGCGGAACAATTAGTGGTGATCAGTAATCACTTTGAAGAACCAGAAATGAAACGTGTGGATGGACACTTTAAAAGGTATTCAATGGAAGAGCTGAGGAACGGAGACTAGTGAGAAACCGAGGAAACTCTGATCCGACTCGGTCGAGGAAGACAGAGTATTGCTATGCAGTTTTGGGAGTCTGGGAACCGAGACAACTGGAGATGCTGGAAGCCAAGACCGATGGGGGGCAGTAGTGCTACAAAAAAGAAAACAAAAAGAGTTCTTGCTAGAACTTTACATTTGATATTTTGCCTACATGTGTAAAGCGACCGTAAACTTCGTCTTGGTTACTTTTACTGGGCTACTTATACTTCAATTCTTTCCACAAATGATGATGGTAGTAGATTTTATAGTTCCCGAAAAAACTTTGTGTGCCAAATGGAGGGGCTAAGAAACATTACAACCTTGTAAATTAAATTAAAGTAGCCTTATACATATGCGGAGAATAACTTTAGCATTGTTAACGAAGACGATACTATACCTCATGTGTAAAAGAATTATACCTTCTGATAAATTCAATTACTTCTAAACCAAATCAGTGGATTTCACTATATTTTTAAATACTGCTACATGTAAAAATAATTCTGCGCGCTACTGTCGCAATTGTTTTCACAACTATTAAAAACATCAGGATCAACAAGCGAATGTACTCGAAAGCAAGAGAATCCACCAAGCATAATCAACATCCGAAAGTGACGTCACTGCGCCATTGCTCGAACATTCCAGGCAGTTCGCCAATGTAAGAGAAATGGATTGAATGACTAGAGACCCTATTTAAAGTCGAGCTGAATGAATGGGGGGATTATTACAACCACGATAGAAAAACTGCGATAGTGTGGAGTGCGAGTTAAAAGCGATATTGATTGTGACATGATAGACAATTGAAGTAAAAATTGATAGGCAAGTTGGAAAATAATTAAATTAATGATTGTGCATTTTTAAGTAAATAAGCTCTTTTGACTTAATTTAAAAGACAGCGCATTTTCACTTTCCCGGAACATTGAAATTATTGGCCGCGAACCATAGCAAGAAGAAGAAGTGAGAAAGAAAATTTTGGAAGTGAAAACATTTAACCATTTTCAAAGTGCACAATAGTGAAAATTAATGTGGAAACTGTTGAAAAAAAATACCCGAAACAATAAAAATGCCACGAAGCTTAAAATCAAAAATTAATGAATTGACCATGTCGGAGTTTAAGGAAGAGTTGGAGCAGCGAAACCTGGCTACGCAAGGTACAAAGGCCACACTGGTTGCACGCTTGCATGATGCAATTGAAGCGGAAGGAGCCTATCTGGATTTGGGTGAGCTCTTAGATGCAGAAAAAGGCGCAAAAGGTGGTGAAGCAGAAACACCAAAACCAAAGGAACCAGAAAATGCGCTGATGCAAATGTTGATGCTGAACAGTGACAACAGCCATCCAATTTAACTGCGAAGCTAAATGAACAATCATCAAAGCTAGACCAGAAGCTAGACCAATAAGTATTCGAAATCAAGGCAGACGTCACACAGAAGCTGGAGAAACAGTTAACCGATTTGAATGCAAATTTGTAAAAACGGTCAACCGAAATAAAAGTGGAGCTCGGTAGTCTGAACAAACAAATAAAATAAGTCGAGGAAAAGGTTTACCAGGTCGAGGAGAGAATCAACCATGAGATCAGCCAGGTCAAGGAGAAAATCAACCATGATATCAGCCAGGTCGAGGAGAGAAATAACCATGAGATGGAAAAAATGAAAAAGGAAATGGAAGCAGCGAAAGCAGTAGTAACAACTTCACCAGCCCCGCTTGCAAATGCAGCGCAAAGGTCATCCAGAAATGTGAAAGCACCAATATTCGACGGGCAAACGGTCTGGAGCATTTATAAAACCCAGTCACTGGAATGAGCAGGAACTAGCAACCGCATTAATTCTTGCGCTAAGAGGCCCAGCTGCCTAGCTTTTGCAGACGATCCCTGTTGAGTTGCTTTCAAACCCGGCTGCTATAATGAATGCGTTCAACATGCGTTATGGAGACGATCATCTAAAGCAGATTCATCGGTCACAGCTACGGCATCAGATACAGAAGTCTGGCGAAACCTTACAGCAGCTAGCCCAAGACATTGAGTGACTGGCACTTTTGGCGTACCCAGCTTACGACCCAAAATATCGAGATGACGCAGCAACAGAAGCATTCATCAGCGCATTAAAGGACCAAGAATTGCAACAAGCCGTGCGTTTAGCTCAAAAGCAAACGGTTAAGGACGCATTGGCTCATAGTCTGAACTTTGAGGCAGCGAAAAATGTGAGAGGTACCAGTGTCCGGGTTCGTGAGGTAGTGACGGGCGAGTGTAGGTGTGAGCGCGTGGAAATTAAACGAGAGCTGCAGGCAAATGGTGCGCCTAAATGCTGGAATTGTGGAGAGAAAGGGCACTTGCAAGGAGATTTTGCCTTCCCCTGGACCCCCTAATTCATAAAATGATTTTTTTATTCCAGATTATAAGAGCTCTAATCAAGACCTTTCATTTGATACCCCACTCGACTACCTTTGATCAAAAAAAAATTGTTAAGGGCCAATTCGTTATTAGGGGGGACCCCCCTTAAAAATTTTTTAAATTGTTGTTAAGGCCTTAACTTTTGAGAGACAATCACTTCTGACCTTTTCACAAGGTTTGAGCATTCTAGCTTCTATAGTTTCTGGGCAAATCAGCTGTGACGCACGGACTGACGGACAGACGGACGGAGGGACAGACGGACGGACGGACGGACAGACAAGTCGCGAAACTAGTAGGTCTTTGTAAAAAAAATTTTTACAAAGACCTAAAAAGGATGGTAGCGCTTGTTTTTGTGTCGAATATAGGCAGCTTAACGATGTCACTAAGAAAGATAGTTACCCGTTTCTACGCATCGACGACATCATGGACACCTTAGCCGATGCAAAATGGTTTTCTTCACTCGATCTCAACAGTTGCTACTGGCAGGCAGAAATCGACAAGCAGCACCGGAAGAAGACCGCATTTTCAGTTGGGGCCGGATTGTGGCAATTCGTGGTGATGGCATTTGGGCTTTGCAATGCTCCAGCCACTTTCGAACACCTGATGGAATACGTGCTACGTGACCTAACCTGGAAAACCTGCTTGGTGTACATAGATGACATCATTGTTATCGGGAGAACGTTCGAAGAGCATGTGCGGAACTTAGAAGAGGGTTTCTCCCGATTGCGACTGGCGAATTTGAAACTTAGTCACGACAAGTGTACCCTTTTCGCAGCTGAAGTAAAATACCTGGGACACGTCGTATCAGCAGAAGAGGCCAAAACAGACCCTGAGAAGATTGAAGCCGTGAAAAGCTGGCCAACACCAATCAACAAGCGCCAGCTACGAAGTTCTCTGGGTCTGGCAACCTACTATTGAAGATTCGTCAAAGACTTTGCCAAAATAGCTAAGTGTCTCCATGAGTTGACCGAGAAAAATTGTCCGTATGTCTGGAATGAACAATGTCAGGTAGCCTTTGAGACCTTGAAGGAGAAGCTGTGTGAATCACCCGTGCTGGCATATCCGAAACCCGGAAAAATGTTTGTAGTTGATACCAATGTGAGCAACGGCGGTATTGGAGCTGTACTCTCCCAGCAGATCGGTGGCAAAGAAAGAGTCCTTTATATTTCAGTCGAGTTCTCCCAAAAAGTGAGAGAGGCTACTGCGTGACCAGGAAGGAGTTATTGGCTATAATAGAGGCCACCAAGCAGTTCGACAAGTACCTATATGGCCAGAAATTTGTTCTTCAATAGACCATGCATCGCTAAGATGGCTACTTAACTTCAAAAACCCCGAGGGACAAGTTGCGAGATGGATCGAAAGATTGCAGTCATACGACCACAAAATTGTTCATCGGAAGGGCGGAGTTCATGGAAATGCTGACGCCCTATCTCGTCATTCATGTCCAGCTAACTGCAAGCATTGCCGACGGATTGAGGAAAAGGAGCCGCCCGTTGATCTACGATTGATAACGGCCGAATTCGATGAAGGTCGGTTATCGGAGGAGATTCGAAATGCCCAGTTAGCCAATGAAGACATCAGACCATTGCTCGTATGGAAAAAGACAACTAGCGAACTTGAGTGGAAGGACGTTTCGATGCACGGTGCCACCCTGAAAAGTTATTTGGCACAATGGAACTCCCTTCAGGTGGAAGGTGGCGTACTCAGGTGGAAATGGAAAACGGCGGATGGCAACTCCTATAGGATGCAAACTATACTTCCCAAAAGCCGAATCCACGATGTGGTTAAGGATATGCCCGAAGGACCCCCGGAGACCACCTTTGCGAAATTGCGGGAAAGGTTCTACTGGCTCCACGCTCGAGAAGACGTAGAGGACTGGTGCCGTCGATGCAGGAATTGCGCTTCCGTCAAAGGTCCAAAGCAACGACTGAGAGGACAAATGCAAACCTATAACGTAGGCGTGCCATTTGAAAGGATTGCTGTTGACATCGCAGGACCCTTTGCTGAATCCAAATGGAGAAATCGATACACGCTGGTTGTAGCCAATTATTTCAGCAAGTGGCCTGAGGTCTAACCCATTCCTAACCAGGAAGCAACTACCGTAGCCGAACAGCTCGTATTAAATTGGGTCAGTAGGTACGGCGTACCTTGCGAACTACATTCGGATCAAGGCCGAAACTTTGAGTCACTAAGTGTTGGCGAAATGTGCAAACTACTGGGAATACGGGAAATGAGAACAACACCGCTGCATCCCCAATCCGATGGAATGGTTTCAACGGTACCCTCAATAAACACCTGGTCAAGATGGTTGAAGAGAACCAAAGGGACTGGGACTGACATATCCCACTATTTTTGATGGCGTACAGAGCTGCCGAGCATGCATCGACAGGTCAAGCCCCATCCAAAGTCATTTTTGGAAAGACTTTTCGTCCACCAGCTGATATAAAGTTCGGAAAACCCCCCCAGAAACCCCAAACAATCTCGGAGTGCGCAAGTCGGCTAAGACAACGGTTGAACCAGATACATCGGACAGTGCAAAAACACCTCGAATCGGCTACTGACCGCATGAAGACCAGGTATGAACGAAAGGCAAATTCTACTGGCTTTCAGCAAGATGACTTGGTGTGGCTATATAACCCACAGCGGCGGAAGGGTAGGTCTCCAAAGTTGCAGCATAATTGGGAGGGACCATACCGGGTTACAAAGTGAATCAATGACGTCGTAGATCGCATACAGGAACACTGTAAGCCGAGAGCCAAAATGAAAATCGTGCACCTGGACCGTCTTGCCCCATATTACGTCCAGGGGGAATTGACTACAACGGGCGACACATCTTTTCGGGGCGAAAAGAACTAAGGTGGGGGCAGTGTTACATGTACAAATAATTCTGCGAGCTACTGTCGCAATTGTTTTCACAACCATTAACAATATCATGATCAATAAGCGAATGTTCTCGAAAGCAAGAGAATCCACGAAGCATAATCAACATGCGCAAGCGACGCCACTGCGCCATTGCTCGAATATTTCAGGTAGTTCGCCAATGTAAGAGAAATGGATTGAGTGACTAGAGACCCTATATAAAGCCAAGCTGAATGAATGGGGGAATTATTACAACCGCGATAGAAAAACTGTGATAGTGTGGACTGCGAATTAAAAGCCATATTGATTGTGAAGTGATAGACAGTTGAAGTAAAAATTGATAGACAAGTTGTAAAATTGTTAAATTAATGATTGTGCATTTTTAAGTAAATAAACTCTTTTAGCTTAATTTAAAAGACAGCGCGTTTTCACTCTCCCGGAACATTAAAATTATTGGCCGCGAACCATAACACGCGACAATATTTTAACCTAAAGCATTGCGATTTCCTTTTGATGCTTTCACTGATCGTTTTTTTAATACATTCAGTACTTCTATTTCATTCTACGTTCAAACCCCTTTATTTAATACAAAAGTCATCCGAATTGAAGTACCAACGTTGACGGTAATGAATTAAAAAATTTACTTTATCCTTTATTGAAGCCTCTCTCTTTCGATTGTAACTTTCGGTCGCGTCGATGAACTCAATACGATACATAACTGTCTGGAAGTATCATCCATAGCAACCACACAAAAATACTATGAGAATGATTCCGCTTCATTTGCTGTGAACAAACTTGGTTTTTACAATATTTGACATGATTAATTGCAAGAATTGCCCTCCTCATGAATTGAGCAGCCATCTTTAATAAACTGTAAGGAATTGGGTGGACTCAGTCGATTTCTCACTTAATGGCAGCAATATAATTTTGAAATTGCCAATTGCTATTAATGATGAACAGAACATCATCAGGATTGTGGCGTGAACGAGTCGATTTTGAGAATTTTAAACTAATTGGCAGTATATTTAAAATAATGTTTCGATTAAAAGTTTAATATTTCCTACTTTGGGTGAAATAAATGGTTAACGATTTGTTCTGTTAAACTTATGCCTGCGATTAACATTAAACTGGGGGATTATAAATACAAAGCAAGGATCAATTAAAAAATATACGAGTTCCCAAAAAAGTGTTTTCACGTGATAATATATAGTACCTTGGGTGTTTGTTTTTTTTGTGTTTATATTTATGAATGATTTGATTGATTGATTTGGATTTAAAATTAAGATGTATGGCTTTGGCATTGATGTTACTTAAATTTGCAATTAAAACCATTTGCACAGTGGTTTTCAAGTTTCTAACTATAATAATTTTATATTCTATCTAAAATTTCACCTTTAAATTTTCGGTTTCATTAGAGTTATATGTCCTTAAAATTATATAAATGAAAGAAAAAAATGCTGAAAGCAAGAGAATAGATAAATGAATGCAATTTTAGTGTTAAATTAAAATTTAAATTAAAAGAAAAAAAATTGGTTTGGCAGAAGTTTGCTCCTGTTTGAACTCAAAAACACCAATAATATATGCACCAAATACTTGATTTAAAAAGGAAACAGTTGCAACTCCCACTTAAGCGGCCATCGTTTTTTGAAAAATTACCAAAATTACTGACTGAATGGGATCTTAAATATATTGACGTTAATCATTTTATCTGAAAACTAGGGCAGACCCCGTCAAAGTTACAGTGTCTGGTTTGATGGAAAACCCAGATACTAGCACAATCGTCTGCATTTGTTCCTCGCATCGTAGAGAATTCAAATGGCTATAGGCTTCGTAAATATGATTTATATTTTTGAAACTTACATTTACATTTGGCATTTGTAGGGTTTTGCAAAATGAATGTTACAAAGACCTGCTAGTTTGACGTCTATCGGTCCGTGCGTCACAAGAAATTTCCTCAGAAACTGTAGAAGCTACAATCATCAAAGTTTGTCGAAAGGTCAGACGTGGTAATTTCTTAAAAATTAAGATCTTACAGACAATTTCAAAAATTTTTAAAGGTGGTCTCCATTATTCTGAAGTGACCTTTAAACAAACTGTGCTTCAAATCAAGCTAGGCACTATACGTTTTTTAGGATTTTATTGGAAATTTCAAGAACAGTGGCGTATCTAAATATGTTTGATTGGCCAAATACTCACAAAAATTTGCTTGAGCTAGAACAAAATGGTGGCTGTTTCTTTGAAAGTATCGCTTGATCTTTCGTATATAATTAAAAGATTTCTTGTATGTTTAAATGATTCATAGCTCAAGTCATTAATTCGTGTTATTAGAAAAGTTCTTTTGATCTTTAGGGTGGTTACAATGCCCTTCTGGTAGGAGCGATTTCCTGCCTTCTTGATTTATTTGATTGACATATATTAACCTTTATTTAAACGTTCATTGTGACCAGTAAGCATTAACTACATTTAACAAAGAAAATTAGTAAGATTTCTTTTAACTGTTTGTCAGGATCATACTGTACTAACATACTAGTTGCAATTGTACAAGCGAAATAAAATTTATCAGTCGTACCAATTGCTACTAGTCAAAAGAATTACTAATACATAGGCCTAAGATACTAGTAAAAAGAGTTCATTCTCAGCCAACGATAAGGTTACACAATTGGAGTGAATTGTGTAACCTTATCTGTAAAGTAGGAGAGTGCTCCTACCAGATGAATTGTGTAACCTTATCTGTAAAGCAGGAGAGTGCTCCTACCAGATGATCTTTGTAAACATCCTAGGGTAAGAAGCAAGCTTTCTAATAGCGTGAATCGATAACTTGAATTATTCATCCAATACTTGGATATGAAATCGTTCAAATTTATGCAAAAGATGCACAGTTTCTTTCATAAGCACAGTACAGCCGCCATTTTGATCTAGCTTAAATGATTGTTCTGAATGTTTGGCCAATCGAACATATTCAAGTTAAACACTTTTCCTTAAATTTCATGAAAATTGAAAGAAAATAAAAGTGCCTAGGTCAATTTGAAAAGATACACAAATTTTTGGCACACTTTGCCTTTCCCTGGACCCCCTAATTCATAAAATGATTTTTTTGATTCAGATTCTAAAAAATCTAATCAAGACCTTACATTTGATACCCCACTTGACTACCTTTGGTTAAAAAAAATGTTAAGGGTTCATTCGTTATTAGGGGGGACCTCCCTTAAAATTTTTTTGATAAGACCTTAACTTTTGAGATACCATCTCTTCTGACCTTTTCACGAAGTTTGAGCAACTAGCTGTGACGCACGGATAGACGGACAGACGGACGGGCAGACTGGTAGCGAAACTAGTAGGCCTTTGTTAAAAAATTTTTTACAAAGACCTAGAAAACGATTGAAATGTGAAGTAATGAAAACATAAAATCAAAAAGTGTAAAATAGTATATATCCTTAAAGATTCCACGGACAACATTAAAGTATAAAGTTAACAAATATCCGAATAAAAGAAAACAGTGTCGACTTATAATTATCGTACACGTAGGAGCCACTAGATGTTCTATTTATAGTATATGTTAGATGTTTTTAGTACTTCTGCCGAACTATCAACCTACCCAGCTGTGATGGGTACTGATTAAAAAATCAGACACTGACCATATCACCTCGAACAGCTTTACGGTAATAAAATGAGATTCCCTAACAAAATCTGAACGCTTTGATTGGAATTGAACTAGTACGCAATGATTATTATTATTTATAGTATTGCAGGCAATTATGTATGAAATATTTCAAAACATTCTATATTAATACATAAAGTGTGACATAAAACACATCTCAACTTTTTCCGAATCTTTCATGGGCTATGCTCATTATTGCGTCGGTTTGGATTGGCTACAGAAGAGCTAGTTGGATGGCAATTAAGGATGCCTATATATTGTACAATGATATGAACCAGTCTATTTCATCTACATCACCTGCCTTTATTGTAATTTTGAAGTACATGTGTAATATTTGCGTCCACCTTTTGCCTACATGCCAAAGCACCTGATTTACTTTTCCAAAAAGTTCGATGGTATCGGGGCTCGCACAAATAGTACAAACGCTATAATCCTTTCACCTGACTAGCAGCAGCTCGGTTTGGGGTTCTGTATAAAAATACAAAACCTTACTGAAGTCACGGCCCGTCTCCGTCTATCTGTCCATTGCATTTGGACATGAAAGGAAAACGCTTTGCGTGCGTAGAGGGCATCCAAAAGGCCTGTACCGACATCCTGAAGGACATTCCGGTCATTGATCTGAAACACTCTTTCGAAAAGCTTTTGGATCGCGCAAAACAGTGTATGGCGGCCGGAGGGGACTATTTTGAATAAATAAACAAAGCTTTTGTCGTTTCTATTTCAGCTCAGTCTCGTTTATTTTTGAACGCACCTTGTATTATGATTTTTTAATTTTACATTTTTTTCGAATAAAACCATAAATATGCCTTTAAATTCAATAAAATTGAATACACAAATGGTAGTTTATAAGATTACATTTCTTAAAAGTTTTAAAAGGATCGAAAAGTCTTCATGGTAGTTATTGCGGTTTGAATTGCCCTGTACCAGTCCGGAAAAATATGCGCGGTATTACTATGGGTATGGAACAACATGTGCTTTTCACCGACTCAGACTCCACGGGCTTGCCAGGATTTAGATGGAAGTTGTAGGAATCGTATGTATCATGAATATCTTTGGAAATTTGTTCAACGAGTGACATCATTAATCGTAAAACAAAATGGTGGCCGCTTTAAATTAGAAGATAAAATAAATTCATGTTATTTTTTCTCAACTTCAATATTTAAGGTACATGCCAGTAACGTTCCATTGAACTTGTTAATCAATGGCTGAAGATAAATGCCTACAATTGAGAGTTGGAAAAAGTCAGGTAAGCAGGAGAATGCTCCTACCAGAACGGGTTTGTAAACACCATACGGTTTAAAACAAGTTTTCTGATGGCATGAATCGGTGACCTGAATTTTGCATGCATTTTGCCTCCTCCTCAACCTCATGATGCATAAAACTACTTTCCCGTTTCAAATAATGAAAATGCTAATCAAGACCTTTCATTTGATATGCTGCTTAACTACATTTGATGAAAAAAATTTTTAAGTGACACCGTTTTTTTTTTTAAATTATATCCTTCGTGTAGCAGTCGTTGCGTATAGGCATGTTTTTAATCGCTCCTGTCAATAATTTTCAAATATTAAAATAATTTTTAAAACGTCAATTCGAAGTTAATTTTTTATAAAACTTATTAAGTCGTCGAATTATTATTTGAACAATTTATCGAGTGTCTGAATTTTACTTGCGAGGAAGTCTCAAGAAATTCTAAAAATAGGAACGTTTTTTTCGCCAAGGGCATGGAGGAGCTCCACAGCTTCCACCGCTGGGGGACCCGAGGCCAGGGATTGGTAATGCTACAGATAAAAAAATCATGAAACGAAAAAACAATCAAGAAAGCTTTAAGCGCATCCCAAGCCTAAGAATTGGAAGGAGTAACTAAAGAAAACGCAAGAGTTACAAGAGAAAATGAGGGGATGAAACTCCGAATGCAAAATTTGGAGGAAATGATCCGGTAATTAACAAACGTCGACAAAACAAAAGTGATGAAGCCGCAAAATACGTCCAAAAAAGCGACAACAAGCAAGATGAACGAAAAAAAGTAGCCACGCAAAAGGCTCAATAAACAAATAAAGCAACATTACAAGATGCGAAAAAGTCAACAATTCATCATGCTAAGCGCGGAAGGAGCAAGCGACAGCGCAAATTACTATGCAATACTCGCTGCACTGAATGACGATTTGGACATCGAGATGGAGTGTCAAGAAAATGTAGGTAATATTAATGATTCAAGTGTTAATTTTATTGAATACTTCAAATCAAAAAACACGGAGAAGGAGAAGAAGCCAACCCGTGTGACTGCTGGTTCTCCTATTAAAAATAATAAGATAACTGATTAATGCCTTCGAGTAGTGCGGAAGGGATATGGTTCGGCCAATGGCAGCCGAACATAAGATGAATGATTTCGAAGTTAAGATAGTGACCAATGGTAAACTCACAATTAAAACAAAACACTGGCTGATTTCTAGCTAGCAAAAGGTGCTTTTGAAGTGTAAAAGCTTCCCACTTCACATATATGACAAAGGCGGAACAAAACCAGGCCTTCCTGTTGAAGGCTTGGGCTGTAGGGATAATACAGTTAATCTCCTTGAAATATTACACGAAGCAGTACCAGCTGTCAAGTTCATTCATGGGAAAAATTTTGCTACCAGGAGATCAACTGTTGAAGGCAAAATATGACCATTTTATTTCGTACAAATTTCTAACGAGAGCAGTCCAAATGCCCTCCAGCAGGCAAGATATCTGAACTTTAGAGTTGTGAGATGGGAGCAACTTCAAAAAACTGAGGTCAACCAGTGTTATAGGTGCCAAAGATTCGGCCGTTTGGCTGCTAATTGTGCCATGCACTATCACTGCATTAAATGTAAAGATATTCAAGACCCTGGTGAATGCAAATTGGCTTATAGGGTTTTAATTGTGGTGTGTTTGGTCATCCAGCATCATATCGAGGATACCCTCGGTATCTAGATGTGAAAGTTAAATTTTCCCCAAAACAAACCCAAATACATCGGAGTGTGTTACCTTCCAACTTCGTGGAACCCTAAGTATCATTTGCACTTGCTGCTAGAGGACCAGCAGACAACAATGTAAATCAAATAAATAATATAAGTGACAAAAATGAGGTGCTCCTCAAAATTTACCAACAGCTTGAATCTCTTTCAGAAAGAATAAATAAGCAAGATCAAAAATTGAATTTCGTTTTTCAACGTTTAGGCAAACATGCTTCATCCAGTCACATTTCCATGGATAAGCTTCATCTCATCTAGATCAACGTCAACTCCATTGTCACTATACATTGATGAGACTATGTCCTTGAATTCATTGTTAGACAAAAGCCTGATATCATGCTTCTCACTGAAATCCACCTCGATTCATGGCACTCCATGGCATTCAAGGATTTTGAATTCGTAAGAAACCATATGGTAAACGGTGATGGGGGTGGAGGTACCGGGATATTGGTGAGAAGACTTTTTTGTTTCCAAAATATTGAAAAAGTTGAATTCAAAAACTTTGAATCTCTTGAAGTGTCGGTTATCAAAAATTCATTGCCCAGGGGGAGCTTAATTCCTTGTTTGAAATACTCGAATTGAACAGGCTGCGTAGTTATTATATTCTTGCCGGTGACCTGAATGCCAAGCATACATCATGGCTGAATGCTAACAATAATCCAAGAGATGTATTCCTGAAATCGTGGATAACAGCGAACCAAATTGGATACAGGTGCAATCTATATGGGTCGGAGTTTCAAAAATACCCTAGGACAAATTCATATTTGGACCTCTGCATCCCTGCCGCAAGACTTAAGTTCAACTTTAAAAGTCCTCAATGGAAACTGCTTCCTTACGATAGTGACCATAAAGCGAACGTAATGGAAATTAATCATCAAAAGAATCATGTCTTTTTCATTCCAGTTCAACATGAAAATCATCTGTTGAATTTCAAAAAAATGAATTGGGGAAAGTTCCAAAAGAAGTTTAATCGAGAGTACCAGAAGCAGTGTCTTCCTTCTGATGGTGGCAAAGTTTGGTCAATGGTTCCGAATGACAGAAATCTAACTAACGATGAAATACATCTCTATTTGTCAAAGTTCGAGAAACTGACGTTAGAAACGACTGAGAAAGTAGTTCCCAAGATTAAACATCGGAACAATATGCAAGGATATGAAACACTAACCATTACAAGGTTAAAAAGATTGAAAAGCCTTCTTGTCACACGCGTCATCAATATTTATTGACAATTTTGAGACTAAAACCATCCCTCGTTGGCTTTGTTGAAATTACACCTGAAGAATGCCAGAACATAGTCCGTTCATACTTCAGGAGCGAGGTCAACAATAATTGCATGGAAAAACTGAGGAGTCTAGCCCACAGGACCCAGATGACGTTTCCATAAGAAGTCCCGAGTGAAGGTGTCGTATCTTGAAATCACTAGTGGTGAAATAAATCTTCTCGATAGGGCTGTTATCAAAATTGATAGTACGACTCTGGGTAGAAATGAAAACAGGATTATATGTGATAAATTGCAGAAACTTTCGCTGATTGGAACAAATTTTGAATTGGTTCATCTACTAAATCCTCCAAGAGGGAATCAAATACTTTCATAGGTCGTTGAAGCAAAAGTTTTCGACCTCAAATCAAGCCTGAATGGCGAATAAGCTCTTCATTTCAATAAAATATTAACATCTGACCTCATACCGAGTTGGAATCTTATTGATTATTTTGTCAGCTATGAAGGCTTGTGTTTCATATTTGGTAAGATAAACAATAAGAAATTATGTGATATTGACGGTGTTTCCTATACAGTTGGTGTCAGAAATTTACCTGAGATTGCTCTTAGAAATTATTGCAACAACATGTTGAGCAATTCATATTTCCCAAATGAGTGGAAAAAGGCGAAGGTATTTCCGATCTTGAAGGAAGCAAAAAACCTTCGAGTTTTAAAAGCTATTGTACATTCAATTTGCTGCCTAACATCAGCAAGGTGTTTGTAGTGGTACTAAATAAAGCATTAAATGCACACATTGAGAAATATAAGTTGGTGACGAATTGCCAACTTGGTTTTCGTGCCAGGCATTCCATCATACATGCGATAACAAAAGTATTCTCATATATCTGTTGGAAACTAAGCAGCAGAGAATGTGCTGGAGCGTGTTGGAGCCTTCGATACGGTGTGGTTAGATGGACTAATTTTTCAACTTTTTCGCGACAGGTTCCCTAGACACCTTATCACCATGATGTACAATATGTTGTATGGGAAATCATTTGTCGTAATTGATGGAAACCTGATGACAATGTGCGATCTTGAGTGGTCTACAGCAGGGAATTGATACCTCGTAGTCATGGCCCTTCTACGAATATTTTATTCCAGAAACATTGATAAAAAGATCAAAGTTATCCAATACAAGAACCTGATTCAACCAGTTTTAACAAATCGATGTCAGATTGAAATTTTTCGGGAAACGTCTTCGTGTATGTACTGGTTTGCACAGAGAGCCTGAGATGGATTGGAAGCACTATATATCGAATAGAAAAATTTATCAAAATACTAAAGTGACAAGAATTGATTTCTTCATATTGAGGCTTCTTTGGAGTCATACCGCAAGATCTGTAACCGTGAGCGAGCTGTTCCACCCTACAGGTATGTATATTGGGATTTGCCTCGCTACTGGCTTCGTTTCTCCAGAAGCATTCGTGTATTTGGATATAAAACGATACGTTTCTGCTTCTGACGGTGTCCCTATCATATATTATATATTGTATATAGACGGGCCACCGATAAGAAGATAAAATATCCTCCAAATTTCAGTTCAGGAGACCAACAATTCCAATGGAGATAGTCATTTGGTAGATTCGTTGAGGCGGGTCAAGCTGGGACGGAGCGATCTAGGTATTGGTGGCTGAATGACAATGTTTAAACTATTCGTGTTAATTTTTTCTTCTGTGTTTTTTGTTGCATAGTTTTGAGTTTCAGCTCATTATTGCTACATTTACTGTTGTTGTGGATTGTTCGTGTTGTAAATTCGGGATAGCTTTCAGTATTTAGGATATAGGGACATGTTATGTTTATATTAGTACGTTTAAGATAAAGTTTTTGATTGAATTTTATTATAATTAGGTTATAACATTGTAGTGAGATGGGTATTATTAAAGTCCGTGAAGGATTGCAGATATGGTCTGCTGCCTCAGCGGAAGAGGATGTTGGGATCCGCTGAGATTGGCCTTATCTGGGGCGCGTGAATGCGCTTGCAGACTAGCGTTGTGGTGTCGTGGGGCGGGTTCTTTCCCCCAGCACAAGGACCCACTACAAAAGAATTTCGAATTCACGAGTTCCGGGGTCAAATAACTAACAGTCGACTGAAGTCAAAAGTTAGAAATTGCAGACGACAAAGGACAAACTGGACCTGGGGAAGACAGACGGACTTAAGGGGACTTCGTCGTTATCCGACGATTCTTATGGCCCACAAATAAGAGTGGGGCATCCAGATGGAGGTGGTGCCCCCTCGCACCCTCCCAACCGGATCAATAACCAAGCGTAGACGTGGCCATATATTTCCCATTTGAGTGGAAAATTCATACAAACATAATTTGCATGATCTTTCCCATCAAAAGAGAAATGTAGACGGGACCAATTTATGTTATAGAATTATGTGATCGAAGCACATCACCCTATACCATAAAAGGGCACGCGAGCGGAAGGCCACTCTATCTGGCAAGAGCCTTGGCTAAACAAAAACGGAGGAGCGTGCCCGATGGCTAGCCCATATTTGTGGAGGAGCCTGCCATCGATGCGGGTCCTATTTCCCGTCAGGTTGAATGAAATGGAAAAACCGACTTTTTAACGTTAATAATCCATTGTATTCAACATTTAATTCTCATTTCAAAAACTATAAAGCAACAACAACAATATTATATAATAAATAATACTATAAAATAACAACAAAAATATTTTAAATAAATTTTCTTTATAAAGTGCTACGCAAGCTCTTTGGCCAAAAAGAAAACGATCGTGCTATTCTTACATTTAATGCCAATGGATATTTTTAAATTTCGTATCGATTCCATTCGTAATGCTTTAGAAACATTTTTCTACAATCAGGTTCTCTATTAAATGATGTCGTTTGGAATAATTTAAGTCTACTAAACATTTTTCCGTAAAAATACGATTAAGTATCCCCCCGCAAATATATAAACTCTCAAATCGATCATTTCCGCCTAATTGCAACTCATTGCTGTTTCCCTTTTTGTTTTCTTTTTATAACTTAATGTCTGAGATGCACGAGAATAATTTATATTTTGCAACTTTTCACCTATAACTTTGCAATTTTAGCCCACATTAACTTTCCGAAATATTCACGGTTCCAGGTTTCTCTTTACGTTTAAATAATATATATTACAATTTTAATTCAAAAGCAAACCATCAAGAAAGGTGACTTCACATGATATACCACTTCATTTGTTCTTTCTCTTTTTTTCTCGATTGGGTTCACAAAACAAGGCCAAACAAACGCTGTCAAAGCAATTACCAGGGAAATATTAATATTGCAAACCTATATAACCAGCTTGCACTGCCTACTCTGTATCATCAAACATATAACAGTCTCCGGCCCGGATTGCATTTTACCCTCGAGCACATCCGGATGACCTTTTTTACCTTAATCGTTTAAAACATTCCGAATCTAACTCGCCGACTACGGAAACCAAGTGCCAGAATATGAATTACATCTGTTTGGGCTCTTAAATGTTCAATCATATTCACGCTATAGGTTAAATGCTTGCTTGCTGAACAAACCAATTACCAAAACCGTCCAGTGCTTTATTCAACGGATATAATTGAATTCCTAAAACTTAGCATACTACCGTAAAGCCAGCGCAAACACTACTATTCCCGAATTCTCCGTGCATTTTGTACTTTTACGCTTAATCGTTTCCCATCATCACAAACACAGAATGTCAATTTAGTTAATATTATTGCTCCTTATTATGGGATTAATAAAGAAGCTTTGATAAAGAAGAAACAGATAACAGAATACCTGCACTTGCTGCACAAAATTTTTTCCTCTCGAAGATAGTGAACTACACATTACAACTCTCGCATGGCGTTTTCTGACGAAGAAAGAGCGTGGAGTGATGAAAAATGAAAATATCTTTAAAAAATGTTGAATTATATCCTTCCTGATCTCAAACACTCTCTTAGCTCAAACGTCGAGAGAACATTGGACTCGAATCCTTGAAAACTATCTGAACATGATAATGCGTGGAGATCACGTAAATAAGAAGTGCCTTAATCAGTGGTCAACATCGCATGTAAATTATGTAGACTTTTCAGGACGCCTCCGATGCCAATGCACCATAACCTTCTTCATGCATCCATTTACAGTGACAATGTGTCAGGTTGAACAGTGCGCAGATTTTGTAGCCACAGACGTTGGAAATGAAGCGTAGATAATATCTGGCAATGCTGGAATTTTGTTGAGCTCCCATTAGCAACAAAAATTTCATACAATAATAAAACAGGATTATTCACTGGCCGATCAAAAGTCTAAATTTTGTGTCGAATGAAAATCGAGGATCAAATTGTAAATTACTTCTACGAACAAACTATACAGAGAATATTTACGTTGACAATACATGCGGTGGCTTAGTGTCGCTTCAATGAAAGATTCTTCATTCGGTAGGAAAAGCTAACATGACACACTTAACCGCGGGCAAAACTTCACTCATCCTAACCACAAAAATTATTTGACAATCCTCCACCCCGTTTCAATTTCATTTCATTCCTAATTTAGTACACCGGTAAGGTGTTCCTACACTATAAATATATGTGACAGATTTAAATTTTTTAAAAACAAAATTTCACTGAAGTTAAGAAAATGAAGAAAATTTTAAGTGATAATAAAAATTAAATCTCATGAGGAAGATAATTAAAGGGAAACATTTAAATTTAATATAAAGGAAAATTGATATAAAATTACATTTAATATAAAGGAAAGTAAAAATTGATATAAAATTACATTTAATAATAATAATAAGAGAGAAAACTATGTTACAAATGACGATTATGATTGGGAATAATTAATTATTTTTCTACATCTGCCACATAAAATCACAAGTAGGGGATAGGAAGGTTTTCGAGCAGTTTGCTTGTGTGACTGCTCGATTATTACAACATTTGAGGTGTAGGATTAAAGTTTACTGCGGTGTTGCAATCATAAATAATTTTTGAATATTGTTTGTTGGTTTTTTCTGCTTTTTCCAGTTAAATCATAAACAAGTTGGATAAATAGACCTACGCTCTTGTCAGAAGGGTTTTGAACCCAACTTCTCAGAAATGCAGTCACCAGCAATGAATAACGTCAAGAAATATGTCAAAGAGATGTGCACGTTCAAAGGAAAATCCATTGTTTTTCTACTTTCAACGGTCGCCATTTTGTTGCAAACCAACAAAAATCCCTCAAATCATGAATTCTCAAAAATATTAATGTTATTCATCTTATCGGAAAATTTCAAGAAGATAAAGTCAAAACCGCAGTGACAGATTCGATGCAAAGTCCATAAAATACCAAAATTATGCGTTATTGTTGTAGTTGGAGAAATTTCAAACGGCTATAACTTCCGTGTATATCATTCGATTTTCATCAAACTTACAAAGTTTAAGGACCTTTTATAGGACTACGTAAAGGGTACCGATGCGATTCTATTGGGGAAAATGTGAAATTCGAAGATCATGCTATTATTAACAAAGTTGAGCGAATTTTGATTTCTAAGGTATTTTTTGTTATTGTACTCATAAACACCTACCTCCATAATTTTTTTCAGATTTTTAGGATCACAGGTGCCCAATCGCGAGGGGGGCGGGGGACACAAATTTTTCGTATATTTCCCCTCCCTGCGCGCCCCTCATAGCAAAAGGTACCAAACTAAGACTTGTTTTGAAAAGAACTTATCAAGAGCTTTCATTTGATACCCATATCAGCTACCTGTGATGACATTTTTTTTCGGGGCCACTCTCCTCTATGGGGAGCCGCCCTTAAATACCTAAAAATTTTTTTTTGTTGTGCTTTGAAGAGAGCACTGCTTTACACTTGCATACGAAATTTAATGTTTCTAGCTTTAGTAGTTTGCGAGAAAAAGTGCTGTGACACACGGACGGACGGACGAACGGACGGACAGATGGACAGACGGACAGATAGGTCGCGAGTTTAGTAGGGTCTTGTAAAATTATTTTAACATAACCCTTAAAAATGTAATAATTATAATTAATTTGAATTTGATATTTGTTTTTAATTAAATGTTTTTGATCGATAATCCATAAATTTAGAGAGCCATTTAAGCCATTGAGTTTAAGTATTGTTACATGTGCAAATAATTTTGCAAGCTACTGTCGCAATTGTTTTCGCAACATCATGATCAACAAACGAATGTACTCGAAAGCACAAGAATCCACCGAGCATGATCAACATCTGAAAGTGACGTCACTTCGCCATTCAGAATTGCTCGAATATTCCAGGTAGTTCGCCAATGTACCAGAAATGGATTGAATGACTAGAGACCCTATATAAAGCCCAGCTGAATGAATGGGGGAGATAGTAAATCCGCGATAGTAAAACTGCGATATAGTGGAGCGCGAAGTAAAGGCGATATTTATTAATACTGAAGTGTTATAGACATTTGAAATAAAAAGTTGATAGACAGTAAAAATTAGATTTAAATGCGATATGTAAAATAGTGAAATTCATGATTGTGCATTCTTTGTAAATAAACTCTTTTAACTTAATTAAAAAGACTGTGCGTTTTCACTTTCCCGGAACATTAAAATTATTAGCCGCGAACCAGAACACGCGACAGTATTTTTATTGATTGGAATTTACTTTATTTTTTTTTATAAATTTTTAACGAATAGCATTGGACAAAGCGTTTTTGACTTTGACATTGTGTATTCGTGGCCAGTTTAAATTTTGAATCTAGGCGAGTGATTTATAAATTATTGATAACAATCTAGCAGTTGAGTTAGAAGCCTCAACTGCAACTGCAAGTCTTAGGCTAGCTATTATCTATTTCCAGTAGAATTGAATGGAAAGTTTTCGATTTTCATCCAATACAGTTATTAGACGCCCATATAATTAGTACTCCAGAAAAAAAGGTATATATTTATTCAATGGACATATTAAATCAGTGTCCATTTAATTTTAACTGACATTTTTTGATTTAAATAATCATCTCAGAACAGGCCCGGAAATCCGTTTTTGGCTGCGAAACCCGGAAACCTGTTTTGGCAGTGAAATAATTAGAAAAATTGTTATCCCTAGTATGAAGCGAAGAGCCGAGAGGGGCTTTAGTGCAACGAAGAAGAAGAGTATGAAGCTCTTTGCCGTTGCTGGCCATGAAGTTAGGCTTTTTTATGGAGGACTGATGTTTAACACATCCGTTCCCTGTCCAACGTTCATTAAAATACTTAATATTAGCTTAACAATGTGTGTTGATTTGGAGTCTTAAAACTGCCAAATTTGCGAGGAATCGCAAACATTACTGGTCTACATCAAAATAATTTACCCGCGGAAATTTTATTATTGCACATTTGTTTGTTGCGTTTAACGCTGACAGTGTTTCGTTTAACAGTTAAAACGTGAAATTGTTACCGTTTTTTGACATTTTTGGTGAAAAATCTACAGTTTTCGTTATGTCGCGTAAATGTGTTAAAAGTGCAGACAATTTTTGCTACATTTGTGGTAAGGTGACCCTTACTAACCAAAGATGCTCAATAACACAACGTTTAAAAACTGCTTACTTCCATTATTTTGGAATTAAAATTAAAAACCAAGACAAATCGTGGGTGCCACATTTTAGTTGCACAATTTGTTCCACAAATCTGACTAAGTGGCTAACCAAAAAGAAACGTTCATTGCCTTTTGTTGTACCAATAATGTGGAGGGAACCTACCAATCATGTGAATGACTGTTACTTTTGCTTGACTCCACCCATCCAGCTCGGTAAATCACGAAAAAAGAAACGAAGCGTAGTATACCCTGACGTAGCCTCTGTATCGCGATCTGCACCACACGGAATCGATTTAACTGTTCCTCGACCTCCCGAAGAATACCAGCAAGATTCTGAACAAGCGATGAATTCAATGGAAGTTGACTACAATGAGCCTACAACTTCACAATCGGCACAGTTTGTGGGTGATAATATTGTTTGTGACGAACCTCATAGAATTTCGCAAGATCAACTCAGCGACCTTATACGAGATTTAAATTTGCCAAAAGATAAAGCGGATTTACTAGGATGGAGACGTAAGCAGTGGAATTTGCTGCAACCGGATGTCAAAATCAGTTTATACAGATATCGTCAGAAGAACTTGGTACCCTATTTCAAATCCGAAAACCAGCTTGCATTCTGTAATAACGTAAATGGCTTGAACATTGAATACCATCCACAGGAATGGCGGCTATTTATAGACTCCTCAAAATTAAGTTTAAAAGCTGTTCTTCTCCATGATGGTAATACACAACCATCGATTCCGTTATACCATGCTGTGCATACTAAAGAAACATACGAAAATATGAAATTAGTTTTAGATGCTATATCATACTTAGAGCACGAATGGCAGATTTGTGGTGATTTAAAAGTCATAGCAATGGTGTTGGGTTTACAAATGGGCTATACCAAGTACTGTTGTTTTTTGTGCGAGTGGGATAGTCGGGCTAAAAATTTACATTACACAAAAAATATTGGAATCCTAGACTAAGCCTGAACCCTGGAGAAAAGAACGTCAAGCACCTTCCTCTAGTTAATTCCCAAAAAATTCTTCTACCACCTTTATATATCAAATTGGGACTAATGAAAAACTTTGTGAAGGCTCTCAACAAGGATGGACCAGCATTCAAATACCTGCGAAGTAAATTTCCACGTATAAGCGACGCCAAAATTAAAGAACGGATGTTTATCGGACCTCAAATAAGAGATATTCTAAAGGACCAAAACTTTGATTCAGTTTTACAGGGCTTTGAAAAAGAAGCATAAGAATCTTTTAGAGCAGTCATTCATGGTTTTTTGGGCAATAGGAGAAATGAAAATTATGTTTAACTTGTGAACAATCTCCTTCAAAAGTATCAACAGTTGCGTTGCAATATGTCCCTAAAAATTCATTTGCTTCACTCTCATCTTGATTTTTTCCCTTATAACTGCGGTGATGTAAGTGACGAACATGGTGAACGATTCCAGCAAGACATCTCGACCATGGAAAAGAGATACCAGGGCCGATGGGATGCGTCAATGTTAGCGGACTTCTGCTGGAATTTGAAAAGAGATACCCCTAACAGTGATTACAAAAGACAAACGAAAAAGAAGAGAAAATCTTAATCAAATATGTTATTTTTTTATAATTGTAATATTTTCAATTTTATATAAGTAAAAAGCAAAAAATAATAGTAAATAATTATTAAAGTTTTTTATATAAAATGTTTTGTACTTTAACGTTTTACTAAAAGCCAAATTTTGTATATTAGGTATATTTCCAAAGTAAGAGCTAATTAAAAAAACATATTCTTGTTTTCCTATTCAGTAACCTCAAAGCAATATAAAAATAAAGTATTCAATTGAATGGCACACAAAAAGTTTCATTTTGTAGACCAGTGCATTTTTAGAAAATTTCTCCGCTTCTTGCACTCCTTAATGTTGATAAAACTGTTTTCAATTTTTCTCAACGAAACTTTTCATTTGAAACCCCCGCCCCCCCCCCAGTACGATCTTTGGAACAAAATTTACAGTTCACCGTTTTACATGGCCAGACCTCTTCAAGCAGAATTTTTTCAACAGCAGAAGTTTTAAGAAGCCATTAACTTTTGACACTCCGGTCAAGCTTCATGTATGTTGTTACCATAGTTTAGGGCAAAAAAAATCTGTGACATACAGACCGACTGTCAGTTCGGATTTCGCAAGTTATTGTAGTAAATAAAAGGTAAAAAGCAAAAGCAGAAGACTGTGGACTACTAAAAGATTAAATCGTATAAAATTTGGCTTGGGTTTGATTTGGCGATGCGAATATTTCAGCCCAGTCATATTAGGTAAAAAAAGGGGTCAACCTCGGAATGAAAGATAATAAGCTGCAAATTGGTATGAACCTTTGTTTTGTCATTCTAAATGTTGTCTCAAAAGTCACAATCGTTATCGTGTCCCCGTCTCAAGATATTCAAGGTCAAAGGTCACAAAAATCGGTTTTTCGCAAATATCTGGCTTCCTATAGGTTAAATGAGATTTGCATTTATTATAAAAGTTGTAGGCTATAAAATTCCCTACAACTTTTGTTTAAACTTTTTTTTCATACGACCAACCGTTTTGAAGGTAGAGCGCGAAGAGTGCACATCGTACAGTCATATACGGCCTAATGCAAGGTCAAGCGTGAGTTATGGTTATCAGTACGTTATAAAGTCAATTATTTACTTGGAAATTATAATTATTAAACAATGCCTATTATTTATGTACTAACTATTAATTATTTATATTTAATTAAAGTAAGTAACTTGATTTGCAACGGTACAATTTCAAACTAACGAATAATCTTGACTCATACAAAGTGGAGAGAGTGGCCTTGAATACTATAGAACATCTGTCCCGGCAATGAATAGAAAAGGGCATAGGGTAGGGACAAGTATTTCCAGGTATATAAGTATTGAGAAATTTACGCGTTTTAAAGAAAAGATATATAATGTCGTGTTAACTTAAAATAAAACTAAAATATATAATCCAGAATTAATAATATTTTATACTTAAATAGTTAAATATGAATAATTATATATAAATAATCAAGTTACTTACTTTAATTAAATATAAATAATTAATAGTTAGTACATAAATAATATATATAATTATTCATATTTAACTATTTAAGTATAAAATATTATTAATTCTGGATTATATATTTTAGTTTTATTTTAAGTTAACACGACATTATATATCTTTTCTTTAAAACGCGTAAATTTCTCAATACTTATATACCTGGAAATACTTGTCCCTACCCTATGCCCTTTTCTATTCATTGCCGGGACAGATGTTCTATAGTATTCAAGGCCACTCTCTCCACTTTGTATGAGTCAAGATTATTCGTTAGTTTGAAATTGTACCGTTGCAAATCAAGTTACTTACTTTAATTAAATATAAATAATTAATAGTTAGTACATAAATAATAGGCATTGTTTAATAATTATAATTTCCAAGTAAATAATTGACTTTATAACGTACTGATAACCATAACTCACGCTTGACCTTGCATTAGGCCGTATATGACTGTACGATGTGCACTCTTCGCGCTCTACCTTCAAAACGGTTGGTCGTATGAAAAAAAAGTTTAAACAAAAGTTGTAGGGAATTTTATAGCCTACAACTTTTATAATAAATGCAAATCTCATTTAACCGATAGGAAGCCAGATATTCGCGAAAAACCGATTTTTGTGACCTTTGACCTTGAATATCTTGAGACGGGGACACGATAACGATTGTGACTTTTGAGACAACATTTAGAATGACAAAACAAAGGTTCATACCAATTTGCAGCTTATTATCTTTCATTCCGAGGTGAAAGCCCTAATATGACTGGGCTAGCCCAGCGCCCAGCGTTTACTAAACACATCGAATGCTTCGATTACTAGACGATTCTTTGATATATTGAAATATGAGCATTAGCTATCTATGATATGAATTATAAACGTGAAAAATGTTTTGCTTTTAAAAACAATTGGCGATAACTCACCTCACAGCTGGCACCTCCAGGATATCCCATTCTACTGACATGTAGAACTCTGATAAATCAACACCGACATCAACGATATTGCTTCCTTGTTTTTCATCCATATGTCTCAGGTCGACCTGTTGCCCGGAAACAAGAACACATTAATCCTCAACTAATTAAAATATTACTTCAAAACTACGTAGTAAATGTGATGAATATTAGAACCAAAAAGATTTTGTGTCACAACCGAAAAGCAAAATTCCAAAATACAATTCCATTAGATCCAAAATATGAAGATCAATTCATCATTTCTTCTAATTAAAAATAAAGATGAATGAGAAGCGAGAAGCATGCAATAATGAGTATTATAGTATTCATTTGTCATTAGATACTTAGTAAAAAAATTATCATTATACTCAGTAATTTCTAAATTTGCCTCATAACGTTACAAGTTCCATTCCTACGTTTCTCACGAAATTAATTTCTTACGAACAAAAAATCAGGAAAAATGTCATCATCCTTATTGGTAATAATAATCATTCACATGAATCAAGAAGATATTGTGGATGGTGGCGATGATGGTGGTGGTAGTGGTGGTGGCGGTGGTGGTTGTGAGAGAGATAGTGTCAATTTTGATGTGTTTACCAACTGAACCAAACGGAAAAAAGTTTGAAAGGTAAAGGAAGAGATTAAGTTTAGCTTTTCCTTTTTACATTGGGTAGAAGTTAGAAAAGAAAGTTATTGATGTGAAAACTTCTACTTTCTATGAAAAATATCCAATAGTTAACTGAAAATCTTGTGTGAGTAGAGTGGGTGGGGAGGAATGTGCTAGATTTGTTTGGGTATCATGTCCACACCGATTCAGCATGCATGAAATATTTGTGCCAGGACAGTTAAAGTAAGGAAAGGTGCTAGAATCATGTGATTTATTCAAATGCTTCACAAACAAAAGTACGAGTACGAGCAAAATGCAATATTATATGAAAAACGAATATTTACATAGTGTACAACTTAAACTAAGGATTTTATTTCTATATTTTGTAAAGTCAACACTAAATGCAGCCTTCTTTATTGGAATTCTTCGCAAGACAAGGAGTGAAGAATGTATCTGCACGAGTTCGTAGAGAATGGGATGCAAGAAAGGAGATTTATGGAGTTTTAGACTTCAAGATGCATATCTAGCGGGAACAGGCTGCCGCACTAGAAACTTATGCAAAACTAAATATACTTGTACATATATGTGCAACTTTTTTACCGTGCTTAGTTGAAATCATAGAGACCGAGGTTCATGCATTTTTATTCAACACTAGAAAAATAAAATTGCTAGATATGCACGCTAGTGCCTGTTTACCTAGATAATACATTTGATTGATGGTGCTGTGTCCATGCAGACTTTTGGGGGATGTGTATGTAAATTATCAGTTTCTGCATTCGTTTATTTGTTTTATCATTTTTTCATTCTTGCTGTGGGGGGATTTGCGGTTTTTCTTTACTGTGAATTTTTAACTTGTTTGATCTTGAGGATTATCGCTTTAGATTTAGTCACAATGTAAGTAAAAAACAGACATTATTTGTCTTCAGATTTGATTAATAGCATTTTATGCATTTATCTGTATTTTATCTTCACCGGAAAATAGTTTTGACAGGTTTTTTTTATTGATTTCTGGGGAGAAATTTTCTTTTCAATAGAACATACCATTATTAGAGAGAGGGGTTATTATCATGGCGGTGGTGTTCATAAATCAAATCTATTCTACAAGTCGGTTATATAAAACCCAAAATGAAAAGTATTTATTTCATACTCGTACCAATCCTCGTTTCTATACATGATGTATATACTCGTAGAGTGCCCGAAAATTGTATTCACACAGTTGACAATTTTATGAATAAAACGATGTATAGGGTTGTCCAATTAGAGGTGTTATTATGATATTAAAAGAAAAATGCCGCTTTTTAATATGAATGATCAGATGTTTATTTCATTACAAAGAGGAAGGTATAACCGTTACTAGTGAAAAATAACATCAGGCAAATGACCACCAAGACCACGCTTACAGGACCATGTACTTTTCATAAAATTTTCCATAACCAAATCGCAAAGTTGCTGCCCTATGTCCTCAATAGCCTCACGAATTCCATCTTTGAGGTCTTGAATCGACGCTGGGCTGTTGGCGTAGACCTAATCTTTCACGTGACCCCAAAGGAAGAAGTCGCAAGGTGTTAAATCGCAAGATCTATTCAAAATAACACCTCTTAAACCCTATAGATCAAAATTTTGAAAAAAAAATTCGAATCCATAAATATCCTATCACTTCAAGTGTTTTTTCATATAAAACTGCAAAAAAAGGAACAATTTTTCAATAGATTCAACTTAAGAAAATATAATCTATATTTAACTCCGTTTTTGCCGCGAAAAAAGTATTCACACAGTAATGTTAATTGGAAAAGGAACAACGTATTACTCAACCCTAATGGGGGCGACTTCAATGCTAAAGCTATCGAATGGGGCATGCCTCAGACGGATCCGCGGGGAAAACGAATCCTGGAAATGGCGGTCAGGACGGCCCTCGTCGTACTAAACAGCAGTAGAGTACCCACTCTTCACACAGCTGGAACTGGAGGCTCCAGGTCTAGATGGTGCCCCAGCTGAGGTGTTGCGGCTCGTCTATCACCATTGTCCTGACTTGCTGCTCAGCACATTCAACGCTTGCCTACGGGACTGGGTTTTCCCGGTACGATGGAAGGTGGCGAGGCTCGTGCTGATCAGCAAGGGAAGGGAAATCCCGAATCGCCGTCTGCATACCGCCCGTTATGCATGCTAGACACGGCTGAGAAAGTGCTAGAGAAACTCATCAAGGGAAGACTCACTGACGCGATTCGTGCTGCTGGGGACCTATCTCCTCGGCAGTATGGCTTTAGAGCAGGACGTTCTACCATTGATGCGATTGCAGAGGTGGTGAACGCGGTCCAAAAGGCAGAGGCATATAGTCGCACCAAGCGACGGATCGTCCTGTTGGTGACACTCGACGTCAGGAATGCCTTCAACTCCGCTAGATGGGTGGATATTCTGGATAACTCTTTTCAAGTTCCAGAATATCTAATACGGCTTTTGAGGAACTACCTAAAGGACCGAAGCCTGCTCTACAACGCGACACAGGGCCAACGAAGGATGGAAATTACATCGGGTGTTGCCCAGGGATCTATCCTTGGTCCGGACCTGTGGAACATGTCTTACGACGGGCTACTGAGACTTGAGATGCCAGATGAGTCGCGCTTGGTCGGCTATGCGGATAATGTTGCGGCTCTGGTCGCCGGACGCACCGTTGAACAAGCGCAACTTAGGCTAGGTATGCTAATGCACTGAGTGAGAGACTGGATGACTGCTCGCGGGCTCAGTTTAGCACTGGAGAAAACCAAAGTGGTCATCTTGACAAAAAAGAGAATCCCTAGAGTAAGGATGATCAGTATTGGAGACATACAAATCGAATCAAAGCCAGCGGTGAAGTACCTGGGGCTACTGATCGACTCGAAGATGAGTTTCTCTGAGCAAATCAGGGCAACGGCTGAGAAGGCTGCTTCGGGAATATCGGCCCTGAGTCGACTTATGGCCAACGTAGGGGGACCCAGCCCATCAAGAAGACGCCTCTTGATGAGTGCTGTAGGGTCAGTGCTATTGTACGGAGCAGAAGTATGGGGCGACGCTCTCAGCAAGGAGGTATACCGAAAACGATTGGCACAGGTACAGAGAAGAGGAGCACTGAGAATTGCATCTTCATATCCAACAGTCTCTGACTCGGCGGTGAGAGTGATTGCAGGCGTGATACCTGTCGCCCTCCTTGCAAGAGAGCGCCGCGCTATTTACCTGCGCCGAAATGAGGATGCGAGGGAGATGGTTGTCCGCGAGGAGAGATAACGCTCGCTCAACGATTGGCAGCAGTCTTGGGGGAATCGCACGAAGGGAAGGTGGACTGCGCGCCTCATCCCGGATGTGAGACCGTGGCTAAATCGACGCCATGGTGAGACTGACTTCTATCTGACCCAGCTTTTGAGCGGGCACGGGTGTTTTCAGTCTTACCTGCACAAGATCGGTAAGTCACGGTCTCCCGATTGTCGGTTTTGCCCAGGAGAAGAGGACAATGCCTGTCACACATTTTTTGCGTGTACAAAATGGGTCAGGCTGCGAAGGGAACTCTACAGGGAGACGGGAGAGCTCACCTTGGATAATATAGTTGCAGTGATGCTCGAATCGGTTGGCAAATGGAACCAAGTAGCACATTATGCTCGGGCAGTCCTAAAATATAAAAGGGACTCACAGCAGCCGGAGGGGCTGGGGGATCGCTCTTCTGCCATTTCCTCTTCCCCTCTCTCCTCCCGCTAGGAAAGGGACTCCCCAGCTTGAAGGCGCCCCACGGCGTAACAAAACGAGACCTGGCCCGATGTAATGTGTCAAACGGTTCCAGGCTAGGTTCTCAGATTGACAGGGGAGGTGTTTAGTGGGTAGTCCAAGGGTATCCTCCATGGGAGTCCCACACTGCCAGACTCGGCGGGCGTAAATGCCTTCACCTCCCTACCACAAAAAAAAAATGGTATTTCTATCAGATATTTAGGGAAATCTCCAGCAAATCATTTGCTGTTTGTGTCAGGGTCTGAGACAACTTTAGCTGAAAGGAAAATTATTTTAAGTTTTCGTCCACATGAAAACTTCTTTGGTAAAATTGGGGAATTAATGAATAAAAGCCGTTATACTGTTGCTAGTGTTTTGAAGCGGTGGAAAGACAAAAACAATGTTGAAAATAAAGCAAGAAGTGGCCGACCCAAAAAAAACTATCGGACAAAGAGGAAAGGTTTATTCTAAAAAGTATTAACCAGGACCCAAAAACAACTTCATCAGAGATAGCATCGGAGTTGCAGACTAATTTTTGAATAGCTTTCACATCTAGACCAGTGCAAAATGTCATACGACGTGCTGGTTACAAGGCAAGACGGCCTCGGGAAAAATCCTTTATAAATAAAATTAATAAGCAGAAGAGGCTGTCGTTCGCAAAAGAGTTCAAAGAAAAAAATATAGACTTTTGGAGTAAAATTTTGTTCTCAGATGAGTGCAAATTTAATATTTTTTGGTGTGATGGAAGTATATTAGTGTAGCAAAGGCCCAATACTGAAATGGATTTAAAAAATATGTTGCTTACTGTGTAGCATGGAGGCGGTGGAGTAATGGAGTTGCCTGGCTGCATCCGGTGTCGGCAAACTTGTGTTTATTGATAGAATAATAGATAAATTGGATTATTTAAATATTTTACAAAGTAACACGAAAAAAGTGCCGAAAATCGAGGTCTTGGAAACAATTACTATTTCCAACAAGATAACGATCCCAAACATACCGCGGATGTTGTTCAGAAATTTTTTTTACATACCAACCCATATACTCTCAAGACACCACCGTGATTGCTTGACTTGATTCCGATCGAGCATTTGTAGGAACACCTGGATAGGAAAATCAGAGAGCATAGTGTCAACACTAATGTTCAATTGAAGGAAGTCATCCTGGAAGAATGGCGAAAAATTACCCCGGAAGTGACGCGTAACCTTGTTTCGTCGATGCCAAGAAGACTTGACGAAATTATTTAGAGAAAGGGTGCTCCAACATCTTATTAAAACTGAGTTCAATGTTTGTTGATTTTGATTTTATTCGTTTCAAACACAAACTGTGTGAATACTTAATTCGCGGCGAAAATGGGGTTGAATTTAGTTTTTATTTTTTTAAACTATATCTGTTGAAAAATTCTTTTTTTGTTGTATTTTTATACGAAAAACATTTGAATTAATAAAATATTTTTGAATCCGAAAATTCAAAATTTTGAATTTGAATTTTTTTTGGCACTGTATGTTATTTATCCAAAAAATGTTGAGTTAACTGTAGGGTATAAAATCGATTTGGTTCGAGTTAAAGTTTCATAACAAAGTAAAATGAAACGTAGGTAACGAATTTTACCAGCTTGTGTCAAAGTATTTTTTCTGAACACATCGTGAATAAGAGACGAGCTTTAGATAGCAAATAAAATAACATATCGTTTGATTCCTTGTATATTGTCTTTGGCGATACTTGAAAAATAAATTTCAGGATCTTAGCCCAATTGTTTATTTTATTTGGAATCGTCAAACTTGTCTCCTTAAAATGAACGTTTTAAGTTACAAACAGATCGCTCTCGAGGACGATATGCGGCGGCAACTACTTGGCGAACGTGGTACGGCATGGACAGCAAGCATGTTATACAGAGGACTAGTTGGGTGCCGATGTGGTGCCCATTCGGCTTCTCATCAGTTGTTTTATCTACTTTATTGTCATTCACAGTTAATTTAAGTACATATTTCAATGTTACTAGGGTGAGAAACGAACGAGGAATTAGTGATTTTGTCGCAATTTTATTCAAAAATTAATAATTTGCCCCAAAAAGACTATAACGACCAGTTGCTAAAAAATATGAAGGGGGTAGGATAAGTATTTGGTCTACAAAAGAAAAACGAAAATTGTGGGAAAGTGGCAATTTACTTCTCAACATAATGCCCTCTTAGCTCGATACACTTGACCCAACTTCTTTAACAAATTTGAAAAATACGTTTTCTCGAGGTCTACAAAGAGAGCCTCCAAGGTGGCGATGACCTCCTCATTCGACTCAAACTTCTGCCCAGCGAGTGACTTTTTCAAGTTTGGAAACAAAAAGAAGTCACTTGGGCCAAATCTGGAGAATACGGTGGATAAGGTAGCAGTTGGTAGCCCAATTTGGACGTATCAACGGTGTAGATATGAGCTGGTGCATTGTCATGATAAAAGAGCACTTTTTTCTTTACCAAATGGGGCCTTATTTCTGCAATTTGGCATCGAATCGCCCTAATAATTTGGCATAGCAGAGCTTTGGGACGGTTTTGCCTTTCTCCAAGTAATCAATGCAAATCACACCTTGTGAATCTCAAAAAACGGTGGCCATCACCTTTTTGGCCGATAGGATAGTCTTTGCCGGATGAAGTCAACTGTTTCGACTTCTCCTTGGTCTCTGGTGTCTACTAGTGGAGCGATGTTTTGTCAACGGCCACGAAAGGATGCAAAAATTCTTCGGATTGTGGTCGAACACCGTCAAGTACTGCTTTGAAGTGGTCTCGCGGTTGCGTTTGTTGTCTGAAGTGAGCAAACATAGCACCCATCATACAGTCATGCCCAAAATTTCATGCAGGATATGACCCACGCGAACTTTTGAGATGCCTGCTGTCTCAGGCATCTTGTGCATGTTCAATTGCTGGGCTGCCAATACGCACTTGTGAATTTTTGTCACGTTACCCTCTGTGTTAACCACTTTTAAAGCACCTGGACGTGGTTCATCAAAAACCGACGTGTAACCACGTTGAAACTCGTTAAACCAATTTTTTACGGTTACCATCGCAGGAGCAAAATCACATATACAGCATCTAGGTGCTTTTTAATTTTGCTGCGCGATTTTCCTTCCAAGAACACCGACCGATATTGCACATTCTGCACTATCCTAAAATGCGCGGACATCCCCACTTCCACATGCGGCCAAACAAAACTACGAGTCTGATTCGGCTGAAATTTTGATAGTATCCGTGTACAAAAATGTGCTACATGATAGTGAATCTCTCTTGCGATAGTGGTGCCATCGGCCGTTGAGGCTAAGTACTAATCGGACCAACCTCGTACCTTTTCTCTGATGAAAATTTAGAGTAACTTTGAAACTGCATACTATGACCTTAAAAATATTATAGAAAATATGTTATAAATGATTTTAAAAATTTCTTTTTATATCGCGACAACAAGGTTTTGGCATCGATCATTATAAGCCTAAATAATTCACATGTTTTAAGCGCAGGTTATGTTGTAATTTGGGTTTGTGTACAAATTACGCCACTCAGATATCTCTCTCCTTCCCCCCCTACGAGTTATCGACCAACAAGGATAACATACCTACACTTTCACATACTATGATTTAAGTATTTGCAAGAAAAGTCAGTGCAAAATAGTAGGGCCTAAAGTTAAAATGTTTCTGCATAAACTGTATAAATGGTAACTCTAAATGAGTGCTGCAAATTGAAAGCAAGTTGGATAGATAGAACTACGCTTATGTCAGAAGGGTTTTGTACTTAAACCATAATATTCAGACATATATAATGATTTAATTGAAGAATAACTTTCATTACATGCACAACAACTTATTCCAATATTTCTAAAATTATTGACTGACCTCAATTTTAAATTAATCTTAAAAATTTGGAGAAGATCCAATGAAAAGTGTAGTGTCTGGAAAGATGGAAAGCCCATGCAGTAGAAAAAGCATATTTGATTTTTGTAATCGGAGGAAATTCAAACGGCTATAACTTCTGGAAATTTTATTGAAACTTGTACTACACGATAGTGAATCTCTCATGCGATACTGGCGCCATCGGGCGGTGATGCTAAGTACTTATCGGCCGCCCTCGTATATGGAAGGAAATAAGAGAACTGTTGCAAAAAACAGGTTACATTTAAATGCATTTACTGGATGTTAAAGTTTAAGTTTATTTTGTTTACCAGCGGAGGAATGCAAGCTGAAGTGGGCATTGTTACACTCGTCAAGAAGCAGATTCGAAACTACTTCCGGCCAAGCAGCGAAAAAGGAGAAAAAGTAGTGTTTTGAGGATCAAATGGAGTTTTTGATTAATTTCTTCCATTTCTACGCATAACGCAGTCAGATGTGTCAGAAACAGAGCTTGATTGAGAAATTAAGATGATGAAGAAGGAGAATGCCTCGATAAGTGCATCTTCAACACCTATTTCCTCTCCTGCACCAGGTATATAAATTCCCAGAAGTCGAAAAAAGACGACAAGTTATCGACGCCATTATGGCCGAGAGCAATCATTGCAAGCATTCATTTTCTCTAGGACCTCGAGTGAAACTTCAGCTGAAAAAAGGCGCTTATGGTATTCTCTGATGACAAAGCAGAGTCTATGTGGAAGTTTTCTGCAAGAGCTGAAGCAAAAAAGGTTATATTTTGACTAGTAAACGAACAAGAAATTGAAAAAATTAGTTTAGCAGAAGGAAATGGTGAAGAAACCCCAATTGAAATTGCAATTCAACCCAAACCTTAAATATTGACTTTAATATCTTTTACTTTTTGATTTTATGAATGAGTAAGGCTAGAAATCGATGAAATTTCTTAAAATTTTTAAAATGTATAATGCATTATTTATTTAAAAGATTTAAATAAGCTTGTTTGTTTTTAGGTTGGGATAGTTAGGGTTTTGTACTAAATATATACAAAACCCTATTGCAATCATGACCTGTGTCCGTCCGTTCGTCCATATGTCACAGCACTTTTCCTCCGAAATTATAGAGGCTACAGCCATGAAACTTTGTAGAAAGGTCAGAAGTGGTGACTTCTTGAAAGTTCAAGGGTCAAAAAAATTTTCAAAGGGCTTTAAGGGGGTCTCCCCATATAGGGAGGCGACCCCTCAAAAAAATTTCACTATTGGTAGTCGATTAGGGTGTCATTGGAAAGGTCTTGATGAGATCTTTTCAAAATAAGTTTTAAGATTGCCGTATCGGTAACGTGGGGGGCAGGGAACGAGGAAATATACGAACTTTTTGCGTACCCCCTCGCGATTGGTCACCTTCCATCCGAAAAATCTGAAAAAAATCATGAATGTAGAGTACAGCAACAACAAATACGCAATAAGTCGAAATTCACTCAACTTTGTTAGTTATAGTATGATTTATCGATTTTATGTTTCCTTGAATAAAATCTTAAGGGTATCCCTTGCGGTGATGCTCGAATGGGTTGACAAATGAAACCAGGTGGCACATTATGCTCGGGCAGTCCTAAAATATAAAAGAGACTCACACAGCAAGGGGCGCTGGGGCTGGGGGATCGCTTTTCTGGCATTTCCTCTTCCCCTCTCCTCTCCCGCTAGGAAAGGGACTCCCCAGCTTGAAGGCGCCTCACAACGTAACAAAACGAGACCTGGCCCGAAGCAATGTGTCAAACGGTTCCAGACTGGGTTCTCAGGTTAACAGGGGAGGTGTTTCGTGGGTAGTCCAGTCGCGCATGGGAGTCCCACACTCTGTGCATAAATGGCATTCACCTCCCTACCACAAAAAAAGTTTTGGTTCTAGAATATTCAGCTTTTTTGCTTCAAATTTAGCTCCCATTGTAGATCTTCCAAACAAACCACCGTCACTAGTTTTCCCATAACCACCGACATCTTCACTTAGAAATCTGTAGTTACGATTAACTAATACCATAATGATTACAGAAAAAGTCCCCTTATAGTTGAAGAAGAAACTTCAACTGCTCTCAGGTGCTTGAATAATGATGCAATTGGGAAAATACCACGTGCTTTCAAAATCCTGAGCTATTTTCTACCAAAACTCATATTCATTGCTACTAGAATCAAGACGCAAGTTTTTGCAAGTCGACGTTATTATGCTGTTTACGGCTATTGGAGATATTTTGTAGCGGAAGCCTAAAAATATTTGAATATTTCCTGCAGCTAAGTACCTAAACAAGATTGGCTTCGTAACTTTAATGAATTATCAATCATCCAAAAGTCCACAAAAGCCTTTCTTCGCTTGAAATACACTTCCTCCACTTAGTGTTTTTTTTTAGCGAGAAGAAGGACGACAAAGTACTGAAGCTTAGGAAAACTTATTAGAAATTACCTAATAAAACAAATCGGGTCATATTTAATCTATGTCCATTTCATGTACATTTCAACAACTGTGTAATGTGGTGTATGCGCTCACAACTAAATTTGTCAGAGCATGGCGCAGAATCACGATAGCGACCGGCTACTGGTTGTCAAAATCGCACGGTATGAACACAGCATGGGCATGGCATGGACACGACAGGCTATGTGAAAATCCACCTTTATGCGTGTTGCTATAGTTCATCAAGCCAATTTCAAGAAAGTGAAATTCGGAATTCACATCCAAGCTTGTTTGAGTGCCAACTACCAAGATAATAGTCACAAAACAAGTTGGGTAGACAGACCTATGCTCATGTCAGAAGGGTTTTGTACTCAACTTACAAAATGCAGTAACCAGCAACGAATAAAATCAAGAAACATGTCAAAGACGATTTAATTGGAGAAAATGTGAAATTCGAGGATCATACTATTATTAACAAAGTTGAACGAATTTTGACTTCTGAGGTATTTGTTACAGTTATACCCATAAATATCTCCTTTGATATTTTTTTTCAGATTTTTTAGATCACTGGTGTCCATTCGCGAGGGAGGAAACACATTTTTCATGTATTCCCCCCCCCCCCCCGTGCTCCCACTGAAGCAAAAACTGTCAGTTTAAGAACTGTTTTGAAAAGCTCTTATAGAGAACTTTCAGTTGATACTCATATCGGCAACCTTTCATGAAATTTTTTTTTCAGGGGCCACTCCTCTGTACTGTAATCATCGATTCATGGCCTATTTTTTCGAATCCTAGAATGGTTACAAAGCCCTTTTGCTAGGAGCTCTCTCCTGCCTCTCCGACTTGTTTCAATTGTATGTACTCATCTTCATGATACCTATCACTCCTGAAATTTTCATGCAAATTCTAGCAAAGCTGTAGTGTCTAAGTCGGTAAAAAGCGCATATGGCTCCATAGCAATATGTTTCCATAGTAATACAGGCCATATTGCTAAATAGTAATACACGAAAATTCAAATCGCTATAGCTTCGGTAAATACTATTCGATCTTTATGAAACTTTCCGAAAAGATCAATCTTATAAATAGTCATCTCTTTGCTAAATTTTATTGAGTTTAAGGGTACCGTTTAGATTTTATTCAAGAAAACACAAAACCGATAAATCATACTATTACTAACAAAGTTGAGTGAATTTCGACTTCTCATGTATTTGTTGTTGTTGTACTCATTAAGGCCTACATTCATGATTTTTTTCAGATTTTTCGGATGGAAGGTGTCCAATCGCGAGGGGGGTACGCGAAAAGTTCGTACATTTCCCCTTTCCCTGCCCCCCTCGGTACTTATAAGATAATTTTAAGACTTGTTTTGAGAAGATCTCATTGAGACCTTTCCAATGACACCCCACTCGACTACCAATGGTGAAAATTTTTTTTTGAGGGGTCACCCCCTTATATGGGGAGACCCCCCTTAAACGCCTTTGAAAAAATTTTCCACTCTTGAAATTTCAAGAGGTCACCACTTCTGACCTTTCTACAAAGTTTCATAGCTGTAGCCTCTATAGTTTCGGAGAAAAAGTGCTGTGACATACAGACGGACGGACGGACGGACGGACGGACGGACGGACGGACGGACAGACGGACACAGGTCGTGATTGCAATAGGGTTTTGTATTTTAGTACAAAACCCTTAAAAAAAATTAACCTTAAAACACTTGATTCTGTAACGAGGCACTCAGTTCTCGTTGGGTCAGTTCACTGACAAACCCAACATGTGTAAAACTATGAGAAAACCATGTAAACGCCATACAACATTTTTAAACCTACAAACTTCACGAAAAGTTTTTATAAATTTCTTTTTTTTGATTAGGCGCTTAAGTAAATCAGCCAATTTCGAAAGATATCAAACTTATATTTATTTTGAAAGCATTCTGATAAATTTAATAGTCAAACTTAGTCCCACAATTTTAAATTCTCTCTATTATTTGATTAACATTCGTTCATTCAAATTCATTGAGATATGTAGTTATATATTCAAATTATGTAATATGTTATACGGGAAATCGTTTGTCGTAACTGATGGAAATCTGACAACAATGCGCGAGTTCAAGGTCTTGAATGGTCTACAGCTGGGAACAGTTACTGTGCCTCTGCTCTTCTCAATCTTCATTCGCAAGCTATTGAACGGCTTTGATTTTAACGTCTCGCCAACGCGATCATTGGTAGCGTTTGCTGATGATCTGATCATCTATACGGCAGACCGAAAAGCTACAATAGTTCAGAGCAATCTCCAAAAAATGTTCAATGATGTACAGCTGTACACTGATAATTGGCGAATGAAAACCAATGCGCAAAAGTGTGAAACAATCTTGTTTCGAACAACTCTGCAGGGGGGTCAGTCAAGACCTGAAACGTAATTGGAAAGATTTCCACATCATGGCTGGTGAGGATAGTTCAGAACGGGTTCCACATAAATCCTGTGTTCGATACCTCGGTGTTTATCTCGATCAGTATCTGTACTATACTGAACATGTGAAAATCATGCTCAGTAAAGCACAAAAAGTAGTCATGGCCCTTCGAAGGCTCTTTCATTCCAGATACATTGACCAAAAGGTCAAAATTATCTGTTACAAGACCCTGGTTAGACCAGTTTTGACATATGGATGTCAGATCTGGTACAACCAGAGCGCTAGTACTATGGAAAAATTAAGAGTTTTCGAAAGGAAATGTCTTCGTGCATGTACTGGTTTATACAGAAAGCCTGAGACGGATTGGAAACATTATATATCGAACAGAAGAATTTATCAAACTACTGAAGTGGCCAGGGTCGATATCTTCATATTGAAGCTTCTTCGGAATCATATCGCTAGATCTGTGACTGTGAGTGAAAACCCTTGGATTTCACAGCCGTTCCACCCTACAAACGGGTATATAGCGACTTGCCTCGCTACTGGCTTCATTCCTCCAGAAGCATTCGTGTATTTGGACATGAATCGATATGTTTTTGATTCTGACGGTGTCCCAGTCATATATCACATATATCGACGGGCCACCGATAAGAAGATAAAATATCCTCCGAATTTGAGTTCACGAGACCAACGGTTCCAATGGAGATACTCATTTGCTAGATTCGTTGAGACTGATCGAGTTGAGACGGCGCAATCCAGGTATTGGTGGCTGAATGAAAATGTCTAAATTATTCGTGTTTATTTTCAGTTTTGGTGTTTTTCGTTATTTAGTTTTTGAGTATCAGCTCATTATTGCTACATTTAGTGTTGTTGTTTATTTTTGTTAAAAATTAGGTATGGGTTAGGTTTATATTATGTTTATTATATTAGGTTAGAGATAAGGTAAAACGCTTAGGTTAGGAACATTGTTATAGATTTTTTTAAGTATAAGGTAAAGTTTTTGATGCTATTTATTAGAATTAAGTTAAAACATATTAGGTGTAGGATCAAAGTTCACTGTAGTGTTAAGATGAATAAATAATTTTAGAATAGTTTTGGTTGGTTTTTTCTCCTTTTTCCAATTGAATTTTAAAAATATGTAACAATCTTCATTGATTTGAATTTGCTATGGTTTTTTTTTTTTTTAATGTGTTTAATGATAACGTACAAATTTAGAGAGCCATTTGGGCCATTAAGTTTTTTTGATTGTTATTGTTTCGAATTTGCTTTATATTCTTTTAAAATTTATAACGATTAGTAGTAAATAAAGCGCTTTTGACTTGACTTGACTTGATATATTCAAATTCATATATACTCAGAAGCTTGGATTGGAAATGAACCTGCAAATCACTGAGCAATGGGACGTCTCATTGCCTTAGTACAATTTAGACAATTTTCTTGTAATCTTAAACTACGTTTATTTCACATTATTTGCCTAAAATTGTGTATAATATTGCCTAAAATTTTAAACGATTTTCATTTTTCTAATGAAAAAAATTAACCGAAGCTCACTTTGGTAATTTTACTGTGGCTTCTAATTTCAGTGAAGACAGTATTTCTCAATAATTCTTTAAATTTCCTGAATTTCATTACAGTTGTGCTTATTTTTAAATTTCGGTTTGATGGTCATTTATTTTAATGTTCTTAATATTGACGCTAGAAAACTATTTGTTTACCTCCTTTAACAACAAACGACGATAGTGTAACATAGTAGGTCATTTTCCATTGTGCATATAAAAATACAAGATCCATTCCGAATTGGAGTTCATTTTCTGCATACTACATATATCAATAGAAATTTATGAATGCTTTGCCAACGTAACCAGAAACAACTCATGTAAGTTACATTTGCTGTATCCATTAACGTCACAAGCCTCAATTATCCCTTATCCAGTTGTATATAGCTCTGCTAATTTTATTTGTCTGTGAATGGCATTCTTTCGTCCTTTCATTGAATGGCTGAGTTTTTCCAGTCTGGGTGGTCTAACATATTTTTTCATAGCTACTCGTATTTATTGTTTAGATGCTGTCAGTTAAATTTTGTCATTTCTGAATGGCAATTGCTTTGGAAATTGTTGCAAGGTGATAAAGCTGTCTGGAGGAATACTTTTCCAACCGTCAACACTTGAATAACAAGGGGATTGCAAAACACGTCAACTAACTCAGCCATGACAGATTCAATTAAATTTAAACTGTAATTTGAAATATAATGGGTTTGTGATTTCGTATATACTTGAAAAATAGTTTTAAAGTAAAATTTGAGTTGGAACTTAAAAGTAGACAGGGATTGCCAGAAGCAGTGGAACAACTGCCCTACGATCATTTTTCGAGCGGAACAATGCAATTGGTAGACAACTTGACGATATTCCGACAAGATCAAAATCACGATCCAGTTCATTATCTAGCAAAAATGAAGAACCCAGAGAACGGCAAAGCTGCTGAAGACGGTGAAGAGGATGCCCAGGTAGATGAGGAAAAAAAAACTTAAGAAAGTATCAAAAACTATTTGGGATTGTTTGATAATGAATGATAGGAAATCGATTTTGACTCGAAAACCAGTCGTAATACAGAGTAGGCGAAGTAGCACTTAAGAGTATTTTATACGTCCCAAAAGTACAACTGTCTAACTCATTCAATCGTTATGGCATTTAATCAAATGACAATAAACTTTAAATGAGACGTGTTTTTCAATTATCGATGGATACAGTGACATGACACTGAAGACGACTCAAAGAAGTCAAACCAACAAAGCAAGGCCCGACGACTTTTCAAGAAAAATAAAGACATAATATCTAATAAAAATTAATTTAAGAAGCTGGCTCGTAAGACGCTGAATATGATAAAAATATTTGATGAAGATACTTATACCCAGTCCTGGAAAGGATTCTCCACAAGCATCATATTAGATATAATCAAAGCTCACGTAAGATATGAAGCCATATGGCAGCAGCACTTACTACCACACACATTACCGCTAGTAAGCCGACTTTGCTCGCTAGCTTCCATGCTGGTATATGAAGAATTATGTAGGTTCCAACGAAAATTCGAGGTTTGTACAGTTGCGAGACGAATTTCTACAGTGAAACCCAGATTGTCCGCGGAGAACACAATAGCACTCCTAGTGAAGTGAAAATTATTTCAGTTTTTATATCCGTTTAATTTTTATCGCCTTCCGAATTGAATGAATAGGAGTTTGTGTACTTCTCAAAGCTTAGTCATCAGTGGAAGGTACAGAACATGTTCTTCATTTGCTCGTCTTGAAAAGTGCAGGAGTAAAGTGGACAGTGCAAGCTGAATTTTAAGCGTGCACGTAATAGGTTTCGTACGTTTTCATTCGGAATATAGTATACTCGTATATGACGCGATATAAGTATTTGCTTATGCCGCAGTTGGCTTACAGCTCACGGAAGCTTGTCCAATAGTGGACCGAAAATTGCTACTATATGGCTTCCTATCTTACGTGAGCTTTGGATATAATGAAAGATCCAAGCGCCAAGCAGCCGTTCTCAACTCGCTAAACTATTGCGCTTCCAACCGTCCAATGGAAAGATTACAAGCCTAGCTAAATACATTAAACGTACGAAACTAGAGCAGGACCACATATTCTACATTGTTAGCGCAAACTGTGCTGAAGTAGGAAATATTACCATTCATTGAGCAACTTTTGGTAAAAAGATTCGAAATACTCTATTTAGTAGAAGTGGGATCTCAGGCGACTTTTATTATGATCGACAGTCGAGTAAGTTTTCCTTAAAGTTTTTCTCTACATTTGACAATAATAGGAACAATTGTCTGGGGTTCATGAAGTTAGTTTCAAGGCTTTTGCTGCTGGGTTTTTTTTTTATGGAGGCACAGCCACCATGAATTTCTTCCCATTTCTCCTTTTGTATATTTGTTACACTTTCTCTTATATGGGTATTATCTCTAAGGCTATTTTCCTGAAAAGAGAAAGGAGGAAAATAAAGGCTTATGCTTTTAAAACTAAAGTCGGACAATCTTTGGCCTGGAGGGTAATTTTTGTTGTACTTTGATTAGCTTTAAGTTTCTGAATTCATATTAAAATCTGTTATTCTAATGCAAATATGATTCAAATATTAATTTTTCTGAAGAGATAATAATAATAATATACAAAGAAAGGCATTGAAATATACTCTCTAGAGTAGGTGTCACATCGAATTGAATTTGATAGTAAAACGAAAAGTATGAGAATTGCATGGCAACAGGCTTGAATTGCTTTTCAAGCTCTTTTTACCTATTGTCCGGGAGGAGATGATGGGTATTTTATTTTCAAATCGGTCGCTGACATAATGTTTAACACAAACGTTCTATATCTAAGAGGACCAAAAAAAACTAACCAACGTAAGTCCACCTCCCATTCCAAAAAATACATAAACTACTTGAAAACGAGTTGAACACTTTTTGCATCCCTCATCTTACCTTTATCGACGAAAAGGAGAATATCTGGTACAAACCAAACAAGTCGAAAAAGCAGGAAAGTGTGCCTAGCAGAAGGGTTTTGTGAACCAATTATAACTCAAACAATATCAAAACTTGACTCATATACGAATTCCATAAATTGAGTTCAAAAAACTAAATCCTGGTTATTATGCATATATTTTCGCCGCCATTTTTTTCAAGTGTTTTGAACCCATTGTTTGAATATTCATGATAGCATATCAATATTGTAAATCGTTTTTAAATTTTATGTTCAAATTACTACATATTTGTAGTGCCTCGGTCTAATCTTACTGTTGCTGTAATTGTGAAATATTCGATCGGCTGTAACTTTGCTCTTGATAGCTCGATTACTGTGAAATTTTTCGAACACGTACAAATTATACTAACAAACTTAAAAAACAACTTTTGGCAAATACAAGAATCCAATTTTGATTTAATACGAAAAAACTCAAAATTTATAAAATATATTTTTATCGAATTTTGACTTTTGAGGTCATGGAGGTTAGTCCTTAGAAGTAAATCTAAGAGCTTACCTCCATAATTTTTTGTAGATTTTTTAGATCAGGGGTGTCCAATAGAGACGAAAAGAGGTCACAAACTTTTCGTATACCTCCCCCCCCCCTGTCCCTCTTTGCAAAACGTGTCAGTTTAAGACCTGTTTTGAAATGTTATCATAAGACCTTTCATTTTACCTTATTTTTAGGGGCCGCCCCATTATATGGGGAGACTCCCTTGAAACACATTCTAAATTTTTTTGTCTTCAAATTTTGAAGAGAGCAAAATCTTACACCTCTTCACAAAATTTTATGTTTCTAGTTTTTATGGTTTACGTAAAAAATTGCGGACAGGTCACGATTTTAGACGTCAACGACGTGCAGGTAGTGAGCTAACTACCTAATTATAGCCAAAGCACTAAAATTATTAATTGTTGAAGCAAATTCGCTGGTGAAAAGAAAGGTTGTAGGTTGTGGGAATAAGGTTAGCAAGGGCTGAAGCCTATATGGGTAACTAACCTTGAATATATGGGAGCTTGTTATACACATTTCTCTCCAAAAACTTTGAGATAGCAAAAATTTCGATTACATATTAGGAAAATGAAATTTCCCACTGTAAGCAGCCACACACATCCTTAAGGGAAATAGGCAACTCTACCTATAAATTATCATCAGTACAGAAGTAAATATCCACCACTCAGTACCAGAGATGAACCGAACCAATATTTATCATAAATAACCTGAAAACAAATCTTGGATGTAGTGCACTTTACCTTAAGAAAAACAAACTGAATACGAGATGGATAGCTACTTAAAAAGAAACTTCAACATGTAAAGAAAACCGTAGAAATATCCGCAAAATATTTGCAAACAATTATAATTAATTACTGTTTGAACAGTAAGTTACATATGATAGATTTCAAGTGTGGATGTTATGAAAAAAAAAAGAAACCCGCAAATTATTCAATGAAGTAAAAATAAATTAGCATTAGGATGCGTAAACATTTTTGCTAACCCCTTACAACAAGGAAGCTCTGAAAGTTTAGAAAATATTTTAGAAAAAAAAAATTGTTAATAACCTTACGAACTCCATCGGAGAATTACTGCTACTAGACACTAGACAAAACCACGAGAGGAACCATGGAGAATATTCTGAAGACATATTCCTTGATATAGAAACATATAGAGCAACTAAAGTCGATTGGAATCTTTGCAAGAAACGCAATACCCACAGGAGGGTAAAATGGGTCCTATAATATTCAAAATAAAGAAGTTTCCAGGATAGCATATGTCGGATACGACTTCAACAGGGCACCACACATTTTATACTGCATCAGTTAGGAGTAAAGAAGGCAGGAGTATCCATTTAATCCATACCAGCAACTTGGAGGTAACTTGCATACCAACAACTTGGAACAACTTGTAGGTAACTGAGAACAAGCTATCAGGTCAAACATGAGGAAGACCAGACAAAGTCGAATGAGTAACATCCGCCATTCTCAATGCTTCGTAGAAGCCAGTAGATACGTTTGCTAGAAATATGTGGCTCAAAAAGTATTGAGCCCACCCTAAACACAACTTTTTTGCTCCAATATAGGTCAGTCCACTCAAAACTACCAATAGAACATTACCTGCGACCATTACTAGACGATAACAGGAGTAAGGGGCGGCGGCTAATAGTTCTACAGTTCATTTGATGTTCTGTTCATTTGAAAGTCATCAATCTAAAACGGTGCTTCGCAGAAGAAACTCAATTGGCCAATGATTGCAGTTTACCATATTCCCTGTAAAAACAAGCATATTTTCACTTATGGCTTTGTGTATCGCCTCAAAGTTACAAGTGGATATTAAATTAGGGAGGCTCGAAGATAATTATTTACAGCTTTGGATGCTTAACCCGAATATGATTCGTCTCGGTCCGTTGACCGCGTCCTCCAATTCCGAAATCCGAGCAGCGATAAACTGTCTTCGTCGACCGAGTCAGACCAGCGTTTTCGAGGTTTTTTCACTGGCCTCCGGCCTTCAGTTCTCGAAACGAAAAACCTTCTTGGGTATCCATTGTTCGTCCATACGATTCATGTGTCTAACATATTGCAGCTTCCGCAGTCTTACAATCGTTGAGACCTCTGGTTCGTCAAAAATTTCATACAGTTCATGGTTGTATCGAATTTGTCATTGGTCCCCGTCAAGCTTCGCTCCGATTATCCACCTCAGGACTCGTCGCTCAAAGGCGTTCAATATATTTGCGGACGCTTCTGCTAGGGTCCATGTTTCACACCCATAGCATAACAAAAGACATCACAGATTTGAATACTTGGAGGTTTGTTTTCCTGTGTATGCAGCTGGTCTTCCAGATCGCCAAGACTGAATAAAATATTCTATTTGCGAGCTGTCTTCTTTGGCGTATTTTGTCTCTTTCATTACCCGTTTTCGTTATTTTTGCACCTAAATACTCAAATTCGATAACATTTTTGATTTTCGATACTGTCGTGTAGATAATTTGATTTTGACTAAAAGTAGAATCTTGAAAAATTTTCGGACTGTGTCCAAAAAATAAGGTGACATTTGAATTTAAACTGCGTGCGTCGAAGGATTTGGGGAATGATTTTTTTAAGTTGGTAGTACTGTCAGTGACATCCATGTCAAATTTACATGTCAAAATATTCATTAGTGTTTGATATACGCTTCGTTTTGTGAGGTGCTAAAAGTGAGTTTTTCGTTTTTTTGAATTTGCATCAAATTTTGTTTGCGAAATCAATTTTCTGCAGCGGATACATTGAGGATGGTTCAGAAAGCCTTTGGTGATGAGGCTTTGTCTAAAAAAAGGTGGTATAGTGAGTTCCAAGCCGGCCGTGAACGAACCGAAGACGAAGAGCGTCCTGGGCAACTATCAACCTTTTCTCTTCTTCGATTAGCGTGGTGTTGTGTATTATGAATTCCTTCCGCGGGGCCAAACAGTCAACAAGGAATATTATTCGAACGTTATGCATCGTTTGCTAACGCTACCCACCTAAAAAGGCCGGAATTGTGGAAAGACATTTCTTGGTTTTTACACCACGATAATGCACCATCCCATACTGCACTTGTAATTCGTGATCATTTCGCCAAAAACTCAACCCATATCGTTCCGCAGCCACCGTATTCACCTGATCTGGCGCCGTGCGACTTCTGGCTGTTCAGTAAGCTCAAAAGACCACTCCAGGGACACCGTTTCGATACGATAGAGGAGATACCATCCGCAGCGAAGACGGAACTGAAGGCCATCCCGGAAACGACGCATATCTCAAACAGTAATGAATATTTTGACATGTAAATTTGACATAGATGTCACTCCACCCTTAAAAAAAATAATTCTCCAAGTCCTTCGATGCACGCAGTTTAAATTCAAATGTCACCTTATTTTTATGTATATATACAAGTATATCTATATATATATATATATGTATATATATATATATATATATATAGTATATATGTTTATATATTATATATATATATATATATATATATATATATAATATGTATATATATATATAATATATATAATATATATATATATATATATATATATATATATATATATATATATATATATATATATATATATATATATATATAGATAATATATATGTATATATATTTATAATATATATACATACATATTATCTATATTATATATATATATATATATATATAATATATATATATATATATATATATATATATATATATATATATATATATATATATATATATATATATATATATATATATACATACATATATATCTTTGATGTGAGCCTCCTAGGCACGTCAGACCTCTAGGCTACCCACTACCAACCTCCCTCTGTCATCTGGAAAGCCTAGCCTGATAGCATCTGATACATGACTTCGGGCTAAATCTCGTTTGGCTACGCTGAGAGGTGCCTCCAAGGTGGGGTTCACTTCTCTAGCTGGATGGAGAAAAGCAAAAAGATTCCTAGACCAGTAATGCCCTAGCCTTGACGTCTCCGGCTGCCGTGAGCGCTTTTTTCTTAAGGGGCTACCCGAACATAATGTGCTACATGTTTCCATTTGTAAGCCGATCCAAATATCTTTCCAAGCAGATTACCCATTAGAAGTTCTGCTGCCCGTCCCATCTTTTACATGGAGAAATATGTAGCAAGCATTTTCTTCTTCTTCCAATCTTGTGCAAATAAGACTAAAAACATGCATTCCCAATCAAGAGCTGGATCATGTAGAAGTAAGTCTCACCTTGCGTTTGATTGAGCCATCTCCTCAGATTTGGTATGAGGTTGTAGTCATCCTTCCTTGGTGCTGTTTACTTAAGACTGCTGCTAATCATTGAGTGAAACAGTCTCCCTCAAGCCTTCGTTCCGATGATGGTAGATAGCACGGCACTCTTTAGCAGTGAAGGCAATGAGTACATGCCTGCGATGACTAGTAACACATTCTCAATGCTCCATTTTTCTGTTTCTGCACCAAGCAATTCCGGTACAGCTCCTTACTCCATTATTTCTGAGCCTGACAGTAGCACAAACTCTATGACACTCATCAGTTCAAGGAGTACTACCCTTATACTGATTATTTTTACTCTGGGAATTCTATTCTTCATCAGGATGACCGCTTCGTTTTTCTCCAGTGCTAGACTGAAACCGCGAGTAGTCATCCAGTCTTTCACCTAGGTCATCAGTGTACCTAGTGTAAGTGGCACCACAACATGATCCGCATTGCTGATCGGACATGGTTCATCCGGTAGCTCTAGTCTCAGTAGCCCGTTGTAAGGTATACTCCACAAGTCTGGACCAAGGAAAGATTCTTGAGCAACATCCATTGTGACTTCAATTTCTCGTCGGCCCTGCACCGTATCATAAAGTAGACTTCCGTTCTTCAGGTAGTCCATTAAAAACTGCATAATATAATTTCGAACTTGAAAAGAGATTTTCAGCGTATCAAGAACATCCAACAATCTAGCGCAGTTGAAGGTATTCAGTACGTCAAGTGTAATCAACAGAACTATACGTTACTTGGTACAGCTTTGTGCTTCTACCTTCTGGAATGCACTCACACCTTTACAATCACATCAATGGAGGGGAGTCCTGTGCTAAAGCCGTACTGTTGAAGAGATGAGATTCTAGTAGCACCAGTCGCGTCAGATTCACCAGCACTTTCCAGCCATGTCTAGCATGTATAATGGGCGGTTATGCAAACAATAATCTAGGATTCCCCTTTCTCTTGCTGATCAGTATTGGCCTTGCTACCTTCCTTTGCTCTAGAAAGACCCTTCCTGAAGGCAAGCGTTGAATGTACTGAGCAGCAAGTCAGGACAATGGCTATAGAATAGTTGCAACACTTCAGTTGCTAGCCCTTCTGGACTCAATGATAGGACTGTGTCTTTAAGTTCCAGACACGTGATAATGATATGTTTGGATTTATCTTTCTGTATCATCTTCTAAAGTTTGGACACATGAAAATAAGGCGTTTGAGGGAGTAATGGCCTTCAACTTCATTTTTGAGCATATCTCTTGAAAAAACCATAATCAACGTTTGAGTTACTTCCTTAGTTCGAGTGAAATTGTCAAATACAATTACGTCATAAATGAACTCAATGAAAACGTAGGTAGGCTTTCTTAAACGAGACATACTTTCATATCAAGGGCTTTGTCACTTCTAAGGAGAGGTGATGAACTCTTAGTGAATGGCCACAATATTCGAAATCTCAGCTGATATTTGCTTTGAATTGACAAAGTTTTTAAATGATGCTGAATTTCTTTCAGTCTTGCCTGCACACAATTGGAATTACAGTAGATGATTCTGGGGTTGCACTTGCCTCCTAGAAGTAAACAAAAAGTGTCATCATACCTTTTGTTTACAGAAACTTGAAAAAATAGCACGTGGCCCTGTTTGAAGCTATAGCTGAACTTAACATAGTAGAGCAAACAATGCGATCTACTAAAAAACCTGAAGACATCTTAAGAATGTAGTTAAAGAAAGCCCAATACCTTTTAAAAGGGTAGTCAAACAAACAAAAGTTGCTAGAAGTCTCCTCGTTTGGGCGTGAATTTTTTAATCTCTCCCCAAAAATATTTTTGGATACCTTTATTGGATGTAGGAATAAAACGGATGCTTAACAAATATTGATCTGATGGTTATAGATATTGGTTGCTATAAGAATGGGCCACAAAGTATTTTATTAATCATGAACTCCTCATTAATATAATTATAATTATCAATTTATTGTCTCTTTTAATCAGATCGAAACGATGTCTTAGTAGCATTTTATAGATGCCAGCATATAAATGCCGTTGACTACATACCAATGAGAGAAACAATTGATTCTTTTTAAAGTTCACTTGTGTGGACTAAGCAAAACTTTTGGGGTAGAGGTTAGACATAAAATTTTATTACATTTGATCTTTATAAGCAGCCTTTTCTTGCATTAAATTTAACCCTGAATGTAAGCAAAATTAAATCAAATAGTTTTTAACTTTCATCTTAAGGGACAGAGTTGGCGATTGATTGAACCTTTTGTTTAATTTAGTCACCAAATTGAAAGCTTACCATTTGGTGGTACTCAAATCACATTTTTATGAATGTGCTTTAAAACTTATTCTCACTTTGGATATCACACATGAATCACTTCTTTGCAGATCTTTTGAAATATCACATCATAAATCTCATCAGACATCGTGTTCCATCTTCATCCTCTTATTTTCATTGTGCACCCTCCAATTTTCATAAATTTTCAAGAATTCAGTTAATCCTAAAATATCAGCTGTACATCCCTCAACCACAATTCATACAGATTATGATGGGTGGTAGAAAAATAAATCTGTTCTTGCCACTCTACAATGAAATTATAGTCAAACTTACTTTTAATCTATTCTCTTCTCACGAAATGATGAGAGAAAGTAATGCGCTTTCTTTTATATCATAACGAACAAAACTTTTTTCTCTAGAATTCACTAAACAGATAATTTCAAGAGATTTCATAATTCTTTAACTTGGAACCGTTGCTCCAAGGGTTAGGAAGCTTATTAATACAAAAATCAAATCTTAATAAACTTCCTCGATGAGAACAAACTTTTTCCTTTGAACTGCGGTTGAATCTTTAAGACTGTGTATTCGAAAGAATGTCTCTAAGAAGTATTAGGTTCAAGTAAGTAATGACTTAGAAATGTGTCAAACAAAAGAATTATTCATCTGTTAATATGGCTTAAGTGCTTTGAATATTTAAACTTCCAACGCTAAAGCAACAAAGTTGAAGTCATTGTGATACCTAAAAAGTAGGTCAAGGATTAAAGGAGTATTAAAGTTAGAGCTGAAAGAATCATTTTCAATTTTGTAGTAAGTTTCAAGGAGCAGCAAAGATTGTGGCCAGCTTATAAACTAATTTCAGCCAAAGTTTATGATTAATTTTGTAAAATTGATATCTGAATATGGGCAACAAAACATGGTTTTCAATTGTTTTTTAAGAATAAACAACTTGGGAGACATACAAGTAATTAATAATAAAGTAATTAACAAACTATTGACTTTGTAGATTAAATTATTAAAAAATTTGAAACGTTTTTCAACAATTCTACTAAGCACTAGAGGAATGAACCAACGAGTTTCAATCATTATTCTGGCAACATCGAAAAATAGAAATTAATTACTCTTCTACAGTATTTTACTGCGAGAATTCTCTTTGGCTTCATTTACAACAAATTCGCTATAATTTCAACGAGTTATGAATGATATGAATTATATTGTGATTTATTTTAATTTTGCATTTGGTGAAAGTAATAGAAGACTAGCATATGATTTGGTCAGCTTTTCATTTTATTGGAAGACTACTTTATGATTTATTTCAGTACTTACTAGGGTAGTGTAGTTGCTTGGTTCGTAAGAAGAACCAAAGAGACAAGCATGCATCGTAACTTATGAAGTAACAGCCAGGATATGTTTACCCTGAAGGCGGGGATTTGGATCATACTACTTAACAGCAAGAAGTTTGCATATAGGAACTGACGCTTTAATATATTTTCAAATCTAAAATTGAAAAACTACAATTTTCGAAATACATTGAACTTTATTGAATAAAATTTTAAAATGCATACGCAAAGTCTTTATATATATGCTCAAGCATAAGTAACAGTACGATCAATACTTGTTTTAAAATAAATGCTTTGATAGATATCCAACAAGTATCATCTGGACAATATCTTTAATACCGGTAAATTCTGCGAACAAGCTGACTTAAAATCACCTTAAGCATGCCAACCACGCAATAAGGCTGAATCCGTAAACACGATTGGATACGTAAATTAGACATGTTTAATGCCCGCCTGATTAGGACTTGATGAGGCTATAGCATGACTGTCATCCACCACACATTGTACGGTGTGTACATGTGCGATTGGAACAAACGTATATGTGTACATGCGCGGTTGGAATGAACGTCAAAGGTGTGCTGAAATTGAGAAGGAGTTAGTTGGAACGCGGAAAAAGATTGGAGTAGATTCATGGTCACTGTTGGCACAGCAACTGGTGACAAAGCATCGCACATCCATCTTTGATTCAAGCATCATCGTGTATTTCATTAGTAACATTAATATAGAAGTTAAATCACAAGTTCCGTGTGACGTTATTGATTATGACTCTTACATTCCCATCAAGCCAATATGGTGAACAATGAAATCCATGACGCCAAATAGCCAAGCGACCGCCAACACGAGTTTGTAAGGAGAGGTAGCAGAAGTCCAAGCGGTTATGTTTAAATTGCCACAATTCTGGCAAAACAAACTCGAATAGTGGTTTGCTCGAGTTTCGCACAAAAAAATCCACAGATTAGTCTCCGAGTTGGATGTGTCGATCATTACCCAGGTAGCGGAAGTAATAGAGTTAGAGTGGATGTGTCGATCATTACCCAGGTAGCGGAAGTAATAGAGTTACCACTTGCTACAGGGAAACACGAAGTACTCATGTTACGCTTAAGGATCACGAGCGCATGCGCCAACTGTTATACGGCTTAGAGATCGACTGGTTGCCGGAAACTTCATATCTGGCACTATGATGAAATCCATGTGGCTTCCACAACTTCCCGCACATGTACGTTCGATTTGAACAAGTTTGCTGCTGCAGCAGACCGGACCGTTACTACGGGGTAGTCGAAACAATAGCTGAAGTCCACTCTCAAAATAACGCACAACTTATCATAATTGCCCATATCAATGACATCGGCGTACAAATGTTGGCAATGCAAACAGAGATCAACAAGATCCTGTCTAAATTCAGTGGTGATAGTCTACCGTGCAACCAATGTCGGCGCTCATCATTTCATACAAAAGCCTCATTAACTGCTGAGCTAATGATACTTTTAAACGCCACCAGAAAATACATAACCCTACCTCACAACTTAAGTTTTTGAACGACACTGGCGCAGATGTGTCTTTGCTCCCAGTAACTGCGGTACGGATGAATTGTAATCAGGGTACCTTCAGATTGGTCCAGCAAACGGCTCACCGGTCGACACATGCGGAAAGAGGACACTAAACATATCATTTGGACTTTGATGCCGTTTCCAATTGCAATTTCAAATTGCGAACGTTTTGCACCCGATCAAAGAAGCCGATTTCCTCCAACATCACGGTTTGGTGTTGGATATCAGAAACTGACAACTTTCTGCCCCCTCCGCTAAAATTGCAGTTGAAGGTCGAAATAACACGCTCACTCGTGAATTGTTCTCCAGTATTAGAAGGAACTTTCCATATCATGAGCTTCTCAAAGAATTCCCGAGTGTAACTAAATTCTCCATCACTAAAAACACGATATGTCATTCGGTCCACCACCACATCACTACCGCCGAGTGACCGGGGTGACCGAACCAAGCGAAATATAAAGTCGCGAAAGCGAAATTCGAATTTGTTCTGGATAAAGGATTGTGTAAGCCGTCAAACAGCCCTGGGGCTAGCTCCCTACACCTCGTCTGCAAGACGGATGGCTCTTAGCGCTCATGCGGGGACTACAAACAATTAAACACCGTCACTATCCCAGATGGCGACCGGATGCACCATATCCAGGATATAACGTTTGATACAGGTAGCAAATACATTTTTACTTAAATCAATCTGCTCAAGGCTTTCCACCAGATCCCAGTAAGGGAAGAAGATATCCCTAAAACCACAGTAACAACTCCGCTCAGCCTTGATGAATTTACGGCGATGATATTCAGCCTGCGTAATGCCGGCCAATCCTTCCAATGTTTCATGGATCTGATACTCCAGGGTCTTGAGTTTTGTATCCGCTACGTAGACCATATCCTGTTAGCTTCCGAATCTGAGGATCAATACATTAAGCATCTGCGACTGGTTTACAAGCGCCTCGCGAAGAATGGAGTGGTAATTAATATGGTCAAGAGTACTTTAAGAGTTAAGTAGCTTGAGTATTTAGGACACACTATCAATGCCAGTGGCATAGCGCCAACATCCAGCAATGATTAAGGAACTTCGTCAATTCTTAGGCATCATTAATTTCTACCGATGTTTCATCCGAGATGCAGCCAGTATTCAAGCGCCATTGAACGGCTATTTGACCCCGGTAAAGAAGAACGACAGGATACCAAATATCTGGACCCTGGCAACAGAGAGAGCTTTCCAGTCGTGCAAAGACAGCTTAGCGGATGCTGCGCTATTAGTACACTTCCAGATAAATTAGCCGCTCAGGATTGCTACACATGTCTCAGACATAGCGGTCGGCGCAGTTCTTGAACAGAGGCAAACAGACAAATGGATACCGCTTGCGTTCTACCAGCAAAAGCTTTCAAAAGCAGAAACAAAATACAGCGTATACGACTGCATGCTGCTGTCATTTACAGCAGCGTTTTCGCCATTAAAAAAGTTTAACATTCTTATAGACCATAAGCCACTCAGTCACGCTTTTGCACAACTATCCAGCAAAGCATCATCACGCCAACTTCGAAACCTGAGCTACGTGTTTCAATTCTCCACCAACGTACCCTGGCTCTCAGGAAAGTCCAAGAAGGTCGCAGATGCCCTTTCACGGATGGAACAATTTCAATGCCGGCATCAATAGATATTAATGGCTTTTCCACGAACGACAAAAAGATTCCGAGCTGCAGGGACTTCTTCTCAACAACTTCACGTAGCTCCAACTAAAACCAGCTACCATTAGGGACAATATCAACGTCATAGCTGACATGTCACTCCCTCATCCGCACCCGTTTATACAAGGACCATTAAACAAGGTGATATAGAAAAATTTTTCATCAGCCTTCACATCCAAGTGGCCGCGTAACATTTAAATCCATCGCAACATGAAAAGAGACATCAGAGTATGGGCCCGAAATTGTGCGCCTTGTCAGCGGTCGAAAATCGGACGACACCAAAGAAACCGAATACAAAACTTTCCGATGACAGACGAGCGCTTTCAACATGTGCATCTAGACATTGTTGGCCCGCGAATTCCATCCCAAGGATTGAAATATTGCTTTACCTTAATTGGCAACTTTTTCAGGTAGCCGGAGGCAATCCCATTGGCCAACCAAAGTGCAGAAACTGTCGTAAAGGTATTCTTTAATAATTGGGTTGCACGGTTTGGTGTCCCACTCTCGATAACAACGGATCAGGGCACGCAATTCGACTCACCGCTATTCAAAACGTTAGCTCGTTCCATTGGATGCGATCAACCCAGTACGTCGCCCTACCACCCGACATCCAATGGAATAATCGAAAGAGAGCATCATTCGCTCAAAGCAGCAATCATGTGCCACAAACAAAATCAATCTTGGCGTAAAGTACTTCCTACTATTTTACTCGGTTTACGCGGAACCGTCAAAGATGACTTGTCAGCGTCTTGCACTTGTCAGAGATGGACCTGGGGAACAGGATAATTCTAGACGGAAAACAATAAACAAACACGCACCATTTGTTAATAGTCAATTTATTGTTTTCAAAATACAATGGTTTGGATGTGACTGCCTCTTCTCGATTTCTTCAGTGGCCGGTGCTCTTCAATTGGTGTTGCCATGACACTCGATCATTCTAACATTGAATCGTCTCGACTCATTACTCCGTGTCTGAATCCGCAGCATCATCGTAAAAATCAATTTCGGAACTCACGACGATCCACTGTTTCAACTTTTCACTCGTATACATCGAACAGAATTTCCGTTGGTTGGGACATGTGATTCCCATGTCCTCGGTGAGATATCTGTCGTTTAATAAAACTCTTGAAATGATGTAGGGCCTACGATATTTGGACTCGAATTTTCGAGATTCTCCCGTAGCAGCAGGTATGTTCTCTAAAACGATGAGATCTCCTTCCTTGTGGATAAAAGGTTTCTTGTGTTTCGCGTTGAACCTCAATCTCCATTTCTCTCGTTCGGTGCTGATTCGCTCTGCAGCCAATTGTCTTCAGTTAGCCATATCGCATTCCGTTGGATCAGCAGTCACTTCGTCTGATGTTAGAGCCATAACCAGCCGATTCGTGATGATGGCTCGAAAGCGAAAATCGAATATCAACTCGATCGGACTAAACTGAGTCACAGAGTGACATTGCGAATTCAGAGACCATTGAAGATTGCGCAATTGTAAATCCCAATTCTTATGATCAGTTTTTCGAAATGATAAGATGGTGTACTTGGATATTCGATTTGGCCATTCACTCGAGGTGTTTTGACGGCAACCTTAATATGTTGAATCTTATTAGATGCGTAGAATTCAGCAAATTCTCGGGCTGTAAAAGCAGTATCCCGATTGTTAATTATACGCCTAGGTAGACCGAAGTACGACGTCAGATCCCTGAATGCGCCGATGACGGGCTTCGATTTCGTAGTTTTAACAGCTCTCAAAATTAAATACTTACTGAACAAATCAGATATTTCAATGATGTGCAAATTACCTCGACGACTGCGTGGGAAAGGTCCCAAGTGATCAACGAGTAACGTCCAGAACGGGATAGGTGTCACCTCATCCAAATAGAGTTGATCCTCTGGTTTGCCTGCGATCCCTTTGTTATATCAGTACTTTAAGCATGCTGCGATGTACGACTCGATGTATTTTCGGTGATTGTTGAACCAAAAATCTTGCCGAACTTGATTTATGGTCTTCTCGAGACCAAAGTGGCCCATGTCATCGTGGTACCGTGCGGATGATTTTCCACCTGACTGCAGACGGAACGATGAATTTGAAATCTTGGTTGATCTTACGATATAACCGACCGTTTTTGAGCTGATAATCTGACTTGATCTGTTTGTATTGAGCGGACTCAATATTGCCTCTCAGAGCTTCAATTAACTCCTTCAACTTCACGTCTTGTAGTTGTAAGAGCACAAGCCAGTCTTTGTTTTCTTCCACTCGCATTATGTTCCGCACTGCTATCTCTGGCTCGTTCGGTGGTTCGTTTGGAGTCCTTATTAGAGCATTTGCGTAACTCATGCGCTCAGCCGATCGATGTATGATGCTGAAATCATACTCCTGTAGCTTCAGAAACCATCGACCGATATGCGGTAGCAATGGCTTAAACGTCTTTGTGGCGCTAATTGCGGCGCAATCGGTAATTATCTCGAAATGCTTACCAAGCAAATAAATGCGGAACCTTTCTAACGACTCGACGATAGCCAAAACTTCAAGCTCATGGCTATGATAACTGCTTTCAGACTCACTACCCTGGAGGCTGTAGAAGAAAACTGGTCTAAAATTGCCACCGTCGTCTCGTTGCATGAGGATCCCGGTAAGACCCAATGTGCTCGCGTCAGTGTGAACTTAATGGTCCTTCGTCAGATCGTATGCACTGAGTTCTGGATTGCAGCAAAATGCTGATTTCAATTTTTCAAATGCGTCTCGTTCTTCGGTCGACCAACAAAATTGTGAATTGTCCTTCAACAAAAGTGTAAGCAATCTCGATATAAGAGAATATTTGCGAATGAATTTGCGGAAAAACCCGCTCAATCCTAGAAATCTTCGAACTTCTGTAGCATTGGTTGGTTCCGGAAACTCTTGGATTGCATTAGTTGTTTCAGCTCCTGGCTTAATTCCGCCCTCATCGCCTCAATGACCCAAAAACGTAATTTGTTTGGATAAAAACATACACTTAGAGAGCCGAAGCGTCATACTGGCATCTCAAAGTATAATCCGGAATTCACGGAGTTTGATTAAACCCTCGGCGATGGTTTTGCTGGGCGGAATCACTTCATCTACATAGCAAACTGCTTGATTTCCCATTTTTCGTACCAACTTTGCAATAAGCTCATGAAAATAACTCGGTGCATTGCTCAGGCCGAAAGGCATCCGGTTGAATTCGTATTGGCCTTCATGCATAACAAATGTAGTGTATTTCCTGCACTCTTCTGCGATTGGTGTTTGATAAGAGCCGGACATTAAATCGAGAGTCGTATAAAGTAAATTACCAGCGATCGATGATAGCTGCTCCTCAACAGTTGGCATGAGAAACGGAGCATCGAGATGTTCCTCACCATTTTGTTTGCGAACGAAGACAATTGGTGACGAATATTCTGATGATGATGGACGTATGATATTGTTTTCGAGCAGTTCGTTTACTCTTTCTTGAACGCGCACGCTTTGCGAACGGTATCTGGTATGGCTGACTTTGGACAGGTTTTAAGTTCGTTAACCTTATCGTCATCGTTACCGGGTTCCATTGACCTAACTGAGCAAGCGATTCAGAAAAGCATTCTCTATGCTCACTGATGAGCTGATACAGTTGGTCCTTTTCTTTGACGGATAGCGTTGGCTCAAAAGTTGGAGTGTTTCGGAAAGCGTTTTCCAATTGACAAGCTCCCAGTTCAATGATCAGTCGTTTGCTCGATGTGCAGAGTAGATCAGACCCCAATAAAAGTGGCTCCAAAATCAAGTCGCCATTCACCGGAAAAATTTTCGCATTTAGATTCCTACCATCCAACTGAATTTCAGCCTCGAGTATTTGGTAGCACGTTACTGAAGCTCCTCCGAATCTTCGTAGCATTATCAGTGAACACTACTTCACACCTCCCATCGACATTGTGATGGTTCGTTGAATGAGTGTTCTTTCGCTGCCGGAGTCGATGAAGGACAACTTTGTTTCCGTTGAGAAGAAGCTTCTTAACAAGTGGATTAATTCTTTCTGTTGAATTTATGCGACGAACATTACTGACGGCGGTCGCAGTTTCATTTTCCGGACATCAGTTGGTCGTATGTGATGTTCATTGACACTTCTCGTATCTTTGTTTCCGTAGCGGTTTTGGACAGTTCAGCTAAATATGCCCCACCTTAAGACAATTATAACATCAGATTCGATGGGATTTTGAATTGTTCGAAGTCGACTGCGCTCGTGCATTTGATGACACAATACCTCGCTGTATCAGTGGTGGTGGTCCAAAATTTCGTCTTAACTCCGTTTGTGGCTCCAAAATTTGAAATTATTTTTTGCGACTAAAAGATTGTTGAAGGTGTCGAAAATTGAGCTCGCGATCGCATTTTACAAAGATGGATGCCGTAGCCCATTCCTTGTATACCGGATTATAGCGTGATGGCTCAAGTTACCTCGTCTTCCCAATGCTAGCATAGTATAGAAGTAACTTTGTGTTGTCTCGCTGGGCTGCCTGCTGTGATTCATCATGTTTATGTGAACATCAGCCCCGCTTTTATGGCTAGGGAAATTTCACCTCAATGATTCGCCCACCTCAAGCCAGCTCCCAGGAACCTGCGCGGAACCATCGCTCCAAATTTTAGCAGGTCCCTTTAGGGAGGCTTGCACTGCGAACACCAAAAATCTATCGTTCCACTGATATTTCTCGGCAAGCTTTGTAACAAGATCAACGAACTGCGCTCCTGACATGCCGGATTTGGATGATGGATCGAAGTCTGGTAAAATACCCGTCACATCTTGGATGTTCTGAAATTGCGGTCAACTACATGCCCACACTAAGTTAGTCCATTGTTTGCATGCATCAACTTCGAACGTCGCTTCCGACGATGTCTCACCCGATTTCATGGCCTTAGTGAGTGGTGGTGTCGGCTCCTGTACTATGATCGGTAGAGTGTTAATCTGTTCAGTTGTTGACGACATCGCCAACTTTCCCCCGTTCGGTAACGCGGTGACAACAGCTGATATTAACCTGCTCAATCGGTTCACTTGATCACGTAACTCATGCACATCATCTTCACCCAAACATTCTGACACTTTCCCATCCGTTTCGATTTCGTCATTAGCCAGAATTTCACAGAGTCTTTGTGCTAGCTCGGCTTTGTTCCCCTGTGTAGAGGCGTTCCGTAGTCTACGTTCTAGGTTTAGTCATTCCTTGTTTAGCGTATTGACCTTTTCGACCGGTATCGTGTTGCGTTCCGTTTCCCTCGTATATGGACCAAAGGGGAAATCGAACCAATATTACAATTATGTGTAGCCACTTGCGTATATATGTTGCACGTTTCTCCTTTTGTCTCTTTCATGTATGTATATTACACGTTTCTCCTTTCGTCTTTTTTCGCAGACAAACCATTGGAGAATTAAAGACGAGATCGCGAGGAGGGGAAAAATGGCTTTCGACGGCGTCTGTTCGTTCTGCTTGCACGATTCAATTTTTACCCCCAATCCACACTAAACCATTCTTGGATCCCACTTCTGATTTGTCAGGGGTGAACCTTGGCAACAGGATAATTGTAGAGGGAAAACAATAAACTAACGCGCACCGTTTGTTAATAGTCAATTTATTGTGTTCAAAATACAATGGCTTGGTTGATGGTTCGGATGCAACTGCCTCTTCTCGATTTCTTCGGCGACCGGTGCTCTTCAATAGGTGTTGTAATGACACATCAAAATACTGTATGGAACAACACTTACGTTTCCGGGAGAGTTAATAGTCTCCGATTATTCAGCCATTCTACCGTACGAGCTCATCAGCAAACTACGTGAAATAATGAACCAGGTCCATCCCACTGCAAAGACACGCCACAAATATTGGTGGCCATATATCAACAAGGGCCTCGGTAATTGCTCGCACGTATTCATCAGGAACGACGCAGTAGAGTGACCCTTAACTCAGCCGTATTTGAGACCTCATAAAGCACCGCAAACATCTCCACAGAGCGACTCAAGCCCGCGGTCATAGAATGTGCCCCGAATAAAGCGGCACATCATCTCCAAGAGGCTCTTATGCAAATATCGTATCATAGCACAAGAGAGAGTAGATCGCTAACAAAACCAATGTTGAAACCAACAGCAACAATAATTACGAAGACAGTGGTCAGCAAACTTACAACTGAAACGACTTCAGAGAAACATTTTCAACCACAGGAGCCTGCTATGCCAGCTCTGCAGATGGTGGCAAAGCATCGTACACCCATCTTTGATTTAAGCATAATCGTATATTTTATTAGTAAGATTAATATAAAAGTTAAATCACAAGTTCCGTTTGACGTTATTGATTATAATTTTTACAAGGCTTTTCTAACTTAAGCAAGTTTCGTAATTCACCGCTGAGGTTTATTACATAAAATGAGGGGCATACTAAATTTTTCAAGTTATGATGAAGTTAGGAAATCCTAGCTTATGTTCAATTTAGAGGTACCTTATACTCGCCCAATTAGGACCTTATATGGCATGCCGAGCTAATGTGACATACCAAAGTTAGGCACCCCAAGGTATGCTTGAGTCAAAAATACATTCACTGAATATAATTCTCATATGTAAAGAGAGTAATGAAATATTCTCGTGGTGAGAAAGTGAAGAAATTTGTACAGCTATCCTGTTTGTACTCATCCTTTGCATTTTTTAACAAAAAGTTTATGTGAAAATATTAGTAATCTGAGAAAGAGCATATACTTCCATCCGAAATATGTATTTGTTACTCGTATTAGAAACAAATTGTATAGTGTTTGAATTTCTTCTTCTTTTTAAAGAAAGAAAAATCATCCCAACAGCACAAAGACCTGATTCAAAAAACTGCTTCAATAACTATATTTAGAGTACCGTGTTTGGTTGTAATGTTGAAATTCCTGTTGTATTTTTCCGCTAGCAGTAATGTTGACAAAGCCTTTGAAATGGTATAAGTGGATACGGAAGAATATAATTAGCCCAGAATGCAGCTGAGCAGAAACAATTAAAAACATCTAAAGGTTTCCGTCACCATGAATGAAGAGTCTCTTAAAGTCCAAAGAACAACTTCACAACTTATTATTTACTTGTTTTGTGGCAATTTTTTTCAAAAAACTAATATTTTACAACTTATCTTACTGACAACTTGTCATTAACTGACAAATCAGGTTGAGTAGATATTGTAATTTTTGAGTGCATAAGTGTTCCTACTCATTCTGGACTCTGAGCATCTCTGAGCATCAGCAGCCAGTTGGAGATTGAATGTGCGAGCATATCTTTTAAGGCGATGAACCCTAGCCCATGGTAAATGGAAAGTACTCGTATATCGAACTGCATTCTGACGCGTACATTTGAACATTATCCCTGCCAAAAGCTAGTACTCTAATAATGAATGAGGACTTTAACGTAGCGTATTTTCAGATAAAGAAATCAAATGCCTCAACCGCAGCCAAGCAAAGATGATTAATAAACCCTAAAAAATGTAAACGTTATCAGGTAGCTTCTTAGTAGAATGCTATTAAAACGAGTCTTGTTTCGAAATTCGGCTGTTTATTTCCTCTCAAAAGACTTGCATTTCTCACTGGTACGTTTATTATCCACAAAGACAATATGTCGACGAATCACATGAGGTGAAGCTTACGTGTCAGTGAGTTGGAAAAGGTATAAATAGTTTCTCAAAGCCGATTGTAGAGCTCAATAGAATACAACGAATGAAATACAATACGGGTATTTACTAGGCTCTATCCGCAAATGGAAATTAGTCAGTTTCGTTTTTGCTTGAACCAAAGTGAAAGTCAATCAGTTGGTATTATTTCGGAGATGACCAGAAAGTTCAACTTGCCAGAAAGTCAGATGTTCACTTCAGACCAGAAAAGAATAAAACTTTGAGCATAAAACTCCAAAGTATCAATCTCCCTCAATTTGATTGAGTGTACTGAAAAAGTGGCTAGCTTAGTGTTGGGTTTGTGTAGTAAAAACACGCGTTTAACAAAAACACAATGTTTATTTCAATGGATATGAAAACTTAGATATGGTCAGGATGCAGAATGCGGATCGACTGACTAACAGATTAAGAAATTGAAAGATGCGAGAACACATAATCGTATACTATCTTTCAATACATCCACTTGTTCAAGCCAAGAATGAACAAAATAAATAAGTTGAGTAGATAGAACTACGTTCGTATCAGAAGGGTTTTGTATTTAACATATTGTTACATGTACAAATAATTCTGCGAGCTACTGTCGCGATTGTTTTTACAATAATTAAAATCATCACGATCAACTAAAGAATGTACTGGAAACTTACCAAGCATGATCAACATCTGAAAGTGACGTCACTGCGCTATTCAGTATTGCTCGAATATTCCAGGTAGTTCGCCAATGTACGAGAAATGGATTGAATAAGAGATCCTATATAAAGGCGAGCTGAATGAATGGGGGGATTTTTACCACCCCGATAGGAAAACCGAGATTGTAAAACTGCGATAAGTGTGGAGTACGAATTAAAGGTGAGTGTGAATTAAAGGCGATAGTGAACACAGTTGCAATATAAATTTGTAGACAAATTGAAATATTATTTTAATCGCTCTTTGAAAAAATAGGTTAATCAATGATTTTGCATTTTTTAGAAAATAAACTCTTTTAACTTAATTTAAAAGACAGTGCGTATTCACTTTCCCGGAACATTAAAATTATTGGCCGCGAGCCATAACACGCGACAATATGATATGCAGACATACGAGTGTAAAATGATTTAATTCAAGAAAAACTTTGATGACATGCACAACAAATATTTTTTTGCTTTAAAAGAAAAGCTTGTGTTACTCCATTTTAACTTGTCAATATTTTGTTATAATATTGCTAAAATTATTGGCTAAGCCACATCTTGAATGTATTTTTGTTATAGTATACATTTGGAGAAAATACAATCAAAAGTGTAGTGTTTGGTTTGATGGAAAGCCCATGTAGTAGAAAACCCGTATTTGATTGTTGCAATCAGAGAATATTCAAACGACAATAACTCCTCTATATTCTATTAAAACGCAAAGAGTATAAGGACTTTTCGAAGGACCCTTAAATACCTACTTTCATCCAATTTAATCATACTGATACATCTTTACTGGTGGAAATATTTAATTTACAGATCCTACTATTATTAGCAAAGTTGAAAGAATTTCAACCATTAAGTTATTTGTTATTGGATCTACCATCATCATATTTTCACCAATCATTTTAAGCTGCTCATCTTCAGCTATTCATTAAAAGATTCAATTAAGTGTTAATAGTATGCACCTTAGATGTTGAAATTCGCTAAAAATAACACAATTTTATGCAATATTCTCATTTAAAATGGCCGCCATTTTGTTTTAAGATTACGGATGTCACTCATTTAACAGATTCTCAAAGATATTCATTAGAAATATAATTCCTGAAACGTTCATGCAAATCCTAGCAAACGCGTAGTGTCAGAGTTATTTGCAATTGCATATTGTCCCAAATGCATGTATAGTTGCTGTTGTAAGATACAGGAAAATTTAAACTCCCATAACTCTGTTAAATTCGATTCGATCTTTCTGAAAATTCCTGTAGTTATTAAACTTGTAAACTAACATTTAACTTTTACATTTTATTGAATTTGAGGGTGCCCTCAGATTTTATTTTATTTTCTCGAAGTCATAACTTCCAACCTTTCCACGAAGTTTCATGGCTGTAACTTCTATAGTTCCGGAAAAAAACTGCTGTAGCATACAGATGGACAGCCGGGCGGGCACAAATACCTTTTTTTGATAGAGTTTTATATTTTAGTACAAAACCTCAAAAAATATACATAATTCAATTCAGTTAATTCTCGAATATTCAAATAAGTATAGGGTTTTGCATTAGGAACAAAACAATTCCGTATCTTAATATGAACGCGCCTTCAAACTTTAATAATAAATTGTCAACGTCAAAACGTTAATTAAAGTCAACATTTTCATCATGGTAAAGCTTACAAACCAGCAATGCTTGCAAATTATTAAAAATTACTATTAATTACTATTAATTACTATTATCGAAAAATCATTTCTGCGATTATGCTCATTTCTGGCGCAATGGCTTTGTTAATAAGCAAAATATGCGTTATTGGTCAGCAACAAACGCACATATGCTTCTTGAGACACCATTATATCGGCAAAAAAATACTGTTTGGTGCGGTTTTCATGCCGCAGGTGTGATTGGGTCGTATTTTTTCGTGTATGAAAACGACCATCTTGTTATCGTCAATAAAGAGCACTATCGTATTATGTTGGAAGATTATTTGTGGTCAGAATTAGATTAACATGGTATCAACGATATTTGGTTTCAACAAGACGGTGCGAATGCCCACACAGCATGCCTCACAATCGATTTATTGAAATTAATTTATTTATTGTTATGCCCTTACTGGAAAATGCTATATTAAATGAGGATACTGTACAATATTTAGCAAATTGCGGTTGTTTATAAATTTGTCTTTTGTATTTTGCTTTGTAAACAAATCGGCTAGTTGATCAGTGCTAGGTACGTAGTGCGATTGATTGAGTACTAACTAATGACCAAAACGATACTTTACGTCGACATGTTTTGTACAGCGATGATAAATTAGAATATCGATCAATTTCTGCGTGGCAATATTGTCCATATAGAGCCCAGTCGGCGACTGTTGTTTGTATCCGATATCTTTCCGTAAGCGTCAAATCCACATGACTTCCTTCAAAGCGTCAAAAGCTGCAAGATACTCCGATTCAGTCGTTGAAATGGCATCTATGGTTTGCTTACATAATACTCACACTACAAGACCATTATTCAGTAGAATAATTACACCAGAAATACTTTTTTGGGTATTCGGGCATGATGGAAAGTCTGCAGAACAGTATGCTTAAAGTTTTGTTTCATAATTTGGCCCATAAGCAATACCAAACTCAAACGTTCCTGACAAGTATCTCAAAACTCGTTTTGCAGACGCTCAGTGTTTGATATTTGGTGTCTCTAGATGTTGGTTAAAAGTGCAACTGCGTATGAGAGATTGGGTCTCGTCGCAACCACTAAATACATCAAATTGCCAATTATCTCACGATACGCTACATCTGCAATGTGTCCAGTATTTTTAAGAAGGCTGATCATTGGGTTGCATAGGTCTCAATATGGGATTGCAGTTAGACATTCCAATTTTTTCAGTATTTGAATCTCCGATGGTTTTGGTTCCCAAATGGCAACTGGCAATTTCCCTTGTGATATCAAACTCGTTCGGCATACCATTCAGCAAAGATTTGATTTTTTCTTCATAAGCCACTTCTACTAATCCATCATCCACGTAGAGTACAATAATTAAATCAGGCTGTTCTAATCTGTAGACAGCTAGCTGACACAACAGATGACGTTTTGCTGCTACTACTACCATCAAGATTCGTACCGATTTAAATTTCGTTACTGATGAAAAAGTCAGTCCCTTCCTTTTGACTGCAGACGTCGTTTAGCTGCATCCGATAATACACTCTTTGGAGGGGTGATTTCGCCTACAGCTTCAAATAAATTTTCAACACGGTCAGGTGAAGTCTGTGTTGGTTGTTCACGTTTTATCAAAAATTTTGTTTGTGTAGTATTATCGCAGACTATTTCCCATCCCAAGGAACGTGATGAGTGGGTTGTTTTGCCTCTGCGTCTTGTGTTTGAAAATTTTAAAAGCTCATTCCTATACTGATACCATTTATCCATGTCACTAAACTTTCTGCTCTTCAATATCTTATTCATCGCCTTATCAAACAAACTCTGATTATTTGAATTTTCAATTGTTTCTTTCAAATTTCTGTATACTTCTGGTGACAGAAGTAGCATTTTGCTGAGGTTGCTGTTGTTTTGCATATCTTTCAATTAGGGAACCAATTACATCTGAGAGTACACTGCCAAGTAAAACAGGTAGAAAACCTCCGCGTTGAATTAAGACCTTACGTTGTCGTGGAACTGAGCGTTTAGCGTCTACTAGCTTGCGCATACACGTTTTATATTTACACAGACGGTTATATATCTTTCCACGAGGCAAGTGATTTCCTTTCAGGGTATTCATTGTGATTTCACATAGCGTTTTGATTACCTTCGGATCTGCATTCTTCAGTATGGCATTCCTCAAACATGGTTTTGCATGTCTTAGCACGTATAACATGTGCTTGTTGTCCTTCAATCGTTTCATTCGTGACATCATTCTCATATTTCAAACTGTCTTTTGAACAATAACAGGTCACAAAGCTTTTGTTAAATAAATCGGTATGGAATCTTAAAACCTCATTTATATCCTGAGTTAGGTCTATTAGTAAATAGCTATGTGGGTTCTGTGTGATTTCTTTATATATCCTCACAAGCTCCCTACTGTTTTCTGGGTAGACTTGTTTAGCCAGATGGTGAAATTGGCTTTTGTCTCGTGGATTCTTGAAACACACAAGATATTTACAGTTTAGTGAAATATCCCTACAGAATTTTCCCTGATGGAAAATATTTTGGGTTACCAATATCACAGAAATATTGCGATGATGTGATCCTTTAGTGAATAGTTCGCATACCTGCCTTGAGAACGCATTTAGCATCATATCATCCAGAACAATGAGGGTGGGCTCGTTAGTATAATTTACGAATTCTTCAGGGATTGTGTTGAAATATTCAATATTATCAAATACAGGTTTCTTTGGTATCGCCTGAGTTTCGGCATTACACCAGATAACCTTCTTTATTTGCGGCTGAATCATGTGGTTGTTTTTCAAAAGTGTTTCTATAAAACTCGTCTTACCACAACCAGATGGTCCGGCAATCATCATTGTGAAGGGGTGAAAAAAACATGTCATTTTTGTAAAATTCTCACAGACTATAACATGAAAACAACTTCACTACTCGTATTTATGCATTTAGTCAACATGAGTAGAAAGCAAATTATCGACGAGCTACACAGACCGGCACGAAGAAATTTTAAACGACGTCGTGTTACTATTAGGGGTATTGATGATCTCTGGCAGGCAGACCTGGTTGATATGACTGCATACTCTACTGAAAATCAAGGCTACAAGTTCTTACTCACAGTTATCGACACATTTTCAAAGTTTGCCTGGGCACTACCAATCAAAAACAAAAGCGCAAAGGAGGTAGCCAGCGGAATGGAAGCAATCCTCAAACAAAGACGTGTCCCAAGAAATCTACAAACGGACGACGGGAAAGAGTTTTTTAACAAAACATTTCGTCATCTAATGAAAAGCTATGAAATTAATCACTTCTCAACTTTTAGCCCCTTGAAAGCATCAATCGTAGAACGCTTCAACCGAACTCTTAAGGGTGTTATGTGGAAAGAATTCAGCATGAATGGGAACTACCAATGGATCAGCCTGGTTTCGAAACTAGTTGATCGGTATAATAGAACAAAACATCGTGTGATTAAGATGCGTCCTATTGATGTTAACGCGTCCAACGAAGTCCAAATACTTTCTGATGTTTATAGAAAGGTTAAGGTTACGTCAAAACCTAAATTCAAAATAGGTGACTTTGTACGTATAAGTAAACATAAGCATGTATTTGAAAAAGGCTACACACCCAACTGGTCCACTGAAATTTTTTCAATAAAAGAAGTAAGAAAAACACAACCTCGGACTTACTTACTGGAAGATTATCAAGGAAATTTAATACAAGGTGGGTTTTACGAGCCGGAGTTAACTACAGTAAAACATCCTGATACATACCTTGTTGAGAAAATTATCAAAAGAAGAGGAAATCGTGTTTTTGTTAAATGGCTTGGCTTTCCTTCTCATCATAATTCCTGGATAGATATAAAAGACATGCTCTAAACTCAGATACATTCATTCAAGATGTTGTATTTAAAGAGGGAATCTGACCGAATCAAAACGTTCATCAATCTAAATATGGATGAACGAAAAATACTTTAACTTGCTCGTAGTGGATTCTTTTACACAAACATAAAAGATCAGGTCAGGTGTTACTTCTGCTCGGTCAACATGGATGCATTCAACACACCTACTGATGTCGAGAGCGAACATCTACGTCGGTCACCAAAATGCTTCTACGCACAGGGAGTAGACGAATGCGGATTGTTCAAACCAGCTAAGACACCAAAGGCTGTCAACCGAAATTTGAAAACCTGGTCTACGTGCGGAATCATCCTCGCTACACTTGGACTTATGATTACATCCTGTAAAATTTTTTCTATCTTAAAAAAATTATATTATTTATAAGACCAAAAACCCATACATTGTTATATTCAAATATCCACAAATAAAATATTGTTTCTGAAAACAATACTTGTTTTCTTTTCCCATTTTGCACAGACAGAATAGAGAACCTGACCCCCGCCCCCCGCACCGACGCCTGACACCCGTCCTCACTCGCCACTTCCCTACTCCCCATTTTTCATTCACCCCCGAATCTCTTATTCCATCCTCTACCATCATCACTTAATTGACATTCCATTTCATTCAATTAAATCCGATACATTTCTTCAAAGTCCATTGGCAACTTTAATCAACATTTAATCATTCATTTCCAGCTAATCAATTCACACAAACAATCATTAATCATCAAATCCAAAGCCTTTCAAGTTAAAAGTCCAACATTTGATAAAAACTGGTCTGATAGCGAGATGTCATCCAAAATAAAATAAACAAAAAATCCTGATCTCGTCTTTCACAAATCTCATTCTTCTATCTGATGATTTACCAGATGCTAATGATATGCAAAAAACATGTTTCGCCGTGATGCAAAACAATAATATATTCATCGTAAATTCGATATGCAAAATACATGTTTTACGCTAAAGCAAAACAATATCAAAAAATATTCATCGTAAAAATCCCATTCATTGATCGCTTTGATCCACTTCCAGACCGGCTTACTCTAACGTAAACAAAAGCAACCTCCGTAGTAAAAACACATACACTCCTCTCTATCCAAACAACCTCCCGGCAACTAAACATATACCAACCTCTCTTTCCAAAATCAGCTTTCTACCGTATTAAAAACAAGTTCTCAACTTCTTCCCTACATGCATTCGCACACACACCATCCGCTCAAGCCGGCCGGCATCAACAAAAACTTGATCTTCATACAATTTAGTATCCCACTTTTGAACATTTTCTGACCCAAAAAGTAGCCCACTTTTTACATGTATTCGTATAGGCTGTCCCTATCGTACGTAGTGCATTTTTGTATGAAAGTGGGCTTCTTACTACTGTCTTCAACAACAAAACGTGCGCGATATCAATCAACTGAGCCGTCTTTACTGTTCAGCCATAGCTTTCGCCCACTCCTCACGATCGCTGGTTACAAGTGCACCGTAATAATTTGCAGGAATATGATTACCGGCTAAAAAGGCGGTGGCTTCAGCAAACAGACTATCCACCGTTTTAAGTCTATTTCGTGGACGAGATGCTACTGCATCGTTTTCGCTTCCCAATTTAATGTGTTATACTATTGGTATTGTTTTCACCTTACCTCCACTTCATCGTTAAATTATGTCTTCCCCATTGATTCACCTCCTCTATTTTCAACTATCTCAAATTATTGGTCTAGTTCAAGAGGCGATAGCAATAACTGAGCCAACTGCTTTGAAACATTTTTGCTGATCTTAACATCACAATATACGGTTGCATTTGATGTACCTGGTGTTCACAAACTATAATCGCCTGGAGCGTATCCAACGACTCGCATTTTTTTATTTCTTGCCCCATTAACCAGACCGGGAGTCATCTATGAGACCATATGCAATACTTCCAGTGTTATTTTTTATCGTTCGGTTTCTTGCCAAAAAATAACTCCTTCGGCAATTTTCCACCTAGACGTTGCAATAGAGTGACATTTCAAAGTCTAGCAGCAGTACGACTGCTTCAGTGCAGAGTCCCGAAGGACGTCTAGCCGTATGAACCATGGAACGCACACTCGCATCGTCTCATTTGTTACAGTGTATAGTTCGCCAAGTATTTGTGGATGACCGAATTTTGACGCAACACTTATGAAAGTTTTTTACTTTTAAAATCTTTCGCGTTTTCCAAATATAATTCATGCATTTTACAGCCAACAGTATTTAGTTCGGCAAACACTTCACATATTTTATCTTTGGTTTCACTTTTTGTTTTTATTAGTTTGGACCACACAAACCCGATATAGTCATCAACAAAAGCTGCAGAGTATAGTGCACCACCGAAAGATTTTGAACGCATTGGTCGAACAATTTCGAAATGAACAATTTCTCCAATGTGAGTTATACGTGACGTAAAATGTTGGAAAAGTGTACGACAGAGCTTTGCAAACACACAACCTTCACAAAAATGGCTGTTGTGCTCAGTTAACATAACCGGCTTAATATTCAGCCCATCGACGGCTCCATTTTTCAGCATCTCTGTAATAGTAAGGGTTTTCCAATAAGATATGTTATTTGGCATAGCCCGCTATTTCGGTAGATGTAACTTTTGAAGCTGTCATTTTTTGACATTTGCACCATTAATATATATGGAATGATGCATGCTTCAACAATGCATTGAAATTATTAAAATTCACTATAAAAATTGTGAAAATTTGGCAGAGACGGTTCATGAAACTTGAACATTTTTGGGTCATCGTGAAGCACCTTGCCGGGCCACAATACAAGAATCGGAGGAAAAATTCGAGCTGTTGGGACAATTTAGTGATGTATAGAATAAAACCCGTGTACGTTACTCAAGAACAGCCGAGAATACTGCTGCTGTAGCCGAAAGTGTTGAAGAAAACCCAGGTTTGTCCATTCCTCGTCGTTCTTTGGAATTAAGCATTCCACAAACGTCATTACACCGTATAAGTTCAGTTAACAAAAGAACTCAAGCCAGTTGATCATCACTGACGTCGTGTCTTTGCTGATTGGGTCCTTGGAATGCATGAAAATGATCTGGAATTCCATTGAAAAATCATCTTGAGTGATGAGGCCCATTTTCACCTCGGAGGCTTCGTCAACAAGCAAAATTGTCGCATCTGGGGCTCAAAAAATCCATGAATTATTGTTGAAGAGCTTCCTCATCCTCAACGTGTGACTGTTTGGTGCGATTTATGGTCCAGCGGAGTCATTGGACCTTACTTTTTCGAAAATGAGGTTGGAGCAACAGTTCCGGTGAATGGATTGCGCTATCGAGAGGTGATTAATGATTTTTTATGGATGGTATTGATCTGGACAACGTTTATTTTCAATAAAACGGCGCTACGTGGCAGACAAGCAATGAAACCATTGATCTTTTACGGAAAAAGTTTCTGGACTGCGTTATCTCCCGAAGAGGTGATCATAGTTGAACACCGAGATCTTGTGATTTAACACCTTGTGACTTCTTCCTTTGAGGCTACGTGTCAGAAAAGGTCTACGCCAACAGCCTAGCGTCGATTCAAGACCTCAAAGATAGAATTCGTGAGGCTATCGAGGACATAGGGCAGCCGCTTTACGATTTGGTTATGGAAAATTTCATAAAAAGGATATGGTCCTGTAAGCGTTGTCGTGGTGATCTTTTGAATGGTGTTATTTTTTTCACAATTAATGGCATAGCTTTTTCTTGGTAATGAAATAAACATTCCATCATTTTTATTAAAAAATGGCATTTTCTTTTAATATCAAAATAACATCTCTTATTGGAAAACCCTGTATGACGATTAGTATAACCGAGCCTTTCATGCAATGTGTGTAGTTCACTACTAGCCTCATAAGTACCCGCGTAAGAGGTATCAAAGTCAATCAAATACAAATCGGTTGCCGGTAGGTTTTCATGAGTAATTAACTTTGGCACCTCTTTTGGTTACAGCACCAAGCAAAAATATGTTTTTGCCGATTTTTGTGACATAGTTTTCGAAACAACTTGGCACTTTCCACGACCGGCCACCATAATTGACTCGTTATTTCCGACTGTGATATATTATTTGAAATGAAGAAGAAGACCCAAAAATGAATAAAGGAGCCGAAAATGATTATTTAATTTGTAATTCACTTGCAATCACAAGCAATTTAATTTTAGCTGCCCATAACTTCTAGATTACCTCTGTTGTCATTTCAATGAATTCAATTTGGCAATGAGTCTCACTAGGTCTCGTGGCTACTCGGTTCAGCCATGAAAGGGCTCCATGTTTGCAACCAGTTATTAAAACTTATAAAATATGGTGTAGTTCTAATATTTATAAACGCCTTGACATATTTTAAGGTGTTGCATGTTTTCCTAAATTTTTAGTAAACTTCATAATATTATTACATACTCAACTATTTTAATTTCTTTTATACAAAAGTAACAATGAGACTGATTTTGTTGCCACACTTATGGTAAACCTGCGAACTTGAAATTTCCATCCTTTTCCCCTTCCCGACATTCTTCTTCTGTCCATTGATACATTAATCATCGCTCTAGCTTGTTCAGTTCGCCTGCTGTGTCATGTTGGGTAGACGTGTGTTGGTGGTGCTCGTCACGGAAATGGAGAAACGAAATCAAAAAAAACGCGTCGCGATAAAATTTTGCGTCAGATTGGCCGAAACAGCTTCGGAAATGTACGCTAAAATTGTAACAGTGCATGGTGATATGGTTCGTGCTTTAAGTCGTGTTCAGGTGTTTCGATGGCATAAAGAGTTTAAGGAGGGGCGTGAAAGCGTGGAAGACGAGGCGTGGAGCAGGAGACCAGTCGAGGTTTGGACTGACGCGAGTGCGCAGTGTGTGCAGAGATCGACGTTTAACTGTTCGAAAGTTGGCCTTGGAACTGGGTATGAACCGTGAAAAAGTCAGACGAATTTTAATCAAAGATTTTGGGATGAAAAACTTGTGCGCAAAGATGGTTCCAAAGAACCTTTCTGAGGAGCAAAAGCAGCATCGAACGACCGTCGCAGAAGACTTTTTGGAACAAGTGGAAAACGATCCCACGCTGCTTGATCGAGTTATTACGGGCGGTGAGAGTTGGTTTTTCCAAAACGACTCGGAAACCAGACGCCAAAGCTCACAATGGTTGTCTCCGCATGCCCCCGCCTGAAAAAAGCTCGCATGAGCAAGTCGAAGGTGAAAATGATGATTATTACCACAAAGGATTTGTTCCATCGGGGCAAACCGTAAATCAAGTCTACTATCGCCAAGTACTCGAAAGATTGCGAAAACGAGTCAACAGGGTGTGCCTAGACATTGCTCGTAACTGGATTCTTCATCACGGTAATGCGCCGTGCCACACCGACTTCAGCATGTCCCAGTATTTGGCCTCTAAAGGGATCGCCGTGTTGCAACAGCCGCCTTATTTGCCAGATATGTCACCCTGTTGCTTTTTTTGATCCCTTAAACAAAATTGCTAGTCAAGGGAACGCATTTTGAGTCAATTACGGGGGTACTCGCGGACACCCCAGTCGTAGCGTTCCAGAAATGTTATGATGCCTTGAAAACGGGCTGGGATCGTTGTATAGCTGCCCAAGGGACTACTTAGAAGGGGATGGCAGAGTTGTAGAATAATTTTTAAATATACGGTTTCCATGGAATCAGTCTCATTACTTAATTGTCACACCTCGTAGTTTATTTTCGATTTTGTAGATAATTTTCCTCCTGCCAACTTTCTCTAGCTGCTGGTTTTTCATGATTGAAGTATGGTTGTATAATACATTGAGTGCCAATGGCTCTTTGCCAGGTAAGGTGTCTTGCTTCTAGTGCAAAACAAAGCCCTTCGATTCCCGCGTTTGAGGTTTAAGACAATGAAACAGATTCATAGATTTGGCACAGCACTATTTTAACCTTTACGAGGTGTGTTCAAAAAATAATTTTGAATTTTTGCGGGTTACGTATATTCGAATTTCGATTTTTTGTGGCGTTATGTTGGTACTCATGTCTGTCACTTATGCCGACAAGCTCGGCCATTTTGAATGTTCACTTAATTGGTGATAGCTGCTTTACTTGCACGTGTTTTCAATCGTCTTCGATTTTTACTTATTCAAAAAAATGGATCAAAGAACGTGTATCAAATTTTGTGTGAAAAACGAAATTAAGTGCGCGGATGCATTCCGAATGTTGACTGTGGCATACGGAGAAGCTACCTTGGACCGAAGCAACGTTTATCGGTGGTACAAAATGTTTTTAGAAGGCCGAGAAGATGTGAACGACGAAGAGCGTGCCGGACGCCCGAGCACTTCAACAACAGACGAAAAAATTAATGAAGTGGAGAAAATGGTATTGGCCAATCGTCGAATCACCGTTAGAGAAGTTGCTGAGGACCTAAACATATTGATTGGCGCGTGCCATTCGATTTTTATCAACGATTTGGGCATGAGACGGGTCGCCGCGAAATTCGTACCAAAATTGTTCAATTGCGACCAAAAACAGCAACGCATGAACATTGCTAATGAGATGTTAAACTCTGTCCGCGACGAACCAAATTTGCTCCAGAGGGTCATAACTGGTGACGAATCGTGAGTTTATGGTTATGACGTGGAAACCAAAGCTCAATCATCTCAATGGAAGCTGCCGCATGAACCAAGACCGAAAAAAGCGCGCCAAAGTTCGGTCGAATGTGAAAGTTTTGCTGACAGTTTTCTTCGATTGCAGGGGCGTGGTGCATCATGAGTTCTTGCCACAGAGAAGAGCGGTCAATAAGGAATATTACCTGCAAGTTATGCGCAATTTGCGCGAAGCAATCCGCCAGAAACGCCCGGATTTGTGGGAGAACAAAAATTGGCTTTTGCACCACGATAACGCCCCTGCTCACACATCGTTGCTTGTGCGCGACTTTTTAGCCAAAAACAACACACTAATGATGCCGCAGCCACCGTATTCCCCAGATCTGGCCCCCTGTGACTTTTTCTTGTTTCCTAAACTAAAGAGGCCCATGAAAGGACGACGTTACGCTACGCTTGACGAGATAAAGACGGCATCGAAGGAGGAGCTGAACAAGATTAAACAAGTTGGGTAGACAGACCTATGCTCATGTCAGAAGGGTTTTGTACTCAACTTACAAAATGCAGTAACCAGTAACGAATAAAATCAAGAAACATGTCATGTTCGAGGATCATACTATTATTAGCAAAGTTGAAAGAATTTTGACTTCTGAGGTATTTGTTATAGTTATACCCACAAATATCTCCCTTGATAATTATTTCAGATTTTTTAAGATCACGGGTATCCATTCGCGAGGGACGAAACACATTTTTCATGTTCCCCCCCTCTGCCCCACAGAAGCACAAACTGTCAGTTTAAGAACTGTTTTGAAAAGCTCTCATAGAGAACTTTCAGTTGATACTCATATCGGCTACCTTTCATTAAATTTTTTTTCAGGGGCCACTCCTCTGTACTGTAATCATTGATTCATGGCCTGTTTTTTAGAATCTTTGAATGGTTACAAAGCCCTTTTGCTAGGAGCTCTCTCCTGCCTCTTCGACTTGTTTCAATTGTATATACTCATCTTCATGATACCTATCATTCCTGAAATTTTCATGCGAATCCTACCAAAGCTGTAGTTTTTAAGTCGGTAAAAAGCGCATATGGCTCCATAGCGCATATGGCTCCATAGTAATGCAGGAAAATTCAAATCGCTATAACTTCGTTAGATATTATTCGATCTTTATGAAACTTTCAGAAAAGATCAACCCTCTAAATAGTCATCTGTGTGCTAAATTTGATTGAATTTAAGGGTACCATTTAGATTTTATTCAAGAAAACATAAAATCAATAAATCATACTATTACTAACAAAGTTGAGTGAATTTCGACTTCTCATGTATTTGTTGTTGTTATACTCATTAAGGCCTACATCCATGATTTTTTTCAGATTTTTCGGATGGCAGGTGTCCAATCGCGAGGGGGGGGTACGCGAAAAGTTCGTACATTTCCCCTTCCCCTGCCCCCCTCGGTACTTGTAAGGCAATTTTAAGACTTGTTTTGAAAAGATCTCGTTAAGGCCTTTCCAATGACACCCTACTCGACTACCAATGGTGAAAATTTTTTTTTTGGGGGTCACCTCCCTATATGGGGAAACCCCCCTTAAACCCCTTTGAAAATTTGTCCCACCATTGAACTTTCAAGAGGTCATCACTTCTGACCTTTCCACAAAGTTTAATGGCTGTAGCTTCTATAGTTTCGGAGAAAAAGTGCTGTGACATACAGACGGACGGACGGACGGACGGACAGACGGACACAGGTCGTGATTGCAATAGGGTTTTGTATTTTAGTACAAAACCCTAAAAAAATGATTTTTTGAAGTGCTTCGAAGATTGGAAAAACCGTTGGCACAAGTGTATAATATCTCATGGGGATTACTTTGAAGGGGACAAAATAGATATTCATGAATAAATAAATAATTTTTGAAAAAAAACAAAATTCGTGATATTTTTTGAACACACCTCGTATAATACATATGTTAAAGACCAAACGATCTATTAATCATGATAATTTTTGTGAAAAGGCTTTGCAAATTGCAACATCAAGTCAATGAAGACAATTCATTTAATTTGATTAAGAATTTTGTCCACTTATTATAAAATGGGCTCAATGCTTCCGTTCCGGAAACCCCTTGTCCCTTGTGCTGCTCATTCATCACTATCGATCAAATACTTTATTGACACGTAGCCAATTCAATCAGAAAGGATAACATTTTGAATTAAAATGCGTTAGTCCATAAAAACCGCTCTAATAAAATGTCTGAATGATATCTTAAACCGTTCAAGCACCTTGAAAATCTTATCACTTTAGATTAAGATACAAATTTACTAGGAAAAAATCTCATCAATTTAGTTTTCGTTCAATCAATTACCCATGCTTCCAATCCACTAAGCTTCAAGAAATTTCAATAGCCAGCCTCGTTGCTTATGTATTTTTATCCGGCTATCAATTTTCTGCAGAGCCTGCATCAAACTTTCTCTCCAGTTACTTTCCTCGAGAAATAAGAAAAGGAAAAAGGAGGTACATGAAAACTGTCATTGATGGGAAAAAATGTAAGTAAGAATTCGTAAGTAGACGACAATGTTCCTTTTAGTTTATTTTTTGCCCGGAAAACTTTCTACTTCTACTCCTATTTCTTTTTTCTGTGAATGAAATTTTCCATGAAGTTTTCTGCCAATAAAACAAAATAAACCCACCTAGAAGACTTTCAAGTGAGTTCAAGAGCGATTACGTTCGTTATATATGCACACAAAAGTTGCTAGATTGAAGAACAAATAAAATTTAAATTTTTTTCCTTCGGATAGACAGAAAGTGCTCGTAGCCCTTGAAAATATTTTAAAAGATCGTTTCAGATTGTTCGGAAAAATGCAACGATAAAAGGTTTAATGGGACGGTGAAATGCTAAGAATATAAATAATGGCGCTTGTCAACGATAATGCACTAGCTTTGACAAGAACGGTACCTTTATATGCACAACGATTTACGTTTCTGTATGATGGTTTCTTACTGAGTTAGTGCACTAGAAAAACCCAGGCAGGATAAGCTTTTATATCTATAAACTGATGAAATGATATACTTACAGACTTTGTTTCCAGAAGGTATGATGTATAATATGAGAATTTCTACAGATTTGTGTATTTCAGCTCGTGGGTATACATATGAGTAAACCTCTTTGTTGAATTAGGTTACCTCAAAGAATACGAGTATATGGGAGTAAGCATATGGGGGAGATATCAGAACATGTAAGGTTGGTGTAGTGTAATATTCAGATAATATTAGTAAAGATGAAATAAAGTTAAATGAATGATGGGAAGTCAGTTATCTTCGGAGAATATAGTTGGAGAAATATTGCAGTCGAAGAGTCTAGCTGGCTTCTCTTTTTTTCTCTTTATGTTCAACTGGATTCAAGTACCCTTATCCTGTAGGTACATTTTAGGTGGTGATAAGCAGGATGAAGCCTGAAGTAAAGTGTCAAATATATTCAGGCTAAGATGTCTCGACAAGACGGTTGTTAAGCGGGTGATTCATCAGCCAAGTTCTGCTGAGAGTGCTGTGGTTCACTCTTCCACAAAAAATGAGTTCAGAAAGTTATTTCGAAACATTAGTTATTAGAACGGATAAAAATGAAGAGTTGTAAAAATTCATATCACAAATTTTGATTAAACTTCAAATCATTTTATGTGCAGGCTCCATTCTCAAAATGATTATGTGTAAACCATATCCAGAAATAAGACTAAGAGATAATTTTCGTAGTATTCTTTGGGTTTGAACGTTGCAGTCAAAATATTAAGTGCAACAGATGACAAAGGTGAAGAAAAGTGCAAAGCAAGCAATTCCAGAAGAAATTCTAAGTGCTCGTAGCGCCAACGAGAGTCAAAACTATTTTGCAGCTCTAGAGGTATTAACCAAAGAAATGGAAGTTGAAGGAAGCAGCGAAGGTAATTTTAATCAAGATAATGATTTGAAAATATATATAGTCTGTGCGGTCTAGTGGTTAGAGCATGAACGCATAAGCCGAAGACCCTAGGTTCAAATCTCGTTGGGGGCAACGTGATTTAGTTCAGGGGATGATATGCACTGATTTAATCAGATCATATCATAGTTGAGCAGGCACACGGGAACATGGTACTGACCAAACTGTAATGATTTTCCACTTTTCAGATCGAACGCGGAACCGACCTCTCATCGGTTCTAGACGTTAAGTCTGAGTAGTGCCAACGGATGGTACCAACAGGTCAACCAATCCATGCACCGTAACCCATTCACGCGGTGACTGCTTGTCGGCCAGCTAGTTCGGAGAGGATTTCGGTCGCGGGTCTCCAAATGGGTTACGCTCAATTACAATATTTCAGTCACCTGAACATGCCCGTTTTCCAAACGCGTCAACAATTACTCATCCAGAACGGGAAACCTACGTTACGTTAATTCTGGATGTGATCTCTCCACAGATCCCAAATCAAAAACGCTACAAAATCCCATAGGCACGTTACCGAATCACCGACGCGGTACCGAAAAATATGCTACTCGAAATTAAACCGACGAAAACTACTCTAATGAAATGACGAAACAATCAAAGGTACCGCGTACCGCGCGCGAAGCGAAACCGACTTCAGCGGATTTGTCGAAACCCTATCCTCGCGACGGCATACCTACCCTACACTCTCTGTTCCCACTGAAAAAGAACGAGCCACTGAAAAGGAAAGTCGTGGTTAAAGTTTTAGCAATCCATTTTTAATTATTTCTAATTTCGATACAATCTGATCATATAGATATTCAAGATAATTTTAAATAATATTAGAGTACATTACAGAAATCATACTTGAGAATATTTAATGTTTAAATTTTGTTTTTGTATGATATAGTTTCCTTTTGTTTTATAATAGCGTAATAGCAATATATAGTTTTGGCTTAGTAATTTTTCTGGTTTATTTTACTTTATTTTATAAAAAAAATGTTGTACTAAAAATAACGGAACAACTAATGATCGAATAATTAACAGGATTTTTGTTTTTTTTCTTCCCCAGATAGTTATTTTTCAATGCCTTAGATTCTTTCATTTCTTGGAATTTTTCTTATATTTTATTCTTTGAATTCAAGGATATATGTTGAAAACCTAAATTTGCATTTACCAAACCGATAAGAAATTCATGCTTCGAACAATACTAAAAAGAAGCATATGAGCATTTAAACTAAATCGTTTTCTTAAAAACTAAATGATTATTTGCAATAATAGAATATGGATCGAAAACAAAAGACAAAAGGAACCTTCTAGTAGAAAATTTTGTTTGAAAAATTAAATACATTGTATATGCATGTATGTGTGTTAAGGTTATGTGTGTATTAAAAATCAAACAAAAACGCTTTAATAAAAAAACTATTATCCCTAAAAATGTGTTCACATTTCTTTATTACTTTTATACCCTACTTATTTTATTATTATTAGGGTCACCCGAATTAAACGCGAAAAACGCGACGCGACCAAATTCCCGTGAATTTGGTTTAGGTACATACGAAATCACGATTGACCTTTTGTTTGTTTCAATTAATTTTACGCAAACTTATGTTTTCATTTTAAAGGACTATTGTTCTTAACCTGCTAACATAAAATGGGAACTTTCGTCAAAATACAAATCAATCATTCACTACTATTGGTTACCCTCATCATAATCACATGTACATACATAAATCATTCCAGAATATCACGAATCTTGGCTTATATATGAAAAAAAATTTCAATTATAAGAATTGTGCCGTTTTGACTAGATTCCCATAGTATGATTTATGGTCGGTAGGCCGAAAGCGAACGAACGACGAGATTACCCGAGCGGATCTTAGTGCGGAGATCCAAATGCACGCGACGAAAAAAAACCGACGATCACAACGAGTTTTTATTTCCCCGAAAATTTTATTTATTAACGTATCAGTTATTTGTTCTACTTGCTATCGAGTTCTTTTATTTTTACCACTTCCATTACATGCTGCTCTAATTTAAAGATTTTTCCCAAGAAATAATCAAATGTAGATCTTCTGTCAATGGACTCCATACAATTGTAAGTACAAGTCAACTGGATTAGAAAAAAAAATAATTTTTACGAACTTCTTCAGTTTTATCGGCAAGACTGAACGATAGGCTGCATTAGTTTCTATTGGCTCTTTAAGTTTTTAATTTCCACTGGATAAGATCAACTCAACGCTTGTTTCTTGCATTGTATTGAGCATTTGACAATCTCCTACTAGATCGCAACAAAGAATGAATAATATCATGACCCTTACTTTGTTCTATACAAGCCTATGTTTTCAAGTTAATGAAAGGTAACATTTTTAGAATTTAACTATTAGATATAATACAAGGACTGTTTACATTATTATAAAACAATAGTTTTAAAACAATACCGTATGCGCGTCAAGCGCTATCAATAGGCACATAAAGGTGTTGGTAATTTTACATACAAAAGTCCAATAGTCTAAGATGTCGACTTAGATTTATACATTTCTATTTAACTCATCACGAAAAATTTATTCTTTATTGCGCTCACATGTTTCAGTTCTTTTGATTCTTTGATCGCCTCGAATTATAGCACCGCTTTGAACTATAACTTTCCCACTCAAGACAATGTTCTGAGATCCACAGAGGACAGTTTGCCGACTTAATTTATTACCCGAAGCCGTTTCAACATATTCATCGCGACTGTAATACAAATCAGGAACTTCCATGATATGTGGCGCCGAACGATTGGACCGCCGGAAACTTGCTTTGGAAATGAAGTCTTTGAGGAATGGTTTTATTCTCAAAGAATCAAATATATACTTTCGCTTTCAGTCGGTAAAATACGCCGGGCGGAATATAAACACTGCCCAATGAATACCGATATTTGACCCGGTCTGCAGAACTGACACAAATACTAATCACACAACTAGGCAATCATGGATGTCCAAGAGATATTTCTTGCTAAGCCATCGAGTCTACTTGTGCTAGACAACCCAGCAACCCCATATGCCTCATTTCCTATAATTAATCCCGATACTTAGCTGGGCAAATTGGGATCCTCCACAGCCTCCTTGAGCAGTAACAATTTGTCCTGTCAGCGCCTGATTGTGTGATGGTGTTGTTGATGGCGAACTACCATCATTAATAGATTGATTCGACACCTTTGTCGCGACAATTGTTGCTTCAGCACCGACTGTGGCTGCTACGACATCTTGCGCGTTATGTATAACCTTGAAATTCCGATAGTAACTGCTGTTGTGGTTCCGAAGGGACTAGGTGTATTTCCACTCAATGGGTGGGTAGATTGTTAGGCGGGTCGAAGGCTGAGGCGCTTCGACGACGAGGGGGCGATGAACTCTTACTAGTTTTTCATCACATCTAGGACCACGCCAAGTCGCTACCAACACCACACCATGACACGTTCTGGACGACGTTGAAGAAAAACGTTTTATGTCGCGCGCACAGTTTTGCAATAATAACGAAATTGTCTACTTGTACGCCTTCGCCTCCATGTGGCTGTCAAATGCACCGGTTCTCACATTGGACAAAACAGCTGTGTGTGGAATGGCACGCCACATGGCGGCAATGTGCCTCTCCATTTGTCGCCAGTGGCATAGTTTTTCGATGGCCACGGTGGAGGGGCATTTCCAGATGGATATGTCTCGAAATGTGTCGGGGTTTGGATTAATTTTATATTTCGAATATTTATATCCACAGATCTAAATATTTGGACAGAAAAAAAAATATTTTCTGCGCAACGATATCCGCACGACAGATGAAGTCCGCTGGCACTTCGAGGACATATCCATCTGGCCGGTTGCAAGGGTTCGGGATCGGAATCACTTCGATTCCCGGGCGTAGGCATCACATTACAAAACCAACTTCCGAAAAAATCAATATGGTCATGAAAATGAGATACTCTAACTATCTCTAAGCGAAGGCCCGAGAGGGGCTGTAGTGCTACAATAAAGAAGAATGATTTAAATTTTATTCATTATTTTAAAAATAAAGGAGAAGAAACCAGCTTTTAGTCATGCTGGTTCCTCTGAAAAAGCCACCAAAAAGGCAGAATAAGTTCCGTTAATCGATTCGTTCGGACAAAGCGAAAAAAATATGGTTCGACTATTGGTAGCCGAAAATAAGCTAACCAATTTCGAGATCAAAAGAGTTAATGCTGAAAAATTAACTATCAACACAAAATTACTGGTTGAGTTCAAGTCAGCGAAAGATGTGCTAATTTCTGGAGAGGTTCCACACTTCCCTTATACCCCAAAAAGTGAAAAAATCAGACCTTTTTGTTGAAGGGCTTAGACTGCGGAGAGATACGGTCGATCTTCTCCAGATGATCAAGGAAGCTGCACCAGAAATTGAATTTATACCTGTCGAAACCTTTGCGACGAGAAGATCGACTGTAGAAAGGAAGAGTTTACCACTTTATTTGGTACAAATCTCGAACAAAAACAGTCCAACTGCCTTCCAATAAATTAGGTACTTGAATTTCAGAGTAGTGAGGTGGGAATGCCTGCAAAAAAGGGAAGCCAACCAGTATAACCGGTATCAAAGATTTGGTCATTTGGCTGCGAACTGCACCATGCACTATCGGTGCGTCAAATGCAAGGACGTTCATAGTCCTTGTGAGTGTGAATCGGCTCAGATGGAGCCAAAAGAAAAATGTTGCTGCATTAACTGCAAAATTTTGGCCATCCAACATAATATCGAGGATAATCAAGATGCAAAAGTAAAATTTGTTCACAAGCAAACACAAGTAAACCGCAGTGTCATACCTTCCAACTTCATCAAGTTCGGGGTATCATTTGCACTTGCCGCTAGAGAACCAGCAGAAAATGCTGCAAATAATGTGAATAATGTAAGTGGCAATAATGAGTTTCTTAAAATTCACCAGCAACTTTATTCTTCATCGGAGAGAGTGGATAAACAAGATTCAAAAATTAACTTTTTTTCAGTGTTTAAGTCTTTTAAATGCCTCAGAATAACTTGTCATCCAGCAAAATTCAAATGGATAGGCTTCGCCTCATCTCGATCAACGTCAACTTGTGCCGTGACTACCTCCTTGAATTCATTGTTAAGCAAAAGCCTGACATCACAGAAACTCATCTCAATTCATGAAGCTCCATGACATTCAAGGATTTAAAACGGTGATGGGGGAGGTGGCACCGGGGAATCGGTTAGAAGATGCTATTGTTTCTAAAATATTGATACAGTCGAATTCAAAAACTTTGAATCTCTTGCAGTGTCCGTTATCAAAATGTCACTGCTAGAAGGGGTTAACGTTTTCGTTATCTCCGCCTATACAACTGGTCGAAATGTTCTCAAGTTCAAGGAGGAGCTCAATTCTTTGTTTGCAATATTCGAATTGAACAGGTTGCATAGTTATTATATTCTTGACGGTGGCCTAAAAAATAATCCTAGAGGTGTATTTCTGAAATTGTGGATAACAGAGAACTATATTGAATACAGGTGCAATATATATGAGTCTGAGTCTCCAATTTACCCTAGGACAATTTTATATTCAAACCTCTGCATTGCTGATGCAAGACTTGAATTCAGCTTTAATAGTCATCGCCAGAGACTGCAGGTGCTTTCTTGCAATAGTCAACATTACGCAATCGTAATGGAAATCAATCTTCAAAGGGAAGATGTCTCCTCATTCCACTTCAACATGAAAATCATCGGTTGAATTAAAACAAACAGATTGGGGAAATTTTTAAAAGAAGTTTAATCGGGATTACCAGAAGCAATGTCCTCCTTCTGATGATGGCAATGCTTGCTCAATGGTTCCCACCGACAGAAATCTAACTAACTATGAAAAAGATCTCTATTTGTCGAAGTTAGAGAAGCTGACGTTTCGAACAATTGAGAAAGTAGGTCCCAAGATTAACATCGAAATAATATGGAAGGATGTGAAACACCAACCATTGCAAGGTTAAAAAGATCGAAAAATTTTTTTCTCACACGTGTCAACAGTATTTATCGGTGATTTTCGGACTACAACCATGCCTCGTTGGATTTGTTGAAATTACATCTAAAGAATGTCCGGAACTTAATCCGGTCATACTTCAGAAGTGAGGTCAGCAATCAATGGGCGGAAAGACAGAGGGGTATTGGCCTACAGGGCCCAAATAGCGTTTTCACGAAAGTGAATAGTTTATTCCGGAGCAAGTCTCGAGTGAAGGTATCGAATCTTGAAGTCGCTAGTGATGAGATAATCTTCTCGATAGGGCTGGTATTGAAATTGGTACTATGACTCCGCATAAAAATGGAAACAGGATTATATGTGATAGATTCCAGAAACTTACCTTATTAGAACACATTTTGAATTGGTTCATCTACAAAACCCTGAAAGCGGGAATTAAATATTTTCGGAGGTCGTTGAAGCAAAAGTTTCCGACTTCAAATCAACCGTGAATGGTGAATTAATTCTTCACTTCAATGAAACATTGACATCTGACATGATACCGAGCTTGAATCTTATTGATTATTTTGTCAGCTATGAAGACTTGTGTTTCATATTTGGCAACATAAACACAAGGAAATCATGTGGTACTGACGGTATTTCAAGTATAGTATTCAGACATATGCATTATTGCATATTGCTGAGCAACATATTGATGATTTCATATTTTCCAAATCGATGGTAAAAGGGCAAAATACCCTCGATCTTGAAGAACAAAAAAGAATCTTCATGTCCTAAAAGCTATCACCCAACAATTTGTTGCCTAACATCAGCAAGGTGTTTGAAGTGATACTTAACAGAGCATTAAACGCCCAGGTTGAGAAATATGAGTTGATGCCGAATTGCCAATTTGATTTTCGTGCCAGATATTGCGATAACGAACGTAACCTCAGAAATCTGTTGGAAACTAAACAATAGAGAAAGTGTTGGAGTGTGCCTCATTGATATGCAGAAAGCCTTCGATACGATGTGGTTAGATGGACTAATTCAGGTTCCCCAGATACCTTGTCGCCATGATGTGCAATATGTTAAACGGGAAATCATTTGTTGTTACTGATGAAAATCTGATGAAAAAGCGCCGTTTCAAGGTCTTGAATGGTCTACAGCAGGAAACAGTTACTGCGACTCTACTTTTCTCAATATTCATTCGCAAGCTATTGAACGGCTTTGATTTTATCGTCTCACCAACGCGATCATTTGTAGCGTTTGCTGATGATCTGATCATCAATACGGCAGACCGAAAAGCTACAATAGCTCAGAGCAATCTTCAAAAAATGTTTAATGATGTGCAGTTGCATCTTGAAAATTTGCGAATAAAAATCAATGCGCGGAGGTGCGGAACAATTTTCCTTCGGACAACGCTGCAGGGGGTCAGTCAAGACCTGAAACGTAATTGGAAGGATTTCTGCATTATGGCTGGCGAGGGTAGTTGAGAATGGGCTATAAATCCTGTATTTGAAACTTCGGTGTTCATCTTGACCAGTATCTGTACTATACTGAACATGTCAAAATCATGCTCAGTAAAGCACAAAAAGTAGTCATGGCTCTTCGACGGCTCTTTCATTCCAGATACATTGATCAAAAGGTCAAAATTATCTGTTACAAGACACTGGTTAGACCAGTTTTGACGTATGGGTCTCAGGTCTGGTACAATCAAAGTGTTAGTACTATGGAAAGTTTAAGAGTTTTCGAAAGGAAATGCCTTCGTGCGTGAACTGGTTTGTACAGAAAACTCGGGACGGATTGGAAGCATTATATGAGTATATCGAATAGAAAAAAAGTCAATATCTGTATATTAAAACTTCTTCGAAATCATACCGCAAGGTCTGTAATTAATAGTGGAAACCCCTGGATTTTAAAGCCGTTCCACCCTACCAATGGATACATTGCGACTTGCCTTGCTGCAGGCTTTGTTCCTTCAGAAACATTCGTGTATTTGGACATGAATCGATATGTTTTTAATTCTGATGGTGTCCCAATTATATATCACATATATAGATAGTCTACTGATATGAAGATTACATATCGTCTGAATTTGAGTCCACGAGACCAACAATTCCAATGGAGATACTCAATTGGTAGATTCGTTGAAGCGAGTCGAGCTGAGTCGGAGCAATCTAGGTATTAGTGGCTGAATGATAATGTCTAAATTATTCGTGTATATTCCCTGTGTTTGTGTTTTCCATTACTTAGTTTTGGAGTTTCAGCTCATTATTGCTACATTCAGTGTTTTTGTGGTTTGGTTATTTTAAAAATTAGGGATGTTGTTTTAAAAATTAGGGATAGATATATTAGGCTTGGAGAAAAAGGTTTAACACTTAGTTTGGGAATATTGCATTAGCATTGTATCAGTAGAAGATATAGAATTTTGATTGAATTTGGTTAGAATGAGGCTAGGTGTAGGTTAAAAGTAAACTGTTGTGTTGAAACTAGAAACACTAAATGGCGTCAAGTGTTCTTAAATGAATCGATTTCACTTGTGTCATTCAAAATAACTCATTTAAGGTCCTAAGATTTTTTGGAATTAATTGGACTTTTAGACCATATTGAGCATTTTAGATGCAGAGGCTAGGGGACCGGCTTTAAAAGAGCAAGAATGAGGCAGTAAGTTGACATATTACGTAAAAGCCCAAACCCCTCTATTAAAAAGTAGTAAATGCTCGCAGAGACGCACATTGGGTTAACTGGTTCTCCAATAATTATTAAATGCCGAGATATGCTTATAACTGTAAATACGTCTACAGCTCTGCTACTAAATCCTACTTACACTACTTTTGTGAGGGCGTAAGAGGGTGAAGCTTAATCTTCCGTGCCTGATAACGGAATTGACGTAATAACCATGCCGCCGGAATGGAAGTTGGGCGATGGGCTAACTCCCCATCCCTGCAAAACCTTTTAATGTTTCGGACTCTGAGATGGGCCTCGGACAGGAAGCGAAGTCCCAAGAGGAGCTGTAGTGCTAGGAAGAAAAAGAAGATTACGTAAAAGCGGTGGTTTTATGTAGCAATTACATCAAAAACTTGCCAAAAAGCTTCTCCTAAAAGCCAAAAATGACAAGTTTCATCAAGAAGACAAAAGCCAAAGATGTGCCCAATACGAAGCTGTAGCGTTATCTCCTATGCAGGCATTCTTAATCGAAATAACTTATATTAGGTAGTCCGCGTGGTTAGAGCACTAAGCCTGTTAGCCGAAAGTCACTGGTTCGAGTTGCGTTGGCGTCAACGAGATTTAGTTGTAGTGATTCGTCGGCCAGACTATAAGCCTGTTCAGTTATGATACATGCTGGTTTGAAATCAGAACGTATCGCAGCTGTGTGCACGGACACTCGGCCAAAGCGTGATAATGATCATATTACCTTATGGAGTGCCGATATATTCGATCATGATAATGAGATACTCTAGCTATCTCTAAGCTAAGGCCCGAAAGGGGCTGTAGTGCTACGAAAGAAAAAAAACTTATAAAGGCGCTAGCCACATCTGCTGAAAGAAGTCAGAGAGACTGTTAAATGGAACTACATCCAAATTATCATTAGAGCAGTATGGTCACCACCACGATTGAAGAGACACTTTGTTTAGGCTTTGTATTCGGGAACAACATTTCTAGCAATCAGTAAGCATTGAACGTAATGACCCCTTCCGTTCAAGCTAGGATAGGTTATGCTATGGGTGTGAAACATGGAATCTAACCCAAGCATCTGCAAATATATTGAACGCTTTTGAGAAACGGGTCCTGAGGCGAATAATTGGAGCGAAGCTAGATGGGGACCAATGGCGAAACTTGTACCCAACTTAGCAGCTTATCATTGCTAGGAAATTGGCCGTAGATTGGAAAATTAACAATTGTCAATGTGGTATGCTAAATTCTTTGACGCCACGGCACGTCGAGCTTTATGTATACTAGTGACCAAATGAAATTGTTCAAAATCATACGGAATACTATAACCTCCGATTTTAAGTACAGTGGATGTGGGTCGGGTGGATATATGCACCACTCGGAGAGCAAGTATGCCTACACGGACTTGCCTAATGTTGTAACGCTTATTTTAGTCATAGCCTTGCGGGAACGAGATCGATACTCATTAAGGCCTGCCTTTAAGTTACTCGTACTCATACAGAAGTGTACACTCTGCTTACATGACTTGAAAAAATGAAATAGGTGTGGCAAGCTTTTTTGCTTACTCATGTGTTTGCTTTGATGACATAAATGGCAAATTCAAAATAATAAAATTACCACAATTTACGAGCATGGAACTGAAATAGGTAGTTCTACTTGTATTCATAAAGGTCAGGAAATAACCAGAACCAGAAAGCTATCCCGTTTTAACGTGCTGCTCAGCGTTTTCAAAGCTTGCTTTGGTAAAAGAAAATTATACTAATCAGTAAAACGACAGGAATTGTAAGTTGCCGTCTATATGTCACATGATATGGTTGCTAGACACAAAAGTGAAAATGTGTGCGAAACTTCTAACGGGCAAATTTAATGATGCAATAAATACTGCAAGGTATCTACCTTCATAGAGAAGCCGCTTCAAAACTAGTTACTCTACAATGGATGAACTTCAGAGGAAGCAAACGCTCATAGCAGAGTCATTGCACCAAATGGGTTATTGTGTAGGTGACGAAAGGACATCAAATTATCCAAATGGGTAGCCTGAAAAATTTGAAAATTCCAAATGCTAAGTGCCTCAGTTTGAAGGAAAGTCGAGAGAGGATTGCAGGTGCATCAGCTTATGGCTCTGAGCTGTTATCGAGAATGACTTTTGATGAGCACTTTACAGTTTATGCTAATATGCGAATCAGAATTAAGGAGTTTTGCCTCCTGCATGGGTGGAACAGGTGAAGGTGGAAAAGTGTAGAGCCACTAACTGCATGGTTTCTGAGTTAGTGGAGTTGATAGTCCCAACTCCTATTCAAGGATATTATTGAATATTTTTCATCCTTTTTGCTAAAAAATACTCAATAATATCCTAGGGTAGGCATGAAGATAAAAGATAAGCTGTCGCTTACAATGAAAATATAAGCTGCCGCTTACAATAAAAAACACGGATATTAGAGATTGTGGATTAGTTCCAAGCATTGCAAGTCTGATTTCTGCCTATATCAGTTCTTTACAGGGTAAAAATATTTTCATCTTCACTTGCACAATATTTGTAGGTTCCATATCTCAGATAACATATAGTTTAACTCTTAGCGGCCCAGAAAGACGTTTGGGTTTTTAGCCAATCTGAACGACAAATCAAACTTAAAAGTTTTACATAATTCTTTACTGGCTTTGCGAAAAAGTATAACAACTATTAATAAAATACATGAAATGGGAGTCCTTGTTTGCCTAGAAACTACTGAATGGGTGGTATATCATTTGTACCATTAATTTTGTAACGCAAAATTTGATGAATGAAAATATTTTTTGATTTCTCTTCATGATGATAGTTCTGAAAGCATCTTTTGTCTTCGATAATCATAATGGTACTTGATAGATTGTGCATATCCATTCTGTTAGAACTTGTTTATCTTTCGCGCTACATTTTTGCACATCTTCTTCGAGTACTCCGTAACGTAAAGGTTGATGAGCGGAATCAGTAAGTCTTACTTCTGTTGCTACATTAGGCTTATCTTTCTTAATCCCTACTGCTTGCATATTAATAGCTGGGCGCTTAAGTAAAGCAAATTTTTCTGCCAACAAGTCGTCAATCACTTGTATATTGATCTACGAGTACGATAAGCAGTCATCTTTCAATAAACTTCACATTGTTTCATAGTTTCGTCAGATTTCATTTGTGGTATATATTACCTTGCAGTATTTATTGTACCACATGCATACACTCTGTTGATTTTTAATCCAAAAGGAAAGGATATGATGAAAAGTAATTATCGAAAAATAGACAATGATCTTTTCCCTCCAGTTCTTTCATGAAACTTTTACTACTCTTCCTCCTAGATTTTTCTCTACAACGTCGCCTTCTTTACCGTTATAAACTTCAGAATTGAAAGGATGACCGTTTTTATCAGCTTAACACCAACGTTTCTACCCCTTTTGATTGGTTTTTTTTTCGGCAAAATTGTTTGATAGCCCTTCTGTCTTTGGATCTAATCATTGATTCATTAATGGCCAAAAATCCATCCAGATTTTAAGAGTTCTGAAAATCGTGTAGCAACTCATCTAGAAAACTTTGTATAGTTGTTTGTTTGATTGGAGCATGTGCCATTCTAGTGTTGAAGTCACTAACGACATGCACATGATCCAAAGTACTCAAAACAGCCTCCTCCAAAGCATTGAGACTGCGAGGTGTGACAATTTAGTAATGAGACTGATTCCATGTAAACCGTATATTTAAAAATTATTCTACAACTCTGCCATCCCCTTCAAAATAGTCTCCTTGGTCAGCTATACAACGATTCCAGCGCGTTTTTCATGCTTCGTAAAATTTCTGGAACGCTTCGACTGGGATGTCCGCGAGTACCCTCGTCACGGCCACCTGGATGTCCGTAATCGACTCAAAACAGGTTCCTTTGACCACCGATTTTGTTCAAGGGATCAAAAACTGGTGCTCATTGCCTATGATAACTCGATCAAGCAATTTGGGATTGTTTTCCACTTGTTTCAGACAGTCTTCTACGACGGTCATTCGATGTTGCTTTTGCTCCTAAGGAAGGTTCTTTGGAGCCATCTCCGCGCACAACTTTTTCATCCCAAAATCGTCGGTTAAAATTTGTCCGACTATTTCACGGTTCATACCCAGTTCCGAGGCCAACATTCGAACACACTTTCACGCCCCTCCTTTCACTTTTTATGCCATCAAAACATCTGGGCACGATTAAGAGAACTATCACCACGCACTTTTACAATTAAAGCGTACGTTTCTGAAGCTATTTCGCCCAATCTGGCGCAAAATTTTATAGTGGCGCGTTGCTTTTGATTTCGTTTCTCCATTTTCGTAACGAGCACCACCAACACTCGTCTACTCAACACGACACAGCAGGCGAATCAAATAAGCTAGAGTGATGATAAATACACCAATAAAGAGGGGAAAGATGCCGGGGAAGGGTAAGGGAAATTCAAGGTCGCAGGTTTACCATAACACGGCAATAAAATCAGTCTCATGGCTTAACTATCACAACTCGTAGATTAAAAAAATGGCAACGGCTCGTCCGGCATTAAGTATACATTGAGGAACTAAATTTGGACGAACCGTTCTTCATCGTAGCGCTACAGATCCTCTCAGGCCTTTGCTCCCTGAAACAAGTTCCTCCAAGTAGCTCGGTCTATTAACCGTGTTCTACAATTTCAATATCCAAGTTGAGATGAACTGTCTTCTTCGACCGTCTCCGCCCTTCAGTTCTACCAAACGAAACCCGTTTAGGGTGTCTGTTGTTCATCAATGCAATTTACGTAGCCAGCCCATTGCAGCTTTTGCATTCTTACAGTCATTGAGGCCTCCGGTTTGTTGAAATGTTCATACAACTCATGGTTGCATCGAACTCAAAGGCACAGATCTTATCACAGATATGTATACATGAAGCTTTATTTTCCTGTGTATGCAGCTGATCTTCAAGATTGTCAAAATTGAATGAAATATTTTATTTTCGAACTTTATTCTTCGGCAAATTTGTCTCTTGCATTAACGGTTCTCAATATTTTTGCATCAAAATACACAAATTTACCCAAATTTTTAATACTGTATTCGCCAAGTATATTTTGGGTATTCGAGGTGGTTTTTTTAACTGCGTTATAAGCTTTGTTTCACCCTCATTGATTTGTAGCCCTACTTGTTTTATTTTGCTGTCAAATTTCAAGAGAAATTCTTTGGCAGTTGTTAAGAACCGTGATAAAATGCTGATGTTGTCTGCATTGGCTACCACTTGGCTTGAATTGTATAGGAACGTACCTCTTATATCGACACGTAGCTATTTTTCTCATATATTTCAGAGCCAAATCAAATAGCAATAGACTCAGCCTATTTCAGGATGAACCGTTACCATCTAAGCTCAATGTTTTGGAGGATGCTGCTTTGAGATAGTAGGATCATGTGCTGGCCAGAAATGGCTTCAATGCAAGAATGGAACATAACCAAATCATATATTCGGCATAGCGCTGGAGCTAACCTTTTCGTATTGAACACAGGTCCCAGCCCACTTTCCTCCAATGAAGCTGCATTGGGACTGTACCGGACGTGACATTCACTTTAGAGTACCCCATAAAAAGGGTAAATTGGAAAGTCCTGGATGGCTACTTCGCTAGTCATCACTAGTAAATAAGACTTGAGATCCATGATAATGTTTCTTGATGCTCATACGCTGTCTTTTGAGCATCGTTAGAATTCAGGTATTGAACGTTGCGAAGTTTGCAGAAACACTAATGCTATGGTCGCTGCTCATGGCAACTTTGCCAAAGGCGGAGAACACGTAGTTAAAGATGCAGTGAAATGAAGAGTGAGAGTAACTACATCTACGTGCGAGTCTCCCATGCCCCACCGAGATTGCTATTGTGGCAAAATTCCACTGCCAGTTACCCAAAGCCGTTGAAAAGCCGTCAAAGATAGCACCTAGATCCTTTATGAATACACTTTTATGTAGGACTTCTCCAAGAAGGGAGAAAGGAAACAACAAAATATTTTTTTTTTTTGTTAGAGTATCTCATTTGCCGACATTTAGAAATATTCAAGTTAAGAGCGTTACAAATGTACCATCGACCTAATTTTTGAAATCCGTTTTGCAATAAAACGCAACCCTCCAGATGATCAATAACAATGAATATTTTACAATCGTCTGCATTTAAGAGAAAGGATGACAATACCAAAGCAAGAAGGCCATTGATGAAAATGAGAAAAATTACAGGACGTGTATTTTTCGTCACCACCGGAAACAGGATAAAATGGAGAAGAGAGCTAGGAATTGACAGAAGTAATACATGCACGGTTGGAAAAATAAATGGAAAACCAGGCAATAAGTAAGAGGGGAAGATTTAAGCTTTTTATTTTGCAAAGAAAGAGATTATGACCCACAGAGTCGAAAGCTTTGGAAAATTTGTATAGATAACATCCACTTGGCTTTGTTTATCAAGCGCGGAGGCGACCGTGTCAGTAAAAGATAAAAGGTTGGTCATGGTTGTTCGACCTTTGATAAAGCCATGCTGCTCACGGGACAATATGGGAAGAACTAATGGATAGACTCTATTATACCTGTATACTGCACGGTCGAAAATCTCGCTGAAACAGGAGAGAAGAGAAATAAGTCGCAAATTAGTAGCACAATTAATATCACCCGGCTTTAAAATAGAGAATACATATGCATATTTCCAGTAGGAAAGGAAAGTTGCATTGGCAAGACTAATATTAAAAATTTTAGATGAAGGAACACACAAGAAAGATGACAAAAATTTACTTAAATAATATTGGGATTCAATCTGGACCACAGCCTATGCTTTGATCTAAATTTTGCAATATAAGCTCGATCTCGAGTGAATTTATAAGAAACCCAGAAGCATCCAATAAGGACGAAGGTGTAGAGAACTCCTTAGCAACTGGAACGATATTTCAACGAGAAAATAAGGACGAGAAATACCGTGCAAACAGATCACATGAACATTGTAATGATATAGAGGTAATGTTTTTGTAGCAAACAAACTGAGGAAATTTGCTAGAACTCTTAAGAGAACGGATATAGGACCATAACGGCTTCCTGTGATTAGCATTTAAGGAGATTTCAACGTACTCTATATAATTCTTTAGAGCAGAGATAGCCGCTTTTCTGGACTCTATGCGAAGCTCTTTCAACAGTTCGAAATCCCTCTGGAGACGTGATTTCAGAAATTATAAATGAGCAGAACCCTTAGCTTTTAGAAAACTAAGTTAGCATAGAGCCATGGGACATAACCTGGCTTTTTCGGACGACACGTATAAGTATTTTCCTGGATGATCTCAGATGGTATGGTATAGAAGTTACTAAGTGCCTCATTGACTCCTAGATTCTTGAGGAGAGAGAATCAATTTCTAGAATTGATTTCCCGTTAAATTATGGAGTAGATAGCTTTAAAGAAGTTGAAGCGAATAGGCAGCACCTTTTTAGGATGAGAAGCTTGGCTTATATTAATGAGACAAGATAGTAAGGGATGGTGCAGATTAGGATTCACATATAGTTTGGGCAAGGGGAGAAAGTTAAGTGAAGATTTAGGGAGATTAGATGGGATAAGGTCAAGAATTTCCTCATTGACGTTGGGAATAATATTGAATTGAGAAAGGGCACAAATCGAAAGAAAGGAAGAAGGAGCTAAAGATAAGCCGCCAGTTGAAATAACTGTGGAGAAAGTCTCATCCCATTCAAGAGAAGCAATATTGAAGTCGCCACAAACAAGAATATACTTGCATGATGAAGGATAGTTGTTGGTGATATAGGAAGAAAGTTCAGAGAAGAATCGCTTATAAATTGAAATTAGACTATTACAAGGGATGTAGACAGAGCAAAACAAAATTTTACTACAAGGAAAGAGAACACGGACAGCTACACATTCCACTGGAGGAGAAGCATGGAAGTTCGCGCAAGAGCACAGCTGATGGATTTATGAACACCTACAAGAACGCCACCTCCATTTATTCTCCCGCTGACTAACCGGTCACAATCACTACGGAATACAAAAAAGTTAGGTAGAAGTTCATTCTCAGAAATATCAGTTAGCCAAGTTTCTGTTAAGCATAATTATATCACTATAAATAGCAGAAGCTACTAGCAGATCATTTGTCTTGGTCCTCAAACCACGATTATGATGGTAGAACCATGAAGCCCATTGTTGATTGAAGATATCAAAAGGTTCATTAGGTCCCGTTTTGGCCCAAAATCGACTAGATATTTTGTATGACGTACTGAAACTTGAACTTTTAGTTGAGCCACACTTGATCAGTTATGTGGACGATGTTGCAGCGTTGGATATGTGCAAGTGAGTTTTGGTATGCTATTCCACTGAGTGGGAGACTGATGACTGCTCACGGGTTCAGCGTGGTACCGAAGAAAACTGAAGTTTTTATCCTGGCAAAGAAGGGTGCCCCTAGAGCAAGGACTATCAGGATTGGGGAAACACTAGTCGATTCCAAAGCAACTGGCAACACCTGGGAATATGGATAAATTCGAAGATGGGTTTTTCCGAGCAATCCAGAGCAACAGATTGACTGATGGCTATTATAGTGGGACTCACTACATCAATGAGATGACTCATGGTGAGCATCGCGTAGTCTGTAGTCTTTGCGTTGGCATTTTTGGCGATCGCAAGAGCTTTACCGATTCCCGTTCTTATTAGAGAGCGCAGTAAGATCTACCAGGGCATAAGCCAAAGTGACAGGGAGGCTGTTGCTAGGGGGAAGAGGCAGCGTTCTCTCAGTGATTGGTAAATGAAGGATTAACATAAAAGTAAGATTGACTGCGTTCCTGATCCTTGACTTGAGGTCGTGGCTCAATCAACGGCATTATAGCACTAAATTCTACTTGACCCAGCTCTTCAGCGAAAAAAGGAGTTTTGAGTCTTACTTAGACATGATTGATAAGTCACGGTTCTTTGACTGTTGGTTTTGCTTAGGAAGTAGAGGCCTATCTAACATTTTTTTAAAACTAAAATAGATAGAATAAGTAAGTTGATGACAGTGAAAAAGGCATACTACAGCGTCAAGAGTGGCAGGGTCTCTTTTTTAGTAATCCCTCTCTCCGTTTTTTCCCGCTAGAGAAGGGATCCCTTAAACCTGAAGGTATCCCGAGGCATAAGAACACGAAGCCTAGCCCAATGTCAAGTATCAAATCGTTCCAGAGTGGGTTCTCAGGCTGACAGTGAAAGTATTTGGTAGAGAGCCCAGAAGGATTTCATGCTTAGTAGTTCCAGACTCGAGATGCAAATAGCCTCTACCTTTCTACCAAAAAACGCATTTTTTTCATTACGTTGTTTAAGGCATAAAAAAAGAAATGTATAAGATCCTATTAGTTTCCCTCTCTGTCTGTCCGTCCATTTTATTGTCCATTCTGTATTAATCGCGTAGTTTCACAAGCAAGCTGGTCGAAAACCTTCCTGTCCTCTACTTGTGATTTTATGTAACAGATTTAGAAAAGTAGTTAATTATTTCCATTCATAATCGACATTTGTAAAATAGTTTTCTTTCTTATTATTATTAAATGTAATTTTATATCAATTTTCCTTTATATCCAACGTAATTTTATATCAATTTCCCTCTATTAATAAATGTAACTTTATATTAATTTTCCTTTATATTAAATTTGAACGTTTCCCTTTAATTATGTTTTTCATGAGATTTAATTTTTATTACTATTTAAAATTTTCTTCATTTTTATTTACTTCAGTTAAGTTTTGTTTTTTAGAATTTTAAATCTGCCGCAGAGAATTTTGAGCATGTGAACACTGATATAATACAGCATTCCACGAATTGCATTACCAAATGCAATCTACAGTGGCTGAGCAAGGGGCTCGTCTTCATCCACCGTAACAGCATGACGATACGGTAGACGACAGACAAGCAAAGAGAACAAGCTGGGTAGACAGACCTACGCTCATGTCAGAAAGGTTTTGCACTCAACTTACAAAATGCAGTAACCAGCAACGAATAAAATCAAGGAACATGTCAAAGACGATATTATTGGAGAAAATCTGAAATTCGAGGATCATACTATTATTAACAAAGTTGAACGAATTTTGACTTTTGAGGGATTTGTTATTGTTATACCCATAAATATCTCTCTTGATTTTTTTTCAGATTTTTTAGATTACAGGTGTCCATTCGCGAGGTAGGGAACACGTTTTTCATATATTCCCCCCCCCTGTGCCCCCACTGAAGCAAAAACTGTCAGTTTAAGAACTGTTTTGACAAGCTCTCATAAAGAACATTGATGAAATTTTTTTTCAGGGGCCACTCCCCTGTACTGTAACCATCGTTTCATGTCATCAGAATTTTTTTTCGTACCCTAGAGTGGTTACAACGTCCTTCTGCTAGGAGCTCTCTCCTGCCTCCTCGACTTGTTTCACCTATGAGTATTAATTGTAAGTACACATCTTCAGTCATTCTTAAAATTGAATCAAGTGTTAAAAGCATGCACCTTAAACGTTGAAATTGGGGAAAAATAACCCAAAATTATTCAATGTTCGCATTTAAAACAGCCACTATTTTGTTTTACGATTACTGATATCACTAACTAAACCGATTCTTAAAGATATTCATGATACCTACCATTTTTGAAATTTTCATGCAAATCCTAGCAAAGCTGTAGTGTTTAAATCGGTAAAAAGCGCATTTGGTTCCGTAGCCATATGTTTCCACAGTAATACAGTTCATATTGTTTCATAGTAATACAGGAAAATTCAAATGGCTATAACTTCGTTAAATACCATCCGATCTTTATGAAAATTACAGAATAGAGCAATCTTATAAATAGTTATCTGTTTGCTGAATTTTATTGAATTTAAGCGTACCGTTAAGATTTTATTCAATAAAACACAAAATCAATAAATCATACTATTACTAACAAAGTTGAGTGAATTTCGACTTCTCATGTATTTGTTGTTGTTGTACTCATGAAGGCCTACATTCATGATTATTTTCAGATTTTTTGGATGGAAGGTGTCCAATCGCGAGGGGGGTACGCGAAAAGTTCATACATTTCCCCTTACCCTGCCCCTCACAGTACCGATAAGGAAATTTTAAGACTTGTTTTGAAAAGATTTCATTAAGACCCCTCTAATGACGTCCTACTCGACTACCAATGGTGAAAAAAATTATTTAGGGGTCACCTTCCTATATGGGGAGACCCTCTTAAACCCCTTTGAAAAATTTTTCCACCCTTGAACTTTCAGGAAGGCACCACTTCTGACCTTTCTACGAAGTTTCATAGCTGTAGCCTCTACAGTTTCGGAGAAAAAGCGCTGTGACATACAGGCGGGCGGATGGACGGACACAGGTCGTGGTGTAATAGGGTTTTGTAAATTTGCATGGGCCCGAGAAAACCACTGTTATGGGATGAGGATTTTACGACGGGAATATTTTCTTAGCAGCGTTTTGAAGTCGGGTCTTTCGTTAACGTATGTGAAAATTATTGGTGTCCCAATTCGATTATTTGAGATACGATTTCACAGCAGAGTGTGGGCGCTTAGAAAAAGAAATATCACCCCGAGAGTGATGGATTTGTGACGGAATTTTCGTAGGGCGGATCGCGAAGTGCAAGATCGAAAACCCCGGTTTTGCGTTATTTGAGCTCCTCTCCAACCCAACAACCGCCCGTTCGCATTTCATTTGCTCGAGAAACGTGAAAAGCCAGCGCAGGGCATCCTACAATTGTGTTGTTCGTGGTTGCGTTAATATCGTCGTCCAATACGCAAATCCGCGATTACCCACCATACAGTCCGTGGAACGTGATCCGATCGAAAAATCGACGCCGGATAAAGGAGTGAGGAATCGCGCAAAACCCCGCGGCTGCAATAAAACTGAACCAATTCAAGTCGTTGCAAATGGTAATTGGGACCCAGAAATCAACACGACATGCAATTTTCAAGAGTCGGCGGTCACCTCCCAATCACGAAAGTGTGATTCAGTTATAGGAGTCGTTCTCAGTTTGAGCAGCGGATGGGCATATCCGTCCCGCTTTTGGTTATTTAAAAGTATTTGTGATCTAGAAATTTTCAAGTGTGATTATGGAAAATAAATTGATCGAGGTGGAGAATCTTGAATTGCTCCACCAAACAATTTGATGCTGTCTCCACTTGACCTACCATAAATAATTGCATTCAACGTCTCGTCCCAATGCAAACAAACTGATGTATGTATGGTTCTCAACCGAGAGCTAAGAGTGAACATGAACAGTATTGTTTATGGTTATATTCTGGCGCAATTGACAAGAAACGGGCAATTTAGTGATTTAGCAAGTTATATTCGCAACATGTATCTGACCTAGATTTTTCAGCAACAACTCGTATCTAGTTCATGCTTACAGATTGACTTTTTCCTCAATTTATTTGCATTTGGAGCAAATCGTGCATGCAACGAGGAAAGAATCTCCGGTATGAATAACACTTTACGGATCTTAGCAATCACTTTCGTGTGTAACGCTTTAGTTAGAGATAATATTGCAAAATTTGTTAGAGTTAGGATATTTATGGGCGCAATTGATTTTTTCATATTGGTTGTGATCATGTACATAGTAAAATCCGGTTGTTGACAAGTCCAAAAGCATTTACATGTGAGGAACTGCTGTACAATAATCGAATAAGGAAGATTGCTTCGACCTCGTATGTGTCAGAATAGAGATTCCGAATCAGTGTTGCCTTCCGCAGTCTAATAATCAAATTAGCAGGGTTGAATTTATTCTCATGACAGAGGCAGAATGCTGATCACGCAAAAAAGCTTATTTTTGAATCCCAAGGCGAATCGTTGTGTCATTTTGTTGCTTGATGTTATTCTGGCAATTGATTTCCATATTGGTTATACAAACGTATGCAGATGCGCATTTGTTCCACAGTGATTATGTGTTCGAAATATTGACCGCGATAGTAACGACGTGGCGTACGTGCAGTGTTATTTTCCCCCTTAATGAACGGAGTACTGTACTGTGGTTGCTGCGTTTAAGACAGGAATACCAAAATTGAAGTGTCCGAGTATAGAACACTGCGGAGCAAATTCATTATAAAATTTTCAATGGAACAAGATAAAGTTTCTTTGCAAATAGCTCTTCAAATTCGGTGAGTCTTGACGTAAATGGAGACACGATAGAATGCATCGTGGTCACAGTCGTGCTTTCAACGAGAACTGGTGACTAATCGTCTTTAATTCGATTTTGCTGTAGGATATCATTGGGAGAAGTCCTGAGTCGAGGGCGTTCATGTTCGAAATCGTCAATTTGGAAGCGGTGCCCCAAAAGACTTATTATTAAATGAAAGTTAGTGGCGTTAAGACCACGGATTGCGAACATTTATATTTCAAATTGGTAAAAGTTAACTTACAGGCAATGAATCGCTCATTATACCTTCGAATTGTATTTGTGTTTCCTTTTTGTCTATCACTGCATGAGAGGACCAAAGTGGATGAATGCTCAGTTATATAGGAATCAAAAGAAAACCGTGTAAGCGTTAAATTTTTGGCCAAAAAGCAAACGTATCATTTTGTGAGTTACCAAATTTACATTTTTTTAACATTACAGAGAATTTTAAGAACAATTTCTATTAACTCTTTTTAAACCAGTAAAAATAATGTCAGAGCAAATAAAGAAAGTCTTGTAACTCCTCTGTTGTTAATATTTGTTGCCATTGGATTCCTGAGAATATAACATGAATTGTTAAACATTTAAACCTGGTCTTTCCATTCCGTTATACCTGACCGGATATAGGACCCGCATCGATGGCAGGCTCCTCCGCTCATATGGGCTAGACATCGGCCACGCTCCTCCGTTTTTTGTCGCTTAACAGGGGTTTTTGCCGGGTAGAGTGGCCTTGGGTTTGCGTGCCCATTTATGGTATAGGGTTATGTGATCGGATCATATAATTCTATAACATAAATTGGTCACGTCTATATTTCTCATTTGATGAGTTCATGCAAAGTATGTTTGAATGAATTTTCCACTCAAATGGGAAATATATAGCCACGTCTACGTTTGCATCATGATCCGGTCGGGAGGGCGCGAGGAGGCACCATCTCCATCTGGATGCCCCACTCTTATTTGTCAACCATGAAGAAGTCCTCCTAAGTCCGTCTGTGTTCCCTAGCTCCAGTTTGTCCTTCCACGTCAGCAACTTCCAACCCTTAGTTGGTTACCTCGTTTTTTCGACTTCGGTCGACTTTTATTTGACCCTGGAGTTCGTGAACGCGAAATTCTTTTGTGGTGAGTCCTTGTGCTAGGGGGAAAGAACCCGCCCCACGACAAGGCCTGCCAGCGCATTCACGCATCTCCAGACAAGGCCAATCTCGGCGGATCTTACCATCCTCTTTCGCCGAGGCAGCAGACCATCGTTGCAGTCCTGCACGGACATTAAACAAACTACTTTCACTACAATTCTTTCAGCTGTTCAGCTGTCTGTTTCTCCGTCTGATCATCCGCCTAATTATTATGCGAAGATTTCTCAGAAATGAAAGATGCTTAAGTCACGATCATCAAGCAAAAGATTTTTTCCTTAAAAATAAATCAAGTTATTTGATTACAACTTTTATATTCTTATGAAAGTACGAATATAAGAATAAGTTAAGTTTATTTGGTATGCAGTACGCATTAGTGCTTCAGGTGAGTTTTATCTGGAGCAGATGCTGCTGCATCATGCACAGTATGTTAGAATCATTTGGATTGAAAAAATAAAATAAAAGCTCAAATTCGTTGTTAACATATTTGGATTTATTAGAAGAATAAAATGAATTCATCGGAAAAAGCCTCCACCCTATTGGACTAATTGAATATCTTATTGGTCCAAAATAGAAAATAAAAATTTTTGTTTCCACTTATCCACGTCATGGAAATGGCAATAATATTAAAGAAGTATTAATGTTTCATAGATTAAATCGATATCTACCGAAAGACTTCTCGTTCATCGAGTAAAACATAAAGTCGACCTTTTAGGAATCATGACCTGAAAACATTTTCAAAAAACGAAAACTGATTTCGTACTTCCTAGAAGTAGTCCCAAATCAACCACTCTGTTTACACATATTGATTAGCAATAACATATCAATCCTTATGAATAAATTAGGGAAAATCACATTTGACGACGCATCCACGAAATTCATCTCGTCCTGTTCAGGGCATTTAGAAGTCAGTTTTATATTTTTTAATGCTTTTCACTCCCACCTTTTATTTCATGGAAGTTTCTCTTTATTAAATTCTTCACAATTATATTTGGAACATCTAAATTATTTCATATTTGAAAGCTTCATGCTCCTATCATTACGAATGCAATGAAATGTAGATACACGAACATTATAGTTTTGATTTGAATTAAGTAAAATTTATTCAATTTGCAAAAGATGTTAAGCAAGGATTTGGTAATTATCTCAACCACAGTATACAGATAAAGCTATTGGATTTTGTTGATTGAAGTAATTAGTTTGGGTGTCGTCAAGTTTTCATGGAAATCATTTTTTTGTATAGCATGTATTAACTGTTATTCAAGTGAGATAAAAGCTCAACCAGATGCAAAGATAAACAGGCGTGATTTTGAATTTGTATATTCATTGACCAGATTACCGCAGCATTGAAAAAGGTGTAATAATATTGCGCTTTCTAATTAAACAGGACAATTCATTGGTGAGAATACATTAATTATGTGTCGAATATTTGCACATTCTATTATTATGCTTGAAATCCACAACGTAAATTATTATGCAAAATAATGTGATGAAAATAAAATGCATAAACTGAATGGGATGCAATGAGTGCACTCAATGCAATATGCGGTAAACTACGAATCATTATATTCAACCAAACTTTCCACCGTGTATTATTCACATGCTCTAAAGCCACATTCACCGTACAAACACTCAAAACTTATCACATTATCGAACTAATTGTAAAATATGAAGATAAACATGCATCACACATGCATCCAATATGCAGTAATACGATACTTATCTTCTATAGATGAGTACAAATACACATGCAGATGAGATGCGATTCCAGAGGTATGTATATTGTATATCGTCTCATTTATGCATGCAGGCGTGCATACTTGGAGGCTAGCTTGCTTTCAGGCACTCGTCGCATGCAAAATGTTTAGTTAGCGAAAACATAAAAGCACTTCTCGGGCAAACTTTTCGCAGTGATGAAATGCGTCATGCAAGCTGTTCAGCAAAGTATTTTCTGTTTTGGTTTTATATATTTTTTTATTTAGAGTGAAGATGTTTTAAAGGGAGCGATCGTTCTTGGCGGTTACGGACTCTCCACTGGGTATCCTTTCAATATAATCACATATAAGATATTACTCGCCTTGAGGAGAACTTTTAGGTATCCTGTTCGAGTTAAGGTATTGTTTGTTTAAACACAAGTTTAGTTTATTGCAATTTTAATTTAGCTTTTTTCCATTTGAATGGGACAGATTCTCTACATTAGCTTAGCGCTTAAGCGAAATTTATTTCAAATATTTCTTGTTTAATTATTAGTTCCTTGTCAACTGTTGCTTTCTTTGACATTTTTTGCGGCATAATTATACGAAAAGCGTGTTTTCTTGCTGCTTGCATTCCTATGGGTTGCAACTAAATAATTTTTCCAGTAACTATTAATTCAAAAGTAAAACTTCATTACATTTATGTCTCATCTATGGTTTTAATGCTAGATTTATAAACAAATTCTAACACACAACAAACCGTTATCAAATTAATTCATTTTGTAATGCTATGAAACAATTATGTAAAAATAATTAAATACAGTAGTTGATAATAATTAGTTAATATTTATGCATTTTTTTCTGGTAACCAAATTTCAATGCACACTAGGTTAGCTCTCATTGTCACTTTAACACAAAATCAATCAATAAGGTTACTGTTTAGTATAGTAGAAGACTAATATCTGCACGGCATTTTGGAAAAGGCATAAAATACAATGTACATATAACATTATTTGGAAATCGCTTTTAAATTATTTGAAAGCTGATTTTACCATTTAAATTCACGTTTTCCATCTTTTTAAATATGATAAAAATTTCATATTATGTTTTAAATTTATTTTGTTCACAGATAGTTAAAAGTATGAACAGGAAAAAGCTTTTATGGCCGGAATTCGAAAAAAGAACATGACTTTAAAATTACGATGCAAGTCTCCGTAGAAAATAAAATCCAAGGACGTTGTAAACTGATGATTCGGTGGTTTAAAAGAAATTCATGACTCTCCCACATTAAACGGCTGCCGTTTTGTTCTAGTAAATTAATTATGATTGACCGTGATTCATCTTATCTGAAGTTTTGGTGAAGATCCAAAGAAAATTGAAGTGTATGGTTTCATAGAAAGCCTATATAGTTGAAAAGTCCTGTCTTGTTGTTGTAATTCTAGAAAATATAAATGGCTATAGCTACTGTGAATTTGATTCGATTTTCACGAAATTAACTGAGCATAACGATCTTACTATACATTGGATTACGTTAACGTCTGATTTCATAGAATTTAAGGGCACGAATACGACTTTTTTGATAAGAAGCTGAATTTAACGAATCATACTGTTATGAACAATGTTGTGTGAATTTAAACTTCTAAAGTATTTGTTGCTTTTGTACTGATGAAGAAATACCTCTGTGATTTTTTCAGATTTTTCGGTTCAACGGTGTCCAGTCGCGAGGGAAGGGGACATGCATTTTTTGTACATGCCTCCTCCCCCTGCACTCTTGGAAACAAGCCCTGCTGTCCAAAGAACTGATTTCGAAAGTTTGATATCCTGTACGACCATCTTTGATAAACATTTTTTTTTTGGCGGGTCACCTCCTCTATGGGTTAACCCTTTTAAGAACATTTGAAAATTATTTGCCTACCTGAACTTTCAAGAAGTAATCACTTCTGAGATATATCCTAAATTTGATAACTGTAGCTTCCATAGTTTTCGAAGTAAACAGCTGCGACACACAGACGGACGGACAGACAGGTTGCAATTTTAATGGAGTTTTGTAAGTTAGTACGAACCTTTAAGCAAATTCGTACGAAAAGAAGACAGTGCAGTTGTCAATTAAATTGTAGATAGAATTATAAAAGTAAACTTTAGTTGGGTGTGTGTCATATTACAAGCCGCTGTGCTGTTTGTAATTTCTCTACCATGTTCCATGTTTAAATTATTATTACACTTTGAGTAGCTATGCCGTTACGGTGTGTTCAAGTACCATCAATTAAAGGAAACTCGATTTCCATTTCGTTGAGCAAAAAAGTCAACATCCTCCTCCAAAAATCTTCCTCCACCAGCTTTTTCAACATTTTTTCATTACGCGCGTAAATTAGATGGAAGTCAACTACAACGCCAGGGTAACTTTTGATACCCTTGCAGTCAAGAATCAACAAGTTGAAGTAGAAGAAGTGCACTCCATCCAAAAGGGTATTGTGAACCAACTCCGCCGTAGACGGTCGCAAGTCCGTTTTAGAAAGGAGGAGGGAACCCCCTTGTTTCCTCAACACACAGCTTCCATGATTCCTCATCCTAAACCCCCAAATTAAAAGGAAATAAATGATCTTGGGGTCACAAATTTGGGTTTACTGGTTCTCCGATAATAGGACAGAATGGAAGTTGGGCAACAGGCTAACTCCTCGTCCCTGGAAAACCCTACATTGTTTCAAAACCTGCAGACGGGCCCCGGAATGAATTGGACTCACGGCAACGACCTCGCGATCGAAAAAGGACTACGGCATTGGATCCTGGAGCGTCAGATCACTCAATTACCCTGGCGCTGTTAAGGGCCTTTTACAACAGGCCAATCAATATAAATTAAAATTACTGGCGATTCAGAAAACCAATTGGACTGGAAACGCCATTCAAGACATGAGATCGCACACGATATTCAAAAGTGGGAAGCCTACTGGAAAACGAGAATACGCAGTGGCCTTCATTGTGGATAGGGAGTTCAAATTACACGTAATTGATCTCAAGGCAATAAACTAACAGTTGTGTGCAACCCGTATAAAAGCGAAATTCTTCAAAATCCAGCTGATCAATGTCCAGGCCCCGACCCACGAAAAGGACGAAGAAACGAAGGAAACCTTATACGATCACCTGGATAGACTGGTTGGCCCATTGCCCACAAACGACACAAAAATAATTCTGGGTGGTTTCAACGCTAAGGTCGGCAATGAGCTATCTCATTGGGGAACGACTGGAAGATATAGCCTCCACGATGAAATAAATGACAACGGCCAGTGCCTGATTGACTTTGCTAATAGCCGAAATCTAGTCATACGTACGACTTCCTTTCCACATTAACTTATTTATAAAATGAACTGGTTATCACCGGATGACAACACACAAAACCAGATCTATCATGTTCTGCTCCAACAACGTTGGGTCTCAAGCATACTTGACATTTCATCATACCGAGGAGCCAGTTGTGACTCAGATCATTACTAGATCAACTTTATCTATCGATGTCATATATCAAAGGCAAATTCAGCGAAGACCAGCCCGCTGAAAAAATTTGACATCGAAAGGCTCCAAACGGAAGAAATGAAGACCCTCGATAACCAGCTGGCTCCCATCTTATCAGACGCTTCGTTTAAGACAAGCAACGAGATCTAGATGAAAGTGAAATCGGCTATTGAGACCATGGCAGAACAGACAATTGGACATCAAGCCCGGCGCAGAAGAAATGAATGGTTCGAGGATGAGTGCCAGAATTCGTTAGACAAAAAGAATCAGGCGTACAAAGATCAAGTAGGTAGGAAAACCATGGCGAAGTGAGATCACTATGAAAATCTCGGAAGAGTAGCGAATAAGATAATTAAAATTAAGTAAAGGAAATACTATGTTGACCAATTGAGAACAATAGATATAAGCCTAGTAAACAACAACAAAAGACAAGTATACAAAGTAGTGGAATGCCTGAAGTGTTGTTAGCAGCCCAAAATCACACTCTGTAGTGAAGACATCGGCAATATCATTGCTGATAAAACCAAAATTAAGGAAAGATGGGCATCATATTTCAAGGACCTTCTTAGTCCTTTCCACAGCTCCACAACATCGGGGTCTATAGGTGTTTGTGAAGAGCTTTCATTGGTCCCACCAACTCTGGATGAAGTTTGTTCCATCACCAACCCCCAAAATAATAATAAAGTGCCGGGCATCGATATAAGTCACCAAATATGGTAGCAGTAGTCTTCATAAAGCTATTCACAAAGTACTCCAGCATATTCAAAAACAAAAACATATGCCGAACAAGTGGAGCTAATCAATTATATTCCCCATCCACAAAAAAGGTGATAAGTTACAGTGGGAAAGTTATAGAGGCATATCAGTACTTTGTGCGACGTACAAAATATTTTCTAAAATCTTAGAAAACGAAATCGGATCATATGCCAACAGCATTATTGGGGAGTATCAAGGTGGTTTTAGAGTAAGTAGAACGACAATTGACCAATTGTTCACTGCCAAGCAGGTACTTGAGAAATGCTGGAAGTTCAAAATAGATGTGTACCAAATTGTTATTGACTTTAAGCAAGTATACGACAGTATTGATCGTAACATACTGTACCAAATAATGCTTTGCTTTGGCAGCCCAGCCAAATTTGTCCGTCTTACCAAAATGACAATGACGTCAACGACCTCCCAAGTCCGCATCAATAACCAACTCACCGATGCCTTTGACACAAATATTGGACTAAAGCAGGGAGATGGGCTGGCCCCATTGCTATTCAATTTGGCTCTGGAGTAGGGCATAAAGAAGCTACTGTCGATACACAAGGTACATTACTATACAAGTCGAGCCGATTAGTGGCCTATGCAGACGACATCAACATTTTGTTACAGTCATTAACAACTGCCAAAGACCACTTCTTGAAACTCGATAGCGAAGCAAAACTAGTCGGGCTACAAATCAATGAAAATAAAACAAAGTTCATGCCGCAGTTGAGGAAAATACCTCAAATACACAAAATATCACGCTTGGCAAATACAGTATACACATTTGCTCCTAGTATATAAATTCGTTATAAAGCCTGTGTTATGCTATGGGTGTGAATCGCGGGCCCTAGCGCAAGCATCCGCAAATATATTGGACGCCTTTGAGCGACGGGTCCTGAGGCGAATAATATGAGTTGGAGCAAAGCTAGATGGAGATCAATGGTAAATCGATACAACCATGAGTTGCATGAAATTTCTGACAAGCCGGAGGTCTCAACGATTGTAATGCTGCGGAAGCTGGAATCCGCTGCACAAAGAAATCGTATTCTTTGGGAGAACTGAAGGCCAGAGACAAGTAGGCGAGCCGAGGAAATGCTGGTCTGACTCGGTCGACGAAGAAAGTTCATCATTGCTCGGATTTCGAAATTAGAGGATCCGGTCAATGGACCGAGACAGTTGGAGGCGCTTTTTTCGGTAAGTGAAGGCCCAAGAGGAGCTGTAGTGCTGTAGTGTAGAACTCATACAAAGTTTCCATAAATTGAGTTTGAAAAATTAAAATATCGCTATTACGTATTTCAATTCAGCGCCATTTCGTTTCCAGTATATTGCTTAATGGAAAGCGAGAATTTGCAGGAGCATTTAATGCACGTGGAAAGCTCAAACCACACGTTATTGATTTTAAGATAGACTATAAATGATGCGATCCGTTTCATGATGAAACCCTTCAAAATTCGGCTGATAAACGTACACGCCCCGACTGAAGAAAAAGATGAAGAAACAACGGAAATGCCTAACAATTGCATGAAAAGACTACTCGACTCATTGCCTACAAATGATACAAAAATTATTCTGGGTGATTTGAACGCTATCGTTGGCAATGAACTATCTTATCAGAGAACGACTGAAGGATATAGGTTCTACGGTGAAACAAATGACAACGGCCAGCGCCTGATTGACTTTGCGCTGCAGCAGAAATCTAGTTATATGTTTATTCGATTTGCTTCTCACTTCGCCGCCTACAAAAAATGACATTATACACACCAAGGAGCAAATTTCAACTTGGATCATAACTTGATCAAATTAACTAATTGATGTCGTATGTCAAAGGCGTATTTGGCGAAGATCAATCCCTCTACAGAAATTCGACATTAAAATGTTCTAAATGGCATCTGCTCCCATCCTATCAGACACAAAGCTGAAAATAAGCAACAAGCTATGTGTAGAAGTAAAAGCGGCAATTAAGATCGTGACAGAACAGACTATCGGATATCGACCCCGGCGCAATAGAAGCGGTTGATCAGATGACTAATGCCAAAATTTTTGGACACGAAGGATCAGGCATACAAACAATATGTGGGTAGGAAAACCAAGATGAAGAGAGAGCATTACGAAAATCGCAGAAATAGCGAATAAGATAATTAAAATTAAGAAAAGAAACCACTGTGAAAATTGATTGATAAACATCGATGTAAGTCTAGTGAACAACAACACAAGACAAGCAAACAAAGTAGTGAAAGCCTGAAATGAGATTATCAGCCCAAGGCCATGCGCTGCTGTGATTACATCAAAAATATTATCGCTGATAAAAATAGGATTAAAGTAAGATAGGCATAATATTTCAAGCATCCACTTAATCCTCCAAGCAGCTCCAGAAGATCGAAGCCTATGTATATTTTCAGAGAGCTACTACTTGCCACATCAACTCTGGATAAAGTTTGTTTAACCATCAAAGCCCAAACGATAATAAATCGCCTCGTATCAATGAGATTCCAGTCGAACTCATTTAATTTAATTAATAGAGACATATTACCACTTTGTGCCGCATGCAAAAGGTTTTAGAGACAGTCAAATTGGACCATGCGCCAACAATATTATTGAGGTATATCAATATGGCTTTAAAGCAAGTATATCGACAAAATACTCATTTTGCACAGCCAAGTAGGCACTTGAGAAACGCTGAGAGTTCAGCATAGCTGTACACAAAATTTTTGTTGACTTTAAGCAAGCATACCAAATAATACTTTGCATATACCAGCTTACCGATACCTCTGAGACAAATATCGGATTAAAGCAGGGAGATCGATTGGCTTCATTGCTACTAAATTTTGCTCTGGAATATGTCATCGGAAAGCTACCTGTCGATACAAGAGGTGGGTTACGATGCAAGTCGGATTGTCACGGTCTTTAACAATTACCAAAGATCTTTTCCTGAAATTCGATATCAAAGATAAGCTAGTAATAGGGCTACAAATCAATAAAAAAAAAAAAACAAAATTCATGTCGCTTGGTTACTTTAGCACTATAACCTCTTTTAGGCCTTCGTTTAGAGATCATTGGAGTATCTCATTATATTGATTGTGTTTATTGCCACTCGAGAAAGTGATATGATCAGTATCATGCTTTGCTCGTTTGCCCGTCCATTCAGCTGTGATGCGTTCTGATTTAAAACCAGCACGTATTATAACTAAAAGGGCTTATAGTCCATCCGAAGGATTGCTTGAAACAAATTTCATTGTCACCAACTGGATTCGAACTAGAGACCTTCGGCTTATGCAATGAGCACTTTAACCACTACACTACGTGGAATGTAGAACTCAAGTCACAATCGGGGACAATTATCTAAATGATCACATTTGGCGATGAAAATATAAAAAATAAGGGCGAATTTGGTACCAAGATAACTGGAACCGGTAATGAAAGAGATGAAACAAATCGAAAAATTCAGCTTGCAAATAAACTATTTGATTCAGTTTGAACGATCTCGAAGACCAGCTGTATACGCAGGAAATCAAAGCTCCAAGCATGCAAATCTGTGATTGAACCCATGCTATGCTATGGGTGTGAACCATGGACCCTCACTCAAGCATCTGCAAATATATTGAACACCTTTGAGATGATCGGGAAAAAGCTAGATAGGGACCAACGGCAAGTTCGATACAACCATAATCTGTATGAAATATTTGACGAACCGTGGTAAGACTGCGGAGGCAGTAATACTCAAAAAGGTTTTCGTTAGGAGAACTGAAGGACTTAGGCCAATGGAGATATCGAGGAAACGCTGATCTCACTTGGTTGATGAAGACAGCTCATTGTTGTTCAGATTTTGAAATTGGAGAATAAGATGAAAGGATTGAAATACTTCTTACAGAAAGCGTAAGCCCAAAAAGGGCTGCAGTGCTATGAAGAAGAAGATATTGTCCACATTGCTTTAGAAATAACGATAGTATAACAATGTTAAAAACCATATCTAAAATTTTTATCAAAATTCTTACATTTACGTATTTCTAGGCTCTTAGTAAATGTACATCTCCCCAGTGTCACGTGTTTTTATCCTGAACGATGAATTTTCAATTGCCTGTAACTTAGCAATTTATAACTTGATCAGAATTAAATTATATGCTTGACATAAATTTAAGTGTGCTCTTATAAACCTTCGTAAAATGTACTTCCATGATTTTGTTCAGATTTTTCTGCCTAAGGGTATTCAATCATGAGGAAGGGATACACATTTTACGAATATTTCCCCTCACTCTGCTCCCATCAATGTAAATACTGCTAGTGAAAAGTCTATTTTGAAAAGTCAACATCAAGATTTTCATATTGTATATATTAGCTAAGTTTGGAAAAAGAAGTTTTTTTCGGAATTACTCATATATATATATATATAGAGAGATCTCTTTAAAGACCTAATAATTGTTTTTGTTTTTGTATTGAAACTTTTAGGAGGGCTCCATTTTTAACATACACACAAAATATCATCATTCCAGCTGATATGGCTAGTAGGAAGCTTTTCTGTGACATATGAAGAACACACGGAGTTGGGATGGGAAAAACCCGCACCAGTTTAACCGAAACAGGTTTCCTCCCAAAGTTTCTCCTCGTGGCTTAAGCCAGTTTTTTCCTTTCAAAACCAAGAACCAGATATAAAACTCGATACAAAGGAATAGTAAAATACTGAAGAGAAAAACGGGAAACAGTTGTTTCACCAACCCTACCTGGGCAGCATGAATAACTGCAGTCGCCCGACCAAACTAAATTTCTATGTTTGATTTGTTTTTAGTATTAGTTGTTTATATTTTGTTTTAATATGGAGGATTCTACGTAGGTTCTTCCATCCTCATACTGTGTATGAATGATTTAGCTTAACAGTAAGCTATTGGCTTGGATTCCAATACGTTAGTCTCTCGTTTTTAACACAAAGATGAGATATTCTTGGGTTCACTTTGATTCTTATAATTCAGTGAGTAAGAAATCGTAAAACCATTCACACCTAAAGTTAATCAATGAACATACATACTTCAGTTTTTTGGCAGTAAAAAACTGCCCGGTTAAACTGAAGATGAAAAGAACCGGAAAGCCGAAGAACTGGTTTTTTTTACCAAAACCTGCTATCCTTAACAAGGAGAGACAGGTCATGAAACTACTAGGCTTTTGTAAAATTAATTTGCAAAGCTTTTCAAAAGCTCGATTAGCCAGCAATCGAAATATGAAATTTGAACGACTACTTGTTTAGTACTTTAAATATAACCAGTGGCGTAGCTATACTTTTGAAGCCCTTGGCAAACTCATCAGATCGCACACTCTGCTCTCTTAACCTTTGAAAGGCAACAGTGATAAAGCGTCACATCACGGCTTGAGAAAAGTATTGTTTAATTATGTTGCAATAATTATCTCTTTCTATCGCTCCGGGCTTTCTCTAATTAAAGGGAATACGATCAGTCAAATAAGTGAACGTGTCGCGGCAGGTTGTTGTTTACTTTATAGTGGCATCGCTGAGGTAATTCAACACCCTTGTTGGTGTTTCCGCACATTTTTTTTTTATTTGAGTAAAAATGGCAATTTACTTGTAGATTTTAGGTGAAAAGGACTTTGCTTACGAAAGTCGAGATAAGAAATCTTTGAAAGACATGATTTTGTGATTATGCAGTCAGAACAAGATGCATTTAGCCCTGTGGTGATGATAATGGTGTCGACAAGAATGTTCCGTTAGCCCATTTACAAGCCGAAGTGCTATGAGGTAAGAATGCTTGGTCCTCAGTTGCACCATCATCAAGTTGAATAGTACGACGAAACATAGTGACTCTCCATCGAGTTACATGAGGCGCCACCCAAAATATTCAAACAAAAAGGATGCTTTAAAACATTTTTTCTGTGTGGTCTAGTGGTTAGAGCATGAAAACAGAAGCCGAAGATCCCAGGTTTAAATCTCGTTGGGAGCAACGTGATTTATTTCAGGGGATTTTTCGGACAGTCTACGAGTGTTCACTCAGTGGTGATATGTACTGATTTAATCAGATCATATCATAGCTGAGCAGGCACACGGAAACATGGTACTGACCAAACCAACTTCAAATCAAATACGGTCATGAAAATGAGATACTCTAACTATCTCTAAGCGAAGGCCCGAGAGGGGCTGTAGTGCTACAAAGAAGAAAACATTTTTTCCCCAGTCCATTATTAATTTGGTCGTTTTACGTTTAAATCAAGAAATCGAACGGTGTAAAAAGAAATATACGGATCAATACTGTGTACATACGTAAAACTAATAGCATAGATTAGGAAGCTTTTATAGATCAGCTTTACTTTTCGGCTGTAAATAAAGACAACAGAAAAAGCGCAAGGAATATATGGCTACCGTTTAGTGCTGCTATTTATAAATGCATTATGAATGTGATTTTTGCTAAATTATTTTCGTTTTGACGACAAGGACAACAGAAACATGAAAGATAAATTTAGATTTATCAGACAAACATGGTTCGTATTTATTGATAACTGTAAAGATTTATATGAACCTTGCTTTTTGTCACGATTGATGAACAACTTTTGAGTTTTTGGGAAAATGTCCTCTTTGTGCATTTAAAGCATCAAAACCAGACAAATATGGCCTTAAAAGGTAGCAATTACTGATGCCAAAACTGTTTATACGTTTGATGCTATCCCGCACATGCGCCGAGGAACGGTGGTAAAAACACTTTCAGATTATGCCAAAAAAACTATCTGAAAGCATTAAAGGGTCCTGGTGTTAAAGGTTGAAAGATTATCAGCCTAAAGCTTTGAGTATGCTTCGCGAAAATAAACGGGAAATTCTTACAGCTTTTTTGCCACTAGAAGTACGCCACCATTTACTTCTCAATTTGCTTTCGATAGAGAAAGACGCTGGTGTCTTTTAAATTACGGGAAAATAATCTGTTATCCTTTTATCCATAATGCATTATTACGCTAAAATAAATCTACAAACCAATAAGTTTTAAACAACATACGATTCTAACTCAACGAAAGGAGGAGTCGATACTTCCGATAAAGTGATGCATTGATATAGTTTGCCTGGAAGCACAAGGCGTTGGCAATTTCGATACTTCTACGGAATAGTTGATCAGACTGGCATGAATTTAATGCTGCTTAACGTTCACGTTAAGGATTCAGGTACTTTTATGGATAAATTCTTGAACAACTAAAGGGTTTTCCATTAAGGACATAATAATTTCTTCTTCTTCGTAGCAGTACAGCCCCTTTCGGGCCTTCGCTTCCTGCAAACAGCGCCTCTAACTGTCTCGGTCCGTTGACCGCGTCATCCAATTTCGAAATCCAAGCAGCGATGAACCGTCTTCGTCGACCGAGTCAGACCAGCATTCTCTCGGTTTTCCCACTGGCCACCGGCCTTCAGTTCTCCCTACGAATACCTTTTTGGGTATCCGTTGTTCGTCCATACGATTCATGTGCCCAGCCCATTACAGCTTCCGCAGTCTTACAATCGTTAAGACCTCCGGTTTGTCAAAAATTTCATACAGCTCATAGTTGTATCGAATTCGCCATTGGTCCCCGTCTAGCTTCGCTCCGATTATTCGCCTCAGGACCCGTCGCTCAAAGGCGTTTAATATATTTGCGGATGCTTGGGTTAGGGTCCATGTTTCACACTCATAGCATAACACAGGTCTTATCACAGATTTGAACACTTGGAGCTATGTTTTTCGGTGTATGCAGCTGGTCTTCAAGCTCATCAATACTGAAAAACTTTTAATAATAATAATCTATTAATAAAATACAGAAACATTTGAGACATATACTTCAAATTTATTGTCTAAAGTTGCTGACTTGTTCGCACAGACCAATTACTTGATATAGCTCCATAAAAAGGAATCCAATGGTGTTAGATCGCATGAACGAGGCGGCCATAAGAGCGGACTATTTCTCGAGATAACATGTGCACTGAGTTCGCGTTTCAATTAATCGATTGTGAGGCATGCTGTGTAGCTAGTGCGTCTTATTGAAATCACATATTGTTGATATGAAGTCAACATGATAGCGCTCTCCATTGATGGTAACATGACGGTCGTTTTCATCCACGAAAAAAACCGGCCCAATCATACATCCGGCATGAAAACCGCACTGAACAGTAACTTTTTGTGGATGCAACGGTATCTCAAGAAGCAGATGTGGGTTTATTACTGACGAATAATGTGTTTTTTTTTGTTAACCAAGCCATTGAGCCAGAAACGAGCTTCATCGCAGAAGATGATTTTTCGATGAAATTCTTCATTTTCTTTAAGCTTTACCAGAGCCCAATTGGAGAAGTTTCGGCGTTTCGAATGATCAAGTGGCTTTATTTTTTGAGACAATTTGATCTTGTAATCATGTAGGTCAAGTTATTTTCGCGAAATACGTCACAGCGTCGTTTGAACGATGCCTAATTCTTGAAAACGACGTGGAATTGAGTGATTTGGGTCATTTTGAATCGATACACTTACAGCTGCGATATATCTTTCGGTTCGAACGGTTTGACGCCTTTTTTGGCACCGGAAGTTCAATAGTAAAAATTTGGACCCAAACTTGTCCACTTTACTACGCACAGCCTGTTAGGTGGGACGGTTATTACGGCCGGAAATTGGAGTATGCGCTCTTAAAGTTGCGACCATCGACTCAGAATTTTGGCAGTAATTTTTAGTAATTTCCAAGCGTTGCTAGTTCATTAACTATTTCATGATAAAAATGTTGGCTTTAACAAACGTTTTGACATTGACAGTTGATTTAAAAAATTTTAAGGGTGCATTCATATAAAGATACGAAATCGTTATGTCCCTAATGCCAATTATAAATTCGCCATGTTGCATTACAAATTTGCCAAAAAATTAGAGTGTATGTGATGTTCTGAATAAGAAGCTGGAATTTTCTGACGGTGAACTCACAAAAGCAGGCAAGATATGTACTCTGCCTTAGAAAACGGCACAAAAAAGTTAAACCTTTTTATGTAAAGTGTCAGCATTCATACATTCAAATTTCAATAGCTGTCAAAATTAATGTGTTTTTTACTGAAGTTAATTTAATGTATCTTAAACTAAATGTCCATGTGGGGCTTTCAATCTCCCCATTGGACGCGTTCTTAGGTGGTGGATGGAGGGTGCCCCAGCCGGCCAACCTGCGGGTATGTGGAAAATAAAATACCACACGTGGCTCCAAAAACTGACTAAGTCAAGCCGCTGACTACGCCCCACTTAGAATTACTTATCATGTAACCAGGAAACAGCCTTGGATCGGATTGAATCAACCATAACGATCATAACAGTGTATAAAGGAATATTCTTTTAGAACTTGTAATGTTAGATCATTGAACAGACCAGATGCACTGCGACAACTTCTGGACGAAATAAAAAACTACAGAATCAACATTCTCGCAGTGCAAAAAACTAGATGGCACGGTGGATACTTATTTGACATGCAAATGTACACCGTATTTAAAAACGAAAAACTGCAAGGCAGTCAAGTGTTTGGAGTGGCTTTCATTATTGAGAACACATTTAAACAAATTATCACTGACTTCAAGCCCGTTGATGAAAATATCTGTGCGGTACGTATCAAGTGAAAATTCTTCAATGCATGGCTGGGCAACTATCACTCGCCTACAGAAGACAAGGAAGAGGAAACCAAACACGAATTTTATAGGACCCTGTAACACACTATCGATGCATTGCCGTCAAATGACATAATAATTGTTCTGGGTGACTTCAATGCACAAATGGGCCGAGAAACGGTATATGGAGAAACAGCTGGAGGACAAAGCCTCCATGCAGAGACTAGCGATAACGGACATCACTTGATAGGCTGCACTACTAGTAGAGGCTTCACAGTAGGCTCCACATGTTTAAGAGGACGTGGGCATCTCCAGATGGTCGCACATTCAACCAGACCGACGATGTTCTCATATAAAACGAGCGGCCACCAGCATTCTCGACACGCACTCGTTCTGCGGCGCTATCTGTGAATCGGACCACTGCCTTATTAAGGGTCAAGTTTCGATGCCGCATTTCGAAGAGTTGTAAACAAGGAGTATTAGCAGCTCTGACGTACCAGATACACAGGCTAAATGATAGCTCAGTAACATTCACATACATGCCAGCGCTGGAAAATTGCATCAACATACTCCCAGAGGTGGAAAAAGGAACGGTGACACAAAACCACGTGGAAGATAGTAAGAGATGTGGTAATAGAAGCGGTAGGATCTTCAAAAAATAAGACTTTTGGAGTTGATAGTATATGAGCAGAAGCGCTTCAAGGCGGGAACCCAATCAAAATAACCTTCTGTATCGACTAATATGCCGAATATGGTCAATAAAGCAGTTACCAGAGGACTGGAAAAAGAGTATAATATGTCCTGTGCATGAAAAGGGGGACAAATTAAAGCGGCATCACTCTACTATGCACGCCTTATAAAGTGCTCTCCAAAATTATCGAAAGAAAATTAAAGCCGTACCATCAAAGTATTGCAGGAGGGTATCAGGGAGACTTTCGAAGTGGATGGTCTACAATAGATCAAATATTCTCAGTAAAGTAGGTGCTCGAAAAATGCTGGGAATATAACATCGATGTGCACCAACTCTTTGTAGATTTCAAGCAAGCATACGACAGTGTCGACAGAAATACGCTGTACAAGATATTCCTTGACTTTGGCGGTCCAACAAAACCAGTCCGCATCGTTAAGCTTACGATACTGAAGACAGCGTCTCAGGTCAAGGTTAACGGTGAACTAACGGACAGCTTCATAATGGAATCAGGATAAAAAATGGAGATGGACTTGCCTTTATGCTCTTGAATGTTGTGCTAGAACACGTCATCAGCAAGACATCAGCTGAAACCTCGAGTACACTAATATTCAAGCCCACACAGTTTTTAGCATATGCTGATTATGTCAATTAAACACATGAAAACAATTTTTGCGCTAATGACTTTCTCCTGGTTTATAAAAAAGTTCTTAAGAGTAAATGAATTTATATCTTTATTATAGACGGTGGACTTTTCTAATTGCTGCATTACTTTTTCCTACGTCATTTGTTAATCGATAATTATTAGTTTATTTTCACTTCGATTACACACCATGGTCTAATCCATAAATCAAAATCTAATCATCTCTAAAAATAAAAAAAAAGATTAAACCACCGTTAAATTGCAGCTAATGAATATTTACTATACATTTTAAAATGGAAATTTATTCTAACACTACATTTTATGCCTTTTCCATGCATTATTTCATAACTATGTATATTTGCATGTAACACAATCCCATCACTGTCCACTGTGCTGGTTTTTTCGAGTTCAACAGAATTCGTTTTATAGTTTAGTTATTGTTGTTGCAATTTTAACTTAAACTCGATACATTTCATAGGGAAACGAACTAATTCGTAAGAACTATTTTAGCGTTTTATTTTCAAATGTATACTTTTTTTTATTTTATATTGCACAACTTTCAGGTCACTACCACTGGGAAAACGGGAATGATAGCACCACAAAAAGAGAACGGAAGAAATAAAAAATGAAAATAAAAAACAACAACGTAACATGAAAACAATGTATAGAACGAAATTTAATCCTTTACCATAGTGCACAACCATTGAGAATGTTTTCGTGTTTTTCCAAATTAAAATTTCACGGAATAATGAATGAATTGTTGAATTTTTCGTTCTTTTTGTGAGTTGTGCATAGAACATCCGTAAAGAGAAAGAAGTCCTTTCATGATTTTTTATGGTTTGTTGAATATTATTTTTTCCTGCGTAAGCATAAATCGAGTCGGGGTTTGCATTTTATTTGATTTTTGATACGTTTTATATTCGGGGGACCGAAATCATTCTCAATTTGATATTATTATATGCATTTTTTGGGGATTTTCCTGTCATTTTCAGTCAAAACAACAATCAATACGTTTTAAAACACTTATTTGCTGCAATGTTATATGGTAAATAAACTGCCACAAAAATTAAATTTTACAGATATTTAATGGAACAGTGTTCATTGGTCATTAATTTAAAGTATATGTTGTAACGATTGAGCGTCGCGAAGGCTTAATCTGCCGGATTTTCTGAATATAGTTCCAGTTCTAAGACGCTATAATCCCTTGTAAATTTATGGACCTTCAACATTCAGTTGTTTGGAGATATTTCACCTACAACCATTAAAATACACAGCAGCAATGTGCTAAAGTTGCTTGATGATTTTCTAGCAAGAATGGACTCAATGATTCCAATCTGGGAAAAGCCGAAAAAGTATCAGTGATGAAAACTCCTACATATAATAAATTTTTTCTGACAAAACAATTCTAGAAAACATAGTTTGGCAACAATAGAGCATTAAGATCGTTTAAGTACAATTGGTGCGTCGTACGCCTTTTCAAAATGTTAGTGAATTATTGTAGAAGATATTCAATAAATGCACCTTATGAATGAGGGATATTTTCTGGATCAGGTCGGCAGTGTATGTGATCTCTGACATGATACCCATCGGCTTTCTTGCCAGAGAGAGAGAGAGAGAGAGTAGGTTATAGGGAGGTGTTCACTGAGGAGGTTCCGCTCCCGCAGTGATTGGCAAAACTACTGGGGGACCGATACAAATGGAATATGATTTGATTCCATTATTTCATATCTGAAACCGAACCGTAGCTTAATCGCAGGCACGGTGAGACTGACTTCTACCTGACTTAGCAGTTAAGCGGGTACGGGTGTTTTCAGTCTTATCTGGGTAAGCTTGGTAAAACACGGTCTCCTGACTGCGTTTTTTGTACAAAAGTGGCTTAATGACGCGTACCACACTTTTTTTTGCCTGAAAAAATGGGACAGCTTGAATTGTGATCTCTTTATTGGACTTGAGGTCTTTCTCCAGAAAGTACTTGTATAATCGGAAGGATGCTTGGATCGCTTGACAAATAGAACCACGTGGCACATCCTGATAGATAAAAAGACCATCGTCCAGCGTCAGGAGGTGTCGAGGAACGATCTCTTATCTAGCAGCCCCATTTCATTGTTTTCTTTCCGTTGGAAAGAAGACTCTTGTCACCCAAAGTCATCTCACAACGTGGGAAAACGAAGTCCAGCCCAAAGTATAATATCAAATGGTGCCAAATTAGGTTTTCAGATTTACAGGGGGAGTACTCAAGAGGTTAAGATTAGGAAAATAATAAACTTTGTAAGTAAAGTTACATCTTCGTACTCCCCATAATAAGGTGCAGAAATGTACGCAGGAAAAATAAGTTTCTGTTTCACAAATCACTTATCAAACCTGTGTTATGCACGGATGTAACACTTGGTTTCGGATGATTCGAATAAGGCTCTGGACGTGTTCAAACATGCTCAGGAGGAGTGGAGACCTCTCTACAAAGATGAGTTTTATGATTTGTATGATAGCCCACCTGTGTCTGTATGCGTGTAGCTACACAAGTTATAATGGGCAGACCTCATACAAATATCGGAAGAGCTACGGCTACCTCGCAGACTGTTAAAGTGTAAAGCGCAAGCAGATCATCCAGTTGAAAAGCCGATGAAATGATGGAAGGACCTGATTAATGCTGTGAGCCAGGAGATATAAGCGAACGAGGTTTCAGAACCGCGACAATTGGAGGACTACACTACTGTGGGCAAAGACTTGGGTTGGACTATCATGCTATACGTAAAAGGTAACTAGAAGAAATTAATATAAGCTTAATCTACTTCGACCCTACCAAGCGGTTGTGCTTCGTTACATCCGTGATAATTGTCTCAAACTAGTGTAAGGTAGGAGGGAAGATAAAAGTCAAGTGAAACTGGATGTGAAACGTCCTGTGTTGTAACAGGTGCCGACTTGATGAAGAAGCGTAGCTTAAACTGGATTTGAGAGAATTTTGTAGTTTCTGATGTACCCAAGTGCTCAAGGATGTAGTATGCTTAGGGGAGAGCCCTGAGTACGACAAACCCACAGGAAAAGTTGAGGTTGGTTGGATAATGACCCGGATGGGAGAAATGAAACCGTTGAAAGGATGAGCGAATTTAGTAGTGAGGGTAAGTGAAGGACATGGAGGCGTGGTACCCAGAAGGGAGAATGGGAACTATACGAGCGGCATCAGCTTAGTAAGAAAAGTAAATGATGGACATAGAGCCGTTAGTGGATTATGGTCATGGGGCTGAAAGGATGAAACTAAAATAGGCAACTGGAAGAAATCTAGCTAAAAGGGGTGACGATGTACTTAGAATCATGATGGCCAAAAGGGAAAAATTGAGCTTCAAGAAAGGCGTCATAAACCTAGTGGTGAGGAAAAGTCAAAGATGTGAAAGCGTTGGTGGTGAGCTCGTAGGGCATGGTAGCCCGAAGGGTAAAGTCTAACTTGACAAACCGTGGAAGTCTGGTAGAGAGTGGAGATGATGAGCCTAGAAGCATGGTGGCCGGAATCGAAACGTAAAGTTGGCAAACGTCACAAGCTTAACTGAAAGAGGAAATTATGAATCTGGAAGGAATAATCGACCTGAGGAGGAATATTTGATTGGGCGTTGGGAGCCGTTGTCCCGTGCGACAAAAAAGTATTGCGAACATCAAGAGGAGTAAAGATCTTATAACATGTCTATTTTCTTCAGCACAATATAAATTTTGGTATATAATGATTCAAACACGGTAGTCAACTCACAGGGTGATTAGTCAAGACCTGAGGGAAACACTCAGAAAATAATAGTCTTTGCAAGAGAGCTGTTGCTACTTACCAGGGTACTGGAGCCATGTAGGACCTGACAATTAGACAAAGTGTTGCAAAAACCTCAGCAGAGCTTTGATCTGTACCACAAAATGGAAAGTGTTCTTTACAGATTAGTGTCAATCCTACACGGAGAGGAGCTAATCCTAAGTGAACCGAAATGGTTATGGTTAAAATGACTGGAAAGTAAATTTTGGAGTTCATGCCGTTTGTGTCGCGGGTATCTTGAACAGTGGAAAATGGTGACGCTATCCTCATTAAGGGGCATTCATTGGCTTATTCTACCGACCTTCGCCTATTGGTGATGATGGAGTTAGGTATATTTTCACCAAGAACGCAATGAAACAACGTCTTATTTTTCAACCTGTTTCATGCATCTTTGTGCCCAGAAATGATCCACCCGAATTAGAGTCAAAACCCTAAGCTCACAATAAAAGAACTGAACAATAATACTTTATGGTATATTCAACAGCCTAATGGGTATTGAAAGTGGTGAGCACACTGCTGGAAGCAGCAAATTTCATCAAAACGTGAGAATTACAAGTGGCCAAGTACAGGTATCCCCTAGCGGTGGCCCCCGAGAACGCCAACTTATAAGGTTTGCCGGGCACAGTTGGAACGGAGAAACATCTTGGCCGCAGCATATACCATTATCGATATCTGCTCCACTTTCAATGCAGTGAGGTTGCATTGAACATTTTGTTGTTATGGCATGTGTCTTTTTGTAGAGCCGGTAGGCGTTAAGAGCGGCTATAGACCAAAAGTCTAATAATAGAGAAGAAGATTATGAAAACACAGGTGGAGAGAATCACTGAAATATTGCCAAGGGCCAAATAATGTTAGCTCGTGTGGTGGGACTAGGCTGTTGTAGTGGTCATAAGAAAAAAAAAACGAAGAAGCGTCAGATGGAATTACTAATTGATGCGTCAGATACTGATGTAAAAAGAACTCATAGCAGCACCAAAGTGATCATTGAGACCGAAGAAGAATGGCTACTTTGATCTCCTGAGAAATGTGTGGAAACAAGAGGTTCGATTACTGGATCCATATTTTTTGAGGAGAATCGAAGCACTTGTATGCTTCCAGTAAGCTAATACACTTGGCAATAAAAAACCTAACTCCTAAGGAGACACGGGATCTGACCTGGTCATGAAACATCATATCGAGAAGCAGAGTTTAAGGTTTTGAAAGGAAGAATCCAATATTCTGTAACAAGATTGAGAAGACTGTGATTCAAAAGCTGAGAAAAAATGGCAAAAATTGGGAGAAGAGCAATCTTCCTGTATGCAAAAGCCAAACTACGCTCTGGCGACTGCACACGAGGCTACTGTTGTAAGCAAATAGAAACAGACGAAAGTAGACGCACTGGAAAAGCATCTTCTAGTAGCCTTCGTGGACCACACTAACGCTTGTGAAAGGATAGATTATCGATAAGAAAAATAAGGTGGTGAAAGATAGGTTATCCTTGATTGGTCAAAATCACCAGCTTGTGGATCTTCGTCTCATAAAATGCTATGAGATAGATAGAAACAAAAAAGCCTTGGGCAAAGAGGTATTCAAATGGGACCTAGAGAGAGAAGAACTTCGGGAGGCGACCAAGGATCTGTCCATGGGTATGGAAATAGACGAGGTCGAGAGCATTGACATAGCAGCCTTCAACATCACCACTGTCCCATGAGTGGAGCAAGCATATCACTTATCAGCCAAAATGAATAGGCTAAGGGTGATACAGCAGCTCCGGTTACACTATTATACACTTTTTAATGGAACAACTATGATATGGTGCTGATTCATGGCCCTTAAAAATAAAAGATTTAACGTCTTGTATACACAACAAAGTCATTTTTCAAGTGGAATGTCCGTAGACGTCTACCATTCTAGCAAAAAAAGGGTTTCAAAAACTTTCTTAAATTAATTCGGAAGAGATATGCGTTTACGTTTCTGCTTCATTGCACACGATCGGAAAGAGAAATTTTTAATGAGTATACTCAAACTATCCTATGAAAAGGCAAGTTGGATCTAACGGATATTGATGAGGCAATAACTACCATGACCGATTGAGTATCTGGGAGCTTGAAAACAAAAAATTAAAAAAATTTTCAGTGTAGCAAAAGTGCAACGATAGCTAGAAAGCATGGTCAATATTCATGGTTGGAGCCCTAAAGCAGTTTTGAAAGGAGCTTAGGAATACCAAGTTAAATGTCTGGAAGAAATTTTGGGGCCAAATCAAAAAGGTATATGAGGCTTCAAGACTGATTAAAGTAATTCCAACAATACCTTCTGGAAAATACAAATGGCTCTTGGACTAAATGCGACGAGGAAATATTGCAGCGGTCATTTCCTCGGCTATAGAACAGCAAAACCCGATGCATTTTAAGCAAAAAGTGAATTGCGAATCGAAATAGTTCCATATCTCACTATAAAAAATAAACTGATATGGGTTATTAGCCTCTTTGCACCATTCAAGTATCCAAAACTAGACGGAACTATACCAGCCATGTTAAAAAAAGCAAAAGATCTTGTTATTCTCTGGCTTAAAATGATTTTCAAGGGTTATTTCAGGCGTAAATATGTATCATAAGCTTTGGCAGAATCTCTAGTTGTATTTAACCTAAAAATCAGAAAAAGCGTTCACAAAGTCGTACAGATTACCGTTTACACTAAAAACCAGGAAAAGCAGTCATATAAGTCCTACAGACTACCGTCCAATTAGTCTGAAGCATATTGTGCTGAAAACTTAAAAGAGAGTTTTAGAGGCAACATAAGGGCAACTCATGACAAAAGACACATATCCAAAGTGCAACATACCTATACTAAAGGGAAATCTGTGGATTTAGTTTTTGGAATATTGAAAGATCTCTCCATCGTAAGCAGTATACTTTGGCAATAAGTGGAGGGAGCTGTTAATAATATGGTAATCGAGGCCATAGATAAGGGTTTTCAGGTTGCACATGTAAATGAAACTATTGGAGATCCGATCTCAACACTACCGAAAAGTAGGTACGTAGGCGCACTGCAGAGGGTACTGGTATCATCACTACAGTAGATATTAACTCTAGAGGACATCTTGTACAGTATGAAATTAACAGGAGTGGGGGTAGTGGCGTTAGCTGATGATGCGGTGTTACTAGCTTCAAGTAGATACCATACGGCAGCCTCAGAAAGCCCTTAGCTAACTCAAAGAGTGGTCAATGACAAGGGGACGTAGCATCAAAAGACTGAACTGGTATTTTTAAAACGAAAGATCAGCCTCCAGCTTTTGATCTGGCAAACGTGGTCGGGGCATACCTAACATAAACGAGTCATTCCGAATATCTTGTCATCATTCTAAAAAATAAGCTGTCACGGAAGCTTAGTAGGGAGGAATAATCCAAAATAGCAACGGTTGTTTTTTCCTCGTACAAGAAATTTTTCGGATGTAGGTAAGGCTTGAGATGATATGCCTCTTTGGGAAATTATGGCCTGGTTTATACGTTAAAAAAACAATTTACAGAGAAAAATCAGAGTAAAAACAAAGGCAAGCATATCTGAATGTGATAAAAGCTACTCGTTGCACATCCGTGGCTCTGCGTCTTAAAATAAGTCACAACCTATCCTAATGGGCACAGCAACATCGGCTTTCGATAGGTAACTGGAACTAATTATCGAGCCCAATGCATATTTTAAAATTCAAAGTAGCTGGATTTTCAGGGGTGACAACTGTCTATATACGTAGGTGGCTTTAAAATGGACGCCGATATAAATACAGTAGTGCACTCATCTGAATTGATAAGTAACACCAGTTTCAGACTACCTGACTATCACAATATTCTTCAAGCAGAGCCGTTCGTGATTCAAATGGCAGCGGAACTATCGCGCTCGGTGGAGACAGAAAACAAAAATCTAAGATACACTCAAATAGGCAATCTGCATTTTAATTTTGTACGATCAAACCAAAAACGATACAAAACTATCAAAAGACGCTGCAGACTCTCTGTGAGCATAGAAGGGTGGTAATCTACTGGAATCGAAGGTATGCACAAATCGTTACGAAGAAACAAGATAAGTTTGCGAGAAGGGTGTAAGCTTCCAGCAAGTTTTCATGACAGTACCAAAGGCTATATATATATATATATATATATATATATATATATATATATATATATATATATATATATATATATATATATATATAAATATATAATTGTAGACATCCTAAAGGAAAATCTGGCAGCCATATCTAAGCTTAAATGGGAGTGTTGAACTGCTTCAGTAATGAAAAATACCCTAAGGAAGGAATACAAGCGGGAGAAAACTTATTTTTCAAGGAGCTAGTGCACTGCTAGCAAGAATTAAAACTGGCCATTGTCTTGTATAGTAGATGTGCATGCCACCAGACTCTGAACTGTATCAAGTGACTTGTGCTGAAATTGTGGGCAACTAAAGGAAAAAGATATGTGAAGAGTCTCCTATGTCGTTGCCCGGAGGACATGTAAGGCCTGGAGAAGTAAGCTACAGTAATCTGAACGAGGAATTCGGTTCGATGATGAATAAAGACAGGTTAAATCCCGGGTTTGACTTTGTTTGATTAAGAAGATGCCACATGATAAGCTAAGCATATTATCAGATATATCTGCAGATGAATACAGTGGGTTGTAATTGACTGAACGATTTGGAACTACATAAAAATATGCAAATCATTAACACACAACCCGAACTCAGTACTGTGAAACAGGATCTTCCACGTCTGATAACGGAATTGACGTAATCACCATGCCGCCTGAATGGAGGTTGGGGGACAGGCTAACTACCCGTCCCTGGAAATCTCAAAATGTTTCGAAATCTACCGATGGGCCTCGGAATGGATTGGACTTACGGCAACGACCTCGCAATCGAAAAAAGGTCTATGGCATTAGATCCTGGAATGTCGGATCACTCAATTACCCTGGCACTGTTAAGGACTTTTAACAACAGGCCAGCCAATATAAATTAAAAATACTGGCAGTCCAGGAAACGAATTGAACTGGAAACGACATTCAAGACATGAGATCGCACACAATATTCAAAAGTGGGAAGCCTACTGGAAAATGAGAGTTCGGAGTGGCCTTCATTGTGAATAGGGAGTTCAAATCACACGTTATTTATTCCAAAGCAGTCAATGAACGGTTGTGTGCAATCCATATAAAAGCGAAACTTTTCAAAATCTGGCTGATAAATGTTCACGTCCCGAGCGAAGAAAATGATGAAGAAACGAAGGAAACGTTCTACAATTAGCTGGTTCTAAAATTACTGGTCGACTCATTGCCTACAAACGGCACATAAATAATGTTGGGTGATTTCAACGCTAAGGTTGGCAATGAGCTATTTCATTGGAGAACGACTGGAGGATATAGTCTTCACGATGAAACAAATGACAACGGCTAGCGCCTGATTGATTTTGCATGTAGCAGAAATCTAGTCATACGTTCGACTTGCTTCCTATATCGACGTATTCATAAAATGACCTGGGTATCACCAGATGGTAACACGCAAAACCAGATCGATCATGTTTTGATCCAACAACGTTGGTGCTCGAGTATACTTGACATTTCTACATACCGAGGAGCCAATTGTAACTCAGATCATTACTTGATCAAATTAATCTATCGATGTCGTATATGAAAGACATATCGGCAAGGACCAGCCTGCTAAAAAAATTTGACATCGGAAGGCTCCAAATGGCGTCTGTGGCGAAAAATTTCACGGAGACCCTCGACAACCAGCTGGCTTCCATCTTATCAGACACATCGTTAAAGACGAGCAACGAGCTTTGAATGGAAGTGAAAGCGGCTATTAAGACCCTGGCAGAACAGACGATCGGATATAAAGCCTCGCGCAACAGGAATGATTGGTTCGATGATGACTGCCAGAATGCGTTAGACAAAAAGAATCAGGCGTACAAAGAATACGTTGGTAGGAAAACCAGGACGAAGGGAGAACACTATGAAAGTCTCAGAAGAGTAGCAAATAAGATAATTAGGATTAAGAAAAGAAAATACTATGACGACCAATTGAGAAGTATTAATGAAAGCCAAGCGAGCAATAACACAAGACAGGCATACAAAGCAGTGAAAAGCCTGAAACGTGGTCATCAGTCCAAAACCACGCTCATCAAGCTACTCACAAAGTCATTCAGCATATTTGGCAACAAGAACATATGCCGAAAGAGTGGAGCCTATCAATTATATTCCCTATCCACAAAAAAATGACAAGCTACAGTGCGAAAATGATAGAAGCATATCACTTCTTTGTACGGCGTACAAAATATTTTCAAAAATCTTAGAAAATAAAATCGAATCATACGCCACTAGTATAATTGGGGAGTATCAAGGTGGTTTTAGAGTAGATAAATCAACGAAAGACCAATTGTTCACAGTCAAGCAGGTACTTGAAAGGTGCTGGGATTTCAACATAGACGTACACCAGATTTTCGTTGACTTTAAGCAAGCATACGACATTATTGATTGTAATGAACAGTATCAAATAATGCTTTGTTTTGGCATCCCAGCCAAATAAGTCCGTCTTACCAAAATGACAATGACGTCGACGATCTCCCACGTCCACATCAATAACCAACTCACCGATGCGTTTGACACAAAGTCGGACTAAAATAGGGAGATTGGCTTTTCAATTTCAATTTCAGTTTGGCTCTGGAGTACATCATTAGGAAGCTACATGTCGATATACAAGGTACATTACTATTCAAGTTGAACCAAGTAGTAGCCTATGTGGATGACATAAACATTTTGTCACGGTCATTAACAACTGCCAAAGAACTTTTCTTGAAACTCGACAGCGCAGCAAAACTAGTAGGGCTACAAATCAATGAAAATAAAACAAAGCTGATGACGCTGTCGATGAAAAATACCTCAAGTGTACAAAATATCACACTTGGCGAATACAGTATCAAAAATGTTAGGGAATTTGTGTATTTAGGCGCCAAAATAACGAAAACGGGCAATGAAAGAGACGAAATACGCCGAAGAATACAGCTCGCAAATAACATATTTTATTCAGTATTGACGATCTTACAGATCAGCTGCATATACAGGAAAACAAAGCTTCAAGTATACAAATCTGTGATAAAACCTGTGTTATGCATGTGAAACATGGACTCTAACCCAAGCATCCGGAAATATAGAGACTATTGACAATTGACCATATACTTGCAGTTAAAATTTTTAGAAAATCTTGAGAAATCTAATTTTGTTCAAATTTACATCGGCTACAAATAGAAAAACAATGGCATTGATAAAAGTGCATTATATAGCATGAAACAGAAAGTATTTGGCTAAAATTTGATGTCGGTAACAGAGGCTGATAGATGTTTACACAGATGACTCTAAAATAGAATAGGTTTTGATGTACGAGTACATTTGCACTTGTTTAACATTATAATAAACATCATTTATATTTTTCAAGTGGAATACTTGCAATGGCAGTGGGCTATAGTGCTGAATATAAACTACAAAAAACAGTATCCAAAACAGCTTGGATAGCTAGCTATTAAGGTACTGAAGAATTGCCAAAAATTTCTGCATGGCTTTTGTGATAGTAAACGCATAGATGTCTTCTACGTTGCAGGATATACTAGTATAATAGGCGCGTAACAACGCTTACGAAATGGAGTACGAGATTCAAGCAACTCTTAGCGTAAAGCATACGCTAGTATCAATCAAGATTTCTGAGCGTACTGGATGGACTACTGAAGTAAGGTACTGCATTACAATAAGATCTTTTAGTTCACAATATCCTCAGATGGGTTCAAAATGAATCAAGAATCGCACAAAATTAATGTTCCAGAAAAAAAGAAAAGTTTACTGCTCTGGGCCTAAGTGTATATGAGGCTCAAGCTGCCACAATAACCGAACGTACCCTAATTTGGTATACCCAATAGTCTGCAAGAGTAAGATAATCAGTACAACAGCAGCTTTTAGAGTAGGAACAAAAAGGATGGTTGGATTGACAAAGCAATGAAAAAAAAGCTAATCGAAAAGAAATACATTACTAAATATCGCCCGGTTCCTCAAATTAAAGATCCCTTTCAGATAAATTTAACACTGTTCCATTGAATTCTGTAAAATATCTAGAAAAACATGTCATTTTCATTCAAATCTACCATTGGAATAGCAACTTTTAAAAGCGTTAGAATTATGATTTGAATATTTAATAATTAAAATTAATGCCAATTAAATCTATATTCCAATCGTAAATGTTATCAACTAAGTTCTATCTTTGAACATTCCTTCATTTCAATAATAATAAGGATTATATATATTTATAATAATATATCAATTCAATAATCGGCTCATCTTGCTTCGCTATTCAATATAAATATGTATGTATATATAAAATACGATAATTACGTTAAATTTCACTTAAACAAAATATATATTATGCAATATGCATGTGATTTGTATTTATTTATCAAATTGATTAGTTAAATAAATTTGGGCACCTTAAAACCATCATAGGTCCAACTGCCTAATTTCAAAACGCATGTTTGTACGTCATATGGAAAATATTCAACATCTATTGAACACGATGATTTATAAACGGCTGGTGGTTGCCATATGACTAGACCGTTGTGGTAAACTGTCGCTTTTGTCATAAGTGTTACTTCATAATGGCCATCGGCGCTGAAAATACACATGGGTTTGGTGTTTCTTTGAAAATTCTGTGCTTCTCGTTGTTTTTTTTGCATATTTTTTTATTATATATTTCCTTTCCTATTTTGATCCTAACATTCCTTATAGTATAACTATTTTATAAGGTTATTTTATATTTTTTAGGTAGCTCATTGTGTTTTAATCAATTGTAAATTAACTATTAAAAGATACAATAGGAACATAAATATTGGTAATATATTTCGTGTACTTTTAGTTCAATACCATATAACAAGAGGATATTTGGATGAATTTAAACACAAAACCTTTAAAATAAATTCTCTCCATGCCCGGTCCCTATGAATTACAATTGAAAATTACTATTGCTTGGCAGAAAAATTTTGTCTACAGGTACAATTTTGGGAAATCTTTACCCAGAGAAAAAGATTTTACTTAAAAGCTAGCAACTACTGTTCTGTACCAGTATGTGATGATTACATCAGCTGTGCTAAGGTACCTCAAACATTTCATAGATCCAAACTATCTTTGTTTTAGAATGGATATTCAGAAATGAAAACTATACAAAAATATCTAGTGGATGATTTTGCCTATCACATTAATGCATTTCTCTATAGCTTTATCACATTTGGCTTGGTGAGTTGGCTGACTGATATTGAAATTTTAATGATCAATTTAGCATATGAGTGAAATACACCAAGCATAAAGTAGTTGACTGAGCAGTGCCTTCATTAATTGCTGAATCAAAGGGTAAGCGTGTAGTCAGCTTTTCTTCAAGCAAAATTTTAGATTTTGACTGTAGAGAGCAGGATGGTTTAGTGATCAGAAATACACCCTAAAAAAATTAAAATATTTTCAATTTCAGTTGACTAAAAGATTTACGAGTCTGATATTCTTGGATTTTCTCTTAAGTTTAAGATAATAGCCCCAAATCGGTTGCCGTGCAAATCAATTGCTATCTCTAAGTGGGGAAATTCTTTTAGACGTAGGACCTGGATTTGGTTGCCAATCACGAAGGTAAAAATTGGTTAGCTGCTTCTGGATGTATGTATCAACAGTCCAGATGTACTAATGGATGACTGGAAAGTTCTCAAGGCTTAGGGACCTCAACAATTCAACTGCACGTGCCTTATACTCATAAATGGGGCAGGTCAAGAGGCTTTTAAGAGGGAAGAGCTATGTTTATGGTATGGTGTAAACCAAGCGAACTTAAAATTTATTAAATTTATTGTATTACCCCAAAAGGTCAAAATCAAATTTAGTCAACAAGCGAGTTGCTGGAGGAGTCGAGGATTTACAAAAATCCACGTACTAATACTGAAGCCATGCAGATTCACTTACAGCTATCCAAAGGTATGTGTTCCGTGTGGGGCATTCGGTACCCCATCAAATGCGTCCTCAGGAGATAAGTAGAGGGTGCCATAAATGGCTAGCCAGCGAGTATGTCATTGAACAGACCAGGTGCATTGTGATCACTTCTGCATGAAATAAAAAAATATAGAATCAACATCCTCGCAGCGCAAGAAACGAGATGGCAAGCTGAAGACACATTTGATACGCCAATGCACACCGGGTTTAAAAATGGAAAATTGTACGAAAGCCGTGAATTTGGAGTAGTTTTCATAGTTGACTGTACATTTCAACAAATTATCACCGACTTCAAGCTCGTCAATGAAAAGATCTGATCGATTTGTATCAAGACCGAATTCTTTAATATCTGGGTGGTCAAAGTGCCATGCGCCTACATAATACAAGGAGGATGCAATTAAGGATGAATTTCACAGCACGCTGGAACGCGTCGGTGCATTGCCTTTGAATGACATTAAAATTATTTTGGGTAAATTTAATGCAAAAACTGGCCAAGAAACGGCGTATAGTGGAATAGCCGGAGCGCACAGCGAAGACCACCAACAATGGAAAACGCTTGATAGACTTCGCAGAGAAAGCTGCCCTGTAAGCTCCACATAAATCCCCCATCGAGACAATCACTAGAGAATTTGGACATTCTCAGACGCTCGAACATTCAATCAGATCGACCATGATCCCATACAAAAACAAGGGGCCACAAGCATTCTCGATAAGTGCTCATTCCGCAGCGCAGTCTGTAATTCGGAGGACTACCTTATGAGAATCGAGTTCTGATGCCGCATTTCCAAGAGCTGTATACAAGTAACATTATTTACTCCAAGCTACCAGATACATAAGCTAAATGATAGCTCAGTAATGTCCATATAGATGTCATATCTCCACAGGCAGTTACCGAGGAATAGCGAAAAAGTATAATATGCCCTGTACACAACAAGGGGGCATGTAAGGTGTGAAAATTAAAGAGGCATCGCTTTACTATGTATATCTTATTAGGTGCTCTCTGAAATCATAGAAAGAAAACTAAAGCCGTTCTATGAAAGGATTATGGGTGAGTTTCAGGGAGGCTTTTGCACCGGTCAGTCTACAATAGACCAAATATTCTTAGTTTAGCGGATACTTGAAAAGTGCTGAGAATATAACATCGATGAGCACAAACTCTTGGGCTCCAAGCAAACATACGATGACGTCGACAGAATACTCTGACTTTGGCGTCCCCAACAAACAAATCCGCATAGTTAAAGTCAAGATGCTAAATATAAAGTCCCAGGACAAGGTAAACGGGAAACTAACCGACAGCTTCATAATGAAATCAGGCTTCAAACAAGGGGATGCGCTAGCCCCAATGCTCTTTAATATTATGCTGGCAAACTTTATCAGGACGACATCTGTTGAGACCTCTGGTATATTATTGTAATATTCAAGGCCTCATAATTGGTGCCATACGCTAATCATTGAATTTCAGATGCGAAAGAAGTATTTCTGAGTCAAAAATCGAATGCTAACTAGTTTTCAGTTTATTATGAAAAAAAAACACAAGAGCCATCAAGACACCCAAAAAAATTAAATAGAGGAAGTTACTCAGGGGTTGAGAGCTTAAATATGAGCAAATCCCAATTTTGACATGTAAACGATTGCAAAGCCGCACTTCAACAAAACTTATAGTCTCATGTTCAGTAAAACATGGCCAGTAGTCTACGATACCTGTATTGTGGGAAAATGGGGGTCTTGTGAAGCTAGAAAAATCTTTGATTTCCTCTACAAAAATAGTATTGGCAACTTTTATAAGACTTCATAAGACTGAAAAAAAATCAGGGAAGACAGGGTTGGGTGAATAACTGTCATTATATAAAAATCCTAGATAATTTAGCTACATTAACTAGTCCCTCTTTTCTAGGAAAATTAGACGGAACTCAAACACGTTTAGAGGCCTGCAAAACAATAGACATAGAGGGAACTTTCAATTGCATCCAAACTAGAGCCTCTCGCTCACGAAAAAATGAAGCGACGCCAAAGTAATTTTTTAGCTGCAATGCTGTAAACAAGGGCATCTAGTTGAAGATAGCTAGGACATTTGTAATGGAAAATGTTCTGTTGGTATTAAAGAAGAAGGAGGTTATATATTTCGATGACCTGGTAGTTTTGATGTTGGATATCTTCTTTTCTGTGATCAGAGATATTATAAAATACGCAGAATGATGCTCAGCTTTAAAACCAAATTTCTGGCTCTAGCTTTCCCTTGCTTAGTGATCACCAGCCCTTGCTATTCTCAATCGCCAAGTATTTTGGAACTATTTTAGATTCAAAGCTCATCTAGAGTACAAACATAGAAAATCGTATCAAGAAGGCAAGTGTTGCCAGGTGCCTTTATGGCAAAGTCTTTGGGACAAAGTGACGTTCACAGCGAAAGATGATTAAATAGATGTACACAACCATAGTATGCTCAATCTTCATTTCTAGTCTCTAGTTTGGTGGCCTAGTGTAAGTGAACACTGTAGAACAATAAATCTCACAAAAATGCTAAGAACAGTACCTTTAGGAGAAATGGGTGCCTTTTGCTCAATTTCAACGATACTTTACATTATTTTCCCAATCTTTTTCCCATTGGCTTTTAAACATTGGCCCACGAAGTGAGGGAAACTGGGTGTTATCAGCCAAATTATACGGCCAAAGTACTATTCCAGGCTTCCTGCCAAATAAAATGATCAGAACGGCAACTGATCCTTAAACTAAGCCTATGAGTCCTATTGCGTTGTGTTTCCTACCTAGTTGACCGGAGTGATCAGAATATGTTGGAGGACTTCGACGCACAAATCTAAACCAGTAATACTTTGAAAGTATGCAAAGTTTCTTAATGTCTCCAAAAACTTTCATTTCACTGACAATGCCAGCATACTCGTAGTAAATTCACATAGTATCCACAGCTCCTATTTGTTGTGTGCTGCACAGGTTCTGAATTTCCTCAGGGGCCTGATAACTTTGCTGGGCCGTACATGTTCAGATATATTGTTTATGTTAGGGTTTATGTAGACAGCAGCTGTGTGCACTCGTCAATTAGCGATGTAAATTGATTGTTGCGTCAATGACCAGGCGCTGCCTACGTGGCTGCTAACACCAATTACATAGTGAAACCCTGCTACCTGCTGTTGAGTACGTTGTGAACGCTGTTTGGTTTTCTTTGCAGCCTAGGTTGACTGTGGGTACTATGTGAGTATACTTTGAATGCCAATGTTTTCCAGCAGAAGATGCTGGACATACAAGAAATATGTGGTATACTGAAGAATTAAACTTGCACATATAGTAAAGAGCTTTGCTGTCGGCTTGGATAACCTATCTCTGGGGCAATAGTATTAAGGATACTTGAACTCCATGTGCAGTCAGTTTACAGTGAGCCACTTCCATATTGTAGGATTGATTTACTGCAGCAAATCAAAATAACCTATTCGTAAATCTTGCAAAGTAATATTTAGAGTCATGAATGTTCATAAAAGCTATTAACCAATTGGAAGCCATGAAACAAAGCTGGAAATCACATGCTACATAAACTTTCTTAGTTATAAAGTCATAAATAAGGAGAAAATAAGCCAACTTGCCTAGTAATTATTTGACATAAACTAGAGTTAAATAACAAACAATATGTAGTGCATTCTTTGATGATTTAGCTATTAGCCCTTGTAAAAGCATCGGGTTGATCTTAGTACCCAGAATATTATCCGACGAGCAGTTTCCAGAGGGCTGGCAAAGAACTATAATATGTCCTGTACAAGCTCAGTTGTGTAAATTATTGAGGCATAGCTTTGATGCCAGATCTGGATGGAGGTGATTGTTAACACTCTTTTTGAAATTGCTGCTTTCAAAAGAATAATAACTATCCAATTTTCTTTTTGGAGAGGCTAACTAGTTCCCGAAGAATGCACTAGCTATTACAATATTTGCTGCCTGACTCTAGCTTACAGAGCAAGTTTCCTTAATTTCCTTCTTGTGTATGACCTTATAACTAAGAAAATATGTGCAGTATGTAATGTCCGCCCTTGCTGCATGGTTTTCAATTAGTAAATGGTTTTTACTAATAGGCATGACTCTTAATATTACTTTGCAAGATTCACAGATAAGTTGTATTGATCTGCTAGAGTAAATCATTCCAGAGAAGCCTCATTCCAAACTGACAGCACACAGAGTCTAACTTTTCCTAATAGTATTGTACCAGCTTGGATGAGATGATAACCGAGCTAATGACACTGATAAGAGATAGGTTATCCAAGCAGATAGCAATGCTCTTTCCTGTATGTGCAAGTTTATTTCTTCAGTATACCACATGTTCCTTGAATGGCCGTGACCCTCTCCTAGAGTATGCTCACATAGTATATAAACTTAAACTTGGCTCCGAAGAAAACCAAACAGCGTCCACCATGTGCTCAGCAGCAGGTAGTAGGATTTTTCTACGCAAATGGTGTTAGCAAGCACGCAGACAGCGGCTTAACATTTGCGCAACAATCAATTTACATCGCTAAATCTAATGGTACACGCAGTTACTGACTGCACAAACGCTAATCAGAGTAGGTCTAGCCCGGCAAAGCTACCAGGCCCCTGGGAAAATTTAGTAACTTAGGAGAACAGAGTAAATAGAAGCTGTGAAAACTATATGAATGTACTATGCTGGCATTGTCAGCGAGGGGAAAGCTTTTGGAGACATCAAGAATCTTGCTCCCACTTTGTATTCCACTTTTGAACTATCATTGGTTTAGATTTGTGTGTTGATGTCCTCCAACATATTCCAATCACTCCAGTCGACTCTGAGTTGGAAGTGCATCCCAAACTGCTTCATAGACTTAATTTAGGGACCAGTTGCCGTCCTGATCTTTTTATCTGGCAAGAAGCCTGGAATAGTATTGTGGCGGTATATTTTTGCTGATAACGTTCAGACTTCCTCGCATTGAGCGCACTTTGTGTGCCAATGTTTAAAATTTCAACAAAACCTGACCGTAAGGGACCTGAAAAGTGTAGATAATATGACTAGAAGAGGCGCCGAAAAAACGAGAATGGGTGCCACATATGTGCCTTAAATAAAGCACGTCACTTCTTTCTTCCCATTCTAACGTTCAGAGTCCCGCATTTACAAATTCCTAATCAAACCTGTGCTATTATATAGAAGTGAAACACGGACTCTGAGGAGCGAATCTAAAAAGGTAGCGGATATGTTTAAACGCAATGTGCTCCAAAAATATACGGCCCCATGAAGCAAGCAACAAAGCGAAGACTACGCTAAAAGGAGGAGTTAATGAATTGTTTGACCGACCACTTGTATTGGCCTGCGTAAAGTTATATAAATTACAATGAGTATGCTATATAGAACAAATGGAAGTTAACCGACTACCCTAAGGAGCATTAAAGGGAAGAGCGCAATGTAGACGTCCAGCAAGGAGACCGAGGACTCAATGGCAAGATACGATAAAAGTTGACAGCAGATCGTTTCTGGGAGTGATCACGTTCCGAATGACATCGCAAAACCATGGTGATTAGAGGAAATTAATTCTGCAGGCCAAGGCCTGATAAGGACCATCGTGCCATAGATAATGATGATTTTTGAAGTAAATTAGAACTTCTTTAACATTTAACCTAATGCTTCATATAAAGTTTAATCTAAATCAGCTGTATATTTTTTATAGCAACTCATCTGTATCCGTTTGCATAAAACAACGAATACAGTTATAGATGGGGAGCTATAAGCAGGACCTGTAGAAAGAACTTAAGAATACCAGCTTCCCTGGCATAGAGTAGAGTGTAAGCAAAATCTACCATTGGCAAAGCAAGATGTTGACAGCAGATCCCTACCTGGGACTTCAAATGGTCGAACGAGGTCGTAAAACCATGATGATTGGGAGCAATTACTATGGTAAGAAGGGCAAATTAACGTGAAGGCATGAAGCATTTTATGTTGTCTCATATATTAAAGAATATCGTGGGCTCATCTCTCCCAGGTAGTGACGGTTCTCGATAATTTTTAGATGATATTGTCCTAATAACAAATACTTTTATACTTTAAAGAAATCAGTACACATCACAATTGTTCAAGAGCTATGGATGAGGAAAATATGAAGTGGACATGCATGGCACAATAATCTTCCATGATGAAGATCTGATTGGCCATGGGCCTACTTGTTAGCCCCTACAAATGTCGAAAAAAACTCTCTCTTGAGAAATTTCACTAACCAAGACACTATCACATTGAAGATATCGAATAAAAAAGATATGGGTTGGTACAACATGATTTTTGTTACAGCTTACCTTTCATATGGCATGAAATACTGAAGGACGGGGTAGGTTACGCTGGGTTTGTTGGCATTGACTTGATAACATATGTAGAGCAGCAGCAACTCCAATAGTCGAGGTGAACAGCTAGTGGACTTTAAAACGTTCAGTGGACTGACAATTTTGAACAGACTTCGAACATATTTATGTCACGTTCAACAGACGGGAAATGATAGACATCACTTTAGCTATGCCGAGGATGGAAGAGGCAGCACAGGGCTGGTAGATTTTGAAAAAAACTACACTTTCTGATCATAGATATCCTAAGTTTTATATTAGTGCATGGATTCAGGAACTTTATAAAAGCGGACAGAAAGGCGTATTTGTTAAGAGTGGAAGCAGAATCATCCATAGCCAAAACTAGACAAATGCTCAAAAAAAGTGCTGAAGACTCCAATGAAATTCTAAAACGCTACATAAAAGCCACTTGTCCATGGAACTCAAGCTTAAACAGACCAAAGGTTTTATTTTTTAACTATGAGCTGAACTATGTGCTATGATTCAGAACTCCACTGAAACGTTGCTAAAGAGATCGCTGCAAGTATGTCCAGAAATTGACTGGTAGGACTATAGTAGCCCGCGAGGCAAGTTTAAGAGGAAAATAAGAGACTCTAAGTAGTCCCCTTCTATAAAGTTTTGTGGGGATACTGTGTAGATGAAAAAGACCCGAGCATTTGCAAAGCCCTCAATGAAGACTATACTATTACGCAAAACTCGATTAAGAAACCTGGTTTTACCTTCATATAGTCAAATCTGAGCACACTAAAAGCTTTAATGAAGACCCACATTGGATATAATGAGTTCATTTATCAGGAACCCTCCACCAACATGCTCATTCTCTCCAAGGAAGAGGAGCAGGAAAGAGAAGCTGGAACTTGGCATGGCAAAATGTTGCATTGAACGAAACGTAACATGCGCTACGCTCCATCGATAAATTTAGTTCAGCAGGCTTTGATCGCATTCTTCCTGCTACAATCAAGGGGAAATCCAACAAGTTGATGCTGTCACTGAGGAAAGTTTAGCACTAGCATACACAATTACATCTTGGCAGGTAGTCAAGGTTGTCTTTATTCCAAAATTGAGAATATGTGACTACTCTGAGCATAAAAACTTCAATCGAATCAGTCTTACTTCGTTATCACTTAAGGTACTGTGATAGCTTGTAGACTTACACAGAAGAAGTACGATACTGAAAACACTGGATGACATGGTCGGGCTTACCACAAGAAAGTATCCTAGGGCTCTTTGCAGGAACAGCAAAGTGCTCTAAACATGCTGCAGCAATGGAATCAAGAACAAAGGTTGCCAGTTAATCTCCATAAATTCATCATAGTTTTCTTTACGAGGAAAAGACAAACTGATGCGCAAATTTTATACCTGGATGGTGTCACTACGTAGCTCCAATCAGAAGTCAAATATCTTATTGAGCCAAGTGGTAGCCTATGCAGGTTACATCAATATTTTATCACGGTTCTTAACAACTACCAAAGAACTTTGCCAGGAACTTGACAGCAAAGCGAAACTAGTAGGTCTATAAATCAATGAGAATATAACAAAGCTAAAGATGCAGTCCAGGAAAAATACTTCAAATATACAAATTGTCACGACAACAGAATCGAATTAGTGGGCAAATTTGTGTATTTAATCACCAAACTAATATAGCTTACAAAAAAAAAATTTTTAATTCAGTTTTGATCATCTTGAAGACCAGCTGTACATCCAAGTGCAAAAATCTGTAATAAAACCAAGTCATGTGTGGTTAACATGGAGCTTAACCCAACCACTCAGAAACAGGTTGAACATCTTCGAGAGATGCGTTCTAAGGTACTTGAATTATCGTAGTGAAGCTAGACGGGGACCAATGGCAAATTCGATACAACCATCCGCTGTATGAAATGTTTGAAGAGCTGGAGGTGTCAACGCTTGGAAGCCTGTGGAAACTGCATTGGGCTAGCCTCGTGACCATATGGAAAAACAACAGATACTCGAAAAAATATTCGTTAGGTAAACCGAAAGGTAGAGACCAGCTTCGAAACTGAGGGAATCCTCGTCGGGTTTCGAAATCAGAGGGCGCGGTCAATATATCAAGGTAGCTGTAGGTATTTTTTGCAGGACGGAAAGGACCGAGAGGGGCTACAGTACAAGGAAGAAGAAGACGTTTATTGAGGAACTATTGTATGCAAGTTGTCAAGAGCTCAGAACGTTCTAAAGACCGAAGCCCGGCCAGACATTTTTTGAAGCGAAATGAGCTTACATATTTGAATGTATCTAAAATAAGTAGCCTCTAGAAAGGGGAAATAAAGTTTTAAATTGTTAAAATTTAAATACATCTGTACGCAGTAATATTTGAAAATATTATTTAGTCCAATCAAAAGATAACAAGTAAAGGAATAAAGACCAAATCATTCAATAATGATTCTTTAAACCTAATTAAATATGAACATTACCAAATAGCAAGTGTTGAAGCACTATCCGTAAATCTGCGTGTTAATTATTTCTAATTTAAATAAATGTAGTGCCAGCATTATTGCAAAAAGATTTTTTTAGTTTCCCATACATAGTTCCATAGTTTTGCTACGTTCACATTGCATTTGCGGAGAATACTTGGGCGATTTGCAGATAGGTATGCTAATATTGAATTACATAAAAAAATCATTATTGAATGATTTAGTTCTTCATTCATTTTCTTCTCACATTATAATTTGACTAGCTAGTATTTTCGAATTAAACAGTGTATAGATATATTCGAATTTTAACAGCATAAAACTATACTTTTTCATTTTGGAGACAAAGAATAAGCCAATTTTGTTTCAAATAATGTCTGGCGAGATTTCGGTCTACAGAACTTCCGAATTGATTTATTTATTGTCAAACAATACCTTACAGACTAGGGCCCAATTACAAGTGTACGTAAAACAATAAGATCAATAAACAATAATTATACATAGTTTATTATAATTTATATTACAGTACATTTTTGAATCTCAAAACCGATTGCGGAATAGGACCGAGCTCCAAAAAATTGTGCGTTCTTGGTAAGCAAACCATGGCTGAGTTGAATCTTACTATTTGCAAATGCTACTCTAAAAATTTCCGACAATCGAGTTTGTTTAGCTGCATTCTGAACCTGTATGCAATTAACCAGTTGCAAATCTATGTGATGATGGTAAAGTTTAAAAAGTAGACACTTATCTAGATATGTACAGCGAAAGTTTAACGTTGGTAATTGGAGTAAGGTAAGAAGATCTTCATAGGATTGGTAAGGTAAATTGAAATTATTCAACAAAATTCTGGTAAACCGCCTCTGGACAGATTCAATAGTGGCTGTAAGGTAGCCTTGATGCGTGACCATACCTGTTAGCAAAATTCGAGGATACAGCGGACGAGTGTGACAAACAAGTGAACTGCTACTTGAATAAGTTCAGAAACGTTTTCTAACACTTTAATCTGTTAGATATGAACACTTTGAGGTCGTTTTAGATTAATGAAATAAAAATTAAAATTCCCTTATTGACCACAAATATTGATTTAGAATAAAAAAACCAAGAGTTTGATGGTAAGAAAACGATTTTTTATTCTAAAACATGTATGTGTTTTAGAATAAAAAATCGTTTTCTTACCATCAAACTCTTGGTTTTTTTTATTCTAAATCAATATTTGTGGTCAATAGGGGAATTTTAATTTTTATTTCATTAATCTGCTACTTGAACATTATGAAAGGTTTTTACATGGCGCAGTATGAAACCAGACATTTTGAAAGCTTTGTTTGTTGGATATGAAGATCAAACCTAAGGCTAGAGTCAAAGAAAACTCCAAGATCCTATATTTGAGTAGCACTAGCTAGCACCTCTGAATCAATTGAATATGTGAATAAGATGGTACATTTTTCAATTGTGAATGACATTATGCGTCATTTAGGGATGTTTAAATGAAGATGGTGTAAACGGCACCAATCACTTATAATATTAAGGTCGTTTGATAAATCAAAGCAGTCTTGTGAGCTATCAACTCTTCTGTATAGTTGCAGATCGTCTGCATAAAGTAATGATGGTGAAATTAAACGTGAAGGCAGCTCATTGATAAATATATTAAATAATTAAGAGCAAAGTATAGAATACTTGCATGAAATAGTTCTCCAATAAGAATAAATAAATTTCATTGTCAGTTTTTGGGCATATTTTGAACCTCATATCTACCAAAGGTCCCTGATATGAAGGTTTGTAACTTATTTACAGTATTAATAACAATGTACGTTAAAAAAAACAGTTTTTATATATTTATCTTCACTTACGTCCACGGGTGCAGGTTCTTCGTTTTTTTCAAAGAAAATTTTACCTCAAATCGTGTCCGTTTGGTCATATAAAATATGTTCCCAAATAACCTGTATCAATTTCAGCATTTATAAAAGGACGTATCTTAAGTCACTTTTTGGCACTTTTAGAACCTCATATCTGCCGAGGGTCGCTCAGTTCAAAGTTGAAGACTTCCAGAAACTCTTATTTACAGTAGTGAAAATAGGATTTTAAATTTCAGCCTTTAAACCACTGCCGGCTCTCACTCTATAAGAGCTAATATCTCATATTTCTAGGCATGAAGGCTCTTCCACTTTTCATGAGTTCATGAAAACTAAAGATAAGGACCAAGCACCGAACATTCAGTAGAGCATACTGAGTGTTCGGTGCTTGGTCTAATTGAAAGCTACTCACAAAAAAATTAATGTTCAATGGGAAGCTTCAAAAGACCTTTCTGAAATTTAATAATATGAATGTGGGCCAAAATACAAACCCCATGAGAATCAAGTTGAAACCGATACAACTTAAATCGGAAAGAATATGGGATATTTGCATAAACCTTTTTAAAACTTACAGTGACAAAAAGTATATCATGATAGGATAAACGAGGCTCAATAAAATTAATCAAGAAATAGACTAATACTTGTTTTTGTTGTGTGGAGAAAAAAGGTGAATTCATTCCAATGAGAGGCTAAACAAATGTTTGGTACTGGATATTTAATTTACCAAAATTATCAGAAGTTAATATGGGTTTTCGGTTCCCATTGGGCACGTCCTCAGGTAGCGGATAGAAGGTGCCTTAACCAGCTATTTGGCGGGTATGTGGGAAATAATATACCACTTGTGGACCAACAACCGACTATGTCGAAGCGCTGACAGCGCTCTATTTAGTGTTTAGGAGCCAGGAAAATAGCCTTGGATCGGATTTTATGTACGGCAACGACTATTGCAACATATAAAGGATAATTCTTTTGAAACTTGGAATGTTAGATCTTCGAGCAGACCAGATGCACTGCGACAACTTCTGTATGAAATAAAGAAATATAAAATCAATATCCTCACAGTGCGAGAAACCAGATGGTACGGTCAAAATATATTTGACATGCGAACGCACACCGTGTTTAAAAGTGGAAAACTGCAATGAAGCCATGAGTTTGGATGGGCTTTCATTGCTGACAGCACACTTAAACAAATGATTACCGACTTCAAGGTCATTAAAGAAAGGCTCTGAGCGATTCGTATTAAGACCAAATTCTTTAATGTGTGGTTGGTCAACTGTCACACGCCCACAGAAAAGAAGGAAGAGGTAATCAAGGGCAAATTTTATATCAACCTGAAATGCACTTTTGATGCATTGCGATTCAGTGACGTTAAAATTGTTCTGGGTGATTTCAATGCAAAAATCGGCCAAGAAACGGCACGGAGAGGAAAAACCAGAGGATACAACCTCCATAGAGACCAGTGACAACGGTGACCGACCGATAGATTTCGCTACTGTGAGAGGCTTCACAGTAAGCTCCACACGCTTTCCGCATCGAGACATCCATGAGAGAACGTGGGCATCCCCAAACGGTCGCACATTCAACCACATCGATCATGTTTTCATATAAAAATGAGCGGCCACCAGCATTCTCGATATGCGCTCATTCCGCGGCACTGTCTGTGATTCGGACCACTACCTTATAAGGGTCAAGTTCCATTGTCGCATCTCCAAGAGCTGTAAACAAGGATCATCAGTTACTCCAAGGTACCAGATACACAAACTGAATGATAGCCCCGTAACGTCCACATACATGCCAGCGCTAGTAAATCGCATCAATATATCCCCGCAGGCGGGAAAAAGTAATGATGACAACAAAACCACGTGGAAGACAGTTGGAGATCCGGTAATAGAAGCAGCCGAGGAAGTCTTGGGCACCAGCCAAAGAAAATAAGGAATGGTTAGTACGACATAGCATGCAAGGAAACGATTAGAAAAAGGAACCAAGCGCACAAAGAATACATCCACAGACCAACTCGCATCAAAGAAGAAAAATTAAAGTCATTCGTTATCAAGCTAAAAAGAAATTGCCAAAGAAAGAAACGAATGATCCTCAACACCAAAATTCAACAGATGAACGAAAACATGACCTTCATGAAGTCAGATTGGCATATTTTTCTACCAAAAAATGAAAAGATGGCTTCAATGCACTAAGAAGTCTTTGCAAAAATATACAAGGACCAATCAGAAGCTTCCCAATCGAAATCAAAAACAGATGGTTCGGGATCTCAGAAAAAATAAAGCTACTTGAGAAGATGGAATACCAGCAGGCCGACTACAGGGTCCCCATCTAAATAGCCTTCTGCACAGACTAATATGCAGAATATGGTCAGATGAGCAGTCATCAAATGATTGGCGACAAAGTATAATATGTCCTGGACACGAAAAGGGGACAAATTAAGTAGTGAAATTTATGGAGGCATTGCTTTAGTGTGATGTCTTACAAAGTGCTCTCGAACATCATAGAAAAAAATTAAAGCCGTACTATGAAAATATTATAGAAGAGTATCATGAAGACTTTTCAAGTGGACGGACTACAATGGACCAAATATTCTCAGTAAAGTAAGTGCTCGAAAAAAAGCAAGCATATGACATTGTCGAGAGGAATGCATTGTACAAGATAATGTTTGACTTTGGCGTCCCAATAAAACTAGTCCGCATGGTCAAGGGCACGATGCTTAGGACGGAGTCCCAGGTCAAGGTAAACGGTAAACGAACGGACAGCTTTACAGCTTAAAACAAGGAGGTGAACTTGCTTCGATGCTCTTTAATATTGCGCTGGAATACGTCATCAGCAAGACATAAGCTGAAACCTCGAGTGCACTTATGTTCAAACCCATACAGTTAGTATAATATGCAGATTATGTCAATATTATGGCACGTTCAATCTTAGATGGCAGAGGAGCATTTTTGACCCTAAAATTTAACGCGAACCCAATTAGCCTACGAGTTCATTAAACTAAAACTAAATTCATGACTCAAACGAGGAAGAAGATTCCAGTTCAATAAAACCTGACCGTAAGCGACTACAGAATTAAGAGTGTGGATAATTTTGTGTTTTTTTCGAGCCAAGTTGAATAGAAGAGGCACAGACTCCGTACTTCCCATTCTGAGGCTCAGAGTGTTGAACAGGCGAAATCAGCTCCGTAAAACACTAGTCAGACCGGTGTTGTTCTATGGAAGTGAAACGCGGATCCTGACGAGTGAGTCCGAAAAGGCAGTGGACGTATTTGAACGCAAAGTGCTCCGGAAAATCGATGGCCCAGTGAAACAAGGAACAGAGTGGAGACTACGTTACAACGATGAATTGTATGAAATAATTAACGATCCACCTGTTTTCTCTTCAGTAAAGTTACGTGAATTGTTATCCAAAAGAACATTGACGAGTAAAGTACAATCTGGACGTTCAGCAGCAAGACCGAAGGTTTAGTGGGAAGACACAATAGAAGCCGACAACAGCTCCTTGTTGGCAATAAACAACTGGCGGACAAGGTCGCAGAACCGTGATGATTGGAGTAAATTTATCCTGGAGGCCAAGGTCCGGCTTGGACTGTTGCGTCAGAAATGATGATGTTAAAAAGATTAAAGTAAGCATTGCGTTTTCTCTAAATCAACCATCCTCCTTCGGGTATTATAAATTTACATATTTTACTTGTTTAATTGTGGCGTAAAATAAGTATTTATATGTTACTGACAAATTTCAATGATTGCTAGGTTATTGGGCAATTTGAGCTGCTCCATTCAAAGTTTTCATTTTGTCTTTGTTAATTCTGAGCTCTACAGTATCTATTATATAGCATTCAGACAATGCAAAGACCATTTGTTGGATTACCTTTGAGAGACGGGTCCTGAGGCGTATAATCAGAGCAAAGCCAAACAAGGACCATTGAAGAATTAGATACAATCTGGTGCTGCGTGAAATTTTTGACGAGTCTTACAACCGATTGTGGAAGCTGTAATGGGTTGCCCACGTGAATCTTATGGACCATCAACGTATACCCAACATGTCCCAGGTCGAGGTAAACGGTGAACTGACGGACAGCTTTATAGCTTAAAACAAGGGGATGGACTTGCCCCGATGCTCTTTGATATTGCGCGTCTTCAGCAAGATATCAGCTGAAACCTCGAGTACACTAATGTTCAAACCCATACAGTTGGTACAATATGCTGATTATGTCAATACTATGGCACGTTCAATCTTATATGCCAAAGGAGCATTTCTGGCCCTAAAATTTCAACGGATACCCAAAAAGGTTGTTGAGATAAATATTTTGTTGAACTAGGATAAATATTTTGCAATCCCATAATCGTGCATACTCACCAACGGGATGGTAAGAAACGATCCATTACCACGCAATTGTCAAAATTTCTGTTATTTTTATCAGACTCTATGAATTATTTCTATGTTAAGATAAATTAAGGCTCTTATGATTCAAAATAATAAAATTTCATCCTATAGGATGTTTAGGCACTATCAAAAAAAGGAGTAAGTATTCAGTTGCAGAATAAGTCAAATTAAATTAACGAAGCTAGTTTTAGCATAACTGATAGGAAGGAATGCAGTTAAACTCACAGATGACCTGAGAAATATTTTAACAGCATTTAATTTGATTGATAAATCTTGCTCATGACATTAATTTTATTTTATCGTGTTAATTCAATATTTTACCTTAATATCCGTTTGCTTGGTTGTGAGTAAAAGTGTCCTTAAACGATACTACTTTTATTTTCATCGATGTCTGTTAGCACAATGAACTACCTTATACCTTTTTAATTATGCTTTTCTTGTTAAATTTATTATCAACTTTATAGCTATCACCGAAAAATATAATTCTTAATTAAAAAAATACTTTGTTTCAACGATTTGAAATTCCTGCGTTCCTTTACTAATTTTTTTCGTATATTTCATTACTTTTAAACATTTACAGATTTCTTCACATAAATTTTAATTAACATTTTCAGTATCTACAAAATTATCCAAATATCTTGATAGCAATTCATTGTTAAATATATTTACATTTGATGTGATGATTTTTATAGAACCAAATCCTACCTGAAGAAAATAACTCTACGTATGAGAACTGGATGCTTTTTTACAAAATGTATTTAGCAATATGACAATAGTTTGAATTTCACTTTTTCTACTTTCGACAAATGGGGGTAAATAGGGAAGTTTGTTGCGGCGTAACAAGTCAATAAGAAAGTTAAATTAAAGAATAAATTGAGAAAATTATAATACTATGTATGCAAGTATACAAAGATGAACTAAATGTGGAACATGACAATATTTGCTACAGACGTGATAAAAATTTAACATCTGATAATAAAGATTAAAAAGAAAATTTTGATAAACTTGAAAAACGAGGTAATTTTTTCTTCGTCCGTTAAATTTGACCATAATTATTATCATCATCATCAATACATTGCCACTCACAGACGAAAGCAACTGTAAGTTATGAAGTAAATTTATATATCTGTGTAGCTTTAAAAAAGATTTTGTTTTGGTGAAAATACAAACATTTGCATAGAAATTGTTTTGTTTGAGTTTATGGTAAGGCAACAGAACTTTCTGATTACAATGAATAATCCATCATATTGAACAAATAGTGAAAACGCGCAAGAACGGCACCGAAGCTAAAGATTGGAAATGTGAACGAATTTTCGCGAAGCTGCCGTTAATCTTCGAAAATCCCGGTTTCTTCGTTATCGCTTTGCAGCATTTTCTGTTTGTGTACTGGACTTTGTCATCACGCTCAGAAAGACACTGGCAAACTTTTTTGACAAATTTTCTGTGAAGTTTTCTTCTCCGTAATCAAAAGTCCTGTGTGCCTTTCATACTGATTCAACTTGGGAAAAACAAACTTCTAACTTGGTAAATTTGTTTAGATTACTTGGTGCTTTAACTTGAGCGAATGAAATAAAATTTAAGTTTGTTTCCCTAAAAATTTGATAGTTTTTGTCATTCGTTAAAAATGCATTTAAGATGTTTGTTATGATAAATTTGACAAAAATTGAAAATCAACCAAAAACAAAAGAAGAAAGAGATTGTACGGGTCTGTATAAAGTAGAAGATTAGCATTTTTTCGTTTGTGTTTGATTTTCTTCTGATTTTATTGTGTGATTTTGTAGTGGGTTTCTTTTTCTTCTTTGCGAGGATGACAAATAGCTGTTTAATAGACCTACCTTGAAGCCGTCATACGTCCAACTGCCAAACTTCAAAACACATGTTTGTTCGTCAAATGGAAAATATTCTACATCTATTTCACAGGATGATTTATAAATTGCTGGTGGTTTCCATTCGACTAATCCTTCCGAGTAAATAGTTGCTTTCGTTGCTAGCGTCACTTCGAAGTTACCATCCGCACTACAGTTTTATTCATATATGATTTCATTGGTTTTTTTCTTTTCTTTTGTTTTAGGTTTTTAAGGAAATTTTTTAAACATTATACACTGTCAAATTCAACTAATATTTTGTTTTATTTGATCTGAATGTCTAATAAAATTTTCTACTTAATTGTAACTTAATGAAGAGTTTGTTTCTTGAAAAGCTTTGAAGCACTTTATAATTTCTTCTAGTCATTGATACTCAAAAATTTATTAATTTTCAGATAAAGTTAGACTTTAAATAATGTAAGGAATATATTCACAGTAAATCAAAATGATTAAATGAGCTAGCTTTTTTCTTGTGTGTGATTCTAGGAAAAGTTTGATAATTTTAAAATGCCCTTCAGTACCTCAATAAACCTGACATAACCGTGATTTTTTTCCTCTTCTACACAAGTCAATGTTGATTATGGAATTTTATGACTGGATATAAAAAATACTCGTAAAGACAATTCATTTGACATGCAAATGAGTACTTTAGTAAATGGAAAGCATTGTAAGAGATGAAGTATTTTTAAGCACATCATTATGGCTACTTATTATCGTAGATTGACTTACGCTTGATGTTACTGAAATTTTCCACTGAATAAGTCTGACTCATTGCCTTCAGGATGTACATCTTATTTTTTAACTGCGTATCATGAGGCATTCGTTACCATTAGCAGCAATCTCTGTAAGCAGCTTTCACCGTAGCTTTCTATTTATGATGGTTTACTTTGCATTCTTACTGCATTCTTATCTCCTTAGTAATAGGAACAGAAAATGTATCTTTAAATACAATATAAAATAAAGTTTTATGAATAAGTAGTTCATTGGATCAAGTCAATTTTTTCCTCTTAGGCGGAATTCCGGTCGACAGGAATGGGAACAGAAATTGAATCGTTCAATCAACATAAAATAAAGTTTTATAAATGGGTATTTCATTGCATTAAAGCCATTTTTCCCCGCAGGGGGAATTCCGGTCAACAGGAATACTTTTGGAGGCTAGCATTCACTTCGTTGGGCACAAGGGTATGATGGTCGCCGTGAGGTTCATCATGGGATGACAGCTAATGACCCTGACTGAATCTGGACTACCCTTTGGACAATGAACTGGAAATTATGCTTCAGGCTTGCGGAAGTGATGGTTTGGACCCAGTTGCTTTGCACGGTAGCACCGAGGTAACTCTCGTGCGTCCCGGTAAAGATTTTGTAGGCCCCGAAGTACGTTGGAAGTTCGCACCATCGGGTTAGTGGTATAAGTACAGTTGAGACGGACCCCCGATCAGCGCTGGTCTGGCTCCAAGAACTTATCCCCATAAGGTTTTGTGCCTAGCCTCGCAGGGCCTCCCTGCTCTGCAAAGATAACCATGGGTCCAAAAAACGACTACACACAGGAACAGTTTGAGCAAAGACCCAATTAAAATGGAGAATTCTCAACTAGAAACTTAAAAATAGATCAGCCAAAATATTATAAAAAAAATCAGTAAAAATATCAACAACGATGACAGAACTAACACTTACAACCACTATGTTAATAGCACATTGAGAATGGTACTCATGACGACAAAAACTACCACGAATACAATGACAATAAAGATGAACGAAAAGCGGAGAACAACGGACAGCCTTGTCCGAACAGAAACTCCTGCGGTCCTTAGTAGTAGGCACTGCTCGTGAAACCTCAAGATGGCCGATCCATTGCGGAGTCCCTGCGCGATATCAGAGTAAATGTAAGGCACAAAGACACCAACACTGCTATTAAAATAGTAAGACAAATTCAGTCGTGCCACATACTGGTCGAATTTGGAGGAGAGTCCGACAATTAAGAAGTGTTAAGCGCAACTGTAACCACGCTTGATCCAATGGTAAAAATTAAAATAAGAAGAATTGAGTGCGTTACGAGCCACGCCAAAGAAGGAGAGGCCATCAAAAGCAAGCCACCTAGTGTGGATAGGATCAAAGCAAGATTGACACCAGAAAACCATGGTAGAATGCATCACCATCATTGACTTGACCGACAAGAATGCCGAACAATTTCTGAATAAGAGCATATCAAGAATAGGGTGGGAAATGGTGGTCTGACTCGGTCGACGAAGATAGTTCATTGCTGCTCATATTTCAAAATTGGAGGACGCGGTCAATGGACCGAGACAGTTGGAGGCGCTAGTTGCAGGAAGCGAAGGCCCGGAAGGGGCTGTAGTGTTAAGAAGAAGAAGAAGAATAATAGGGTAGATCATTCCCAGGATACGGCAAAGAGCAGCGTCTCCTCAATGCTTCAAACTGATTGAATATTGTCACACCGCACAAATATGCAGGGTCTCAATAGGGGTCCTCTATGCTACAAATGTGGTGAAGTAGGACATGAAGGAAAAAATTATACGAGAGAGACACACTGTATCCTTTGCAAGGATTCTGATTCAAGATCAAATTATAGAATCGGGAAAATGTTGGGTTTTCCAGGCAGCTCTAGCCCTAGCTTCGATGCTCCATATCCTGCAGGGAAACCTACACAACAGTTCTACTACCTGAAAGCTGCTTGAACAGTTGAGTACATGAAAGCTACTGAATGAGCAACACCACGGTAAAAGTGCTGCATCATGGTATCCTGGTCATCAGTTATTTTCAGGCGGCGGACTGTGGATAAGGGGATGATTTTGTGTGGGTCTGGTGCTCAGATACCTATTTCTTTAGTATGTACTGAACGCCAAATCAACTGATATCATATTTTCAAGCTAAACATAATAGTTTGAAGGGCGCTGTCTGAAATGCAGATGGCAATTCGCTCGTTGGATGGAGACTTCAACGCTAAAACAATCAAATAGAGTATGCCCTTAATAGATCCATAGTGAAAATAAATCATAGAAATGGTGGCCAGGATTGCATTTGTCATGCTAAACGCCGGAAATACTTGGACTTTCCACCGTACTGACTGTGAAGGAACCATACCGGATATGGCATTTACCTCGAAGTCCTCAGTATAGAGGAAACACAATTGGCTACAAGCTAGTTATCCGGAAGTTTGGTGCCACACAAAGGCTTTGCCTACATAACGCGATACAGATGAATAAGATAGTGTGAGCATTTGACACTATCCACAGTGGTACAATAATCGAGTTTCCACTCTTCACACAGCGCAAAAAAAAGGCAGTGCTATCATTGAAAACATGGAAGGCTACCGGCCTAATTGGTGTTCTAGCTCGGCCGTTGCAACTTTACAACCACTATCGGCCTAACTTGCTGCTCAGCACATTCAACGCTTGCCTGCGAGATGGGGGTTTTTTCGATACGATTTAAGGTGGCAAGGCTCATGTTGATCAGTAAGGGGAAGGGAAGTTCTGGATTGCCAACTGTGCCCATTATGCATGCTAGATATGGCTGAAAAAGTGGTGGAAAAACTCACAAAGAAAGATCCACTGGTACAATTCATGCTACTGAGGACTTGTCTCCTCAACAATATGGCTTTAGTGCAGGTTGTTTTACCATTGATGCAATTGTAGACGTGGTGAGCGTGATTCAAACAGCAAAGATATATAGTCGCACCAAGCGGCGGATCATTCTGTTGGTAACACTCAACGTTAAGAATGCCTTGAACTCCGCTAGAGATGGGTGAATCTTTTGCATACATTGAAAAGTTCAAATCCCTGAGTAGCTGAGGCGGCTTTTGAGGGTATATTTGAAAGAAAGAAGTCTGCTTTATGACATAATACAGAGCCAATAGATGGATGAAAGCTACCTACTTTCTTAATTCTTGATCTAGACCTATAGAACGTGTCTTACAACGAACTACTGAGATGTGAAATGCCAACCATTGTGGCTGAATGCACCGTTGAAGAAGCACAAATTAGGCTAGGCATCCTCATGCGTCAAGTGAGAGACACGATGGCTGCTCACAGATCCATTGCAGCACTGGCAAAAAACGAAGCGGTCATCTTAAAAAAAAGGAAATCCATAGGGTAAGGATGCTTAGTGTTGAACACATTTATTGAATTGAAGCCAGCAGTAAAGTGCCTCGGATTACCGATCGAACCAAAGATTAGTTTTTCTGAGAAAATCAGAGCAACGACTGAGAAGGCTGCTTCAGGCGTATTGGCTCTAAGTCAACTTGAAGGGATCTAGCCCATCAAGTAAACGCCTTTTGATAAGTGGCGAAAGGTCAGTGCTACTGTTTGGAGCAGAAATATAAGGCGTAGCTCTCAGTAAGGAGGTGTACCGAAAACAATTGGCACAAGTACAGACAAGAGGTGCATTTAGGATTGCATCTTCGTATCCGACCGTTATAAGGGGCATGATCCTGCCACTCTCCTTGCTAGAGAGTGCCGCGCTATTTACATGCACCAAATCAAGGGCACGATGGAGACAATTGCCTGTGAGGAAAGACAGTGATCACTCAACGATTGCTAGTAATCTTGGGTTAATTGCACGAAAGGAAGGTAAACTGCGTGGCTTATCTCAGATCTGAGACCATGGCTCAATCGAAGGCATGGTGAGACTGACTTCTTCCTGACCCAGATTTTGTGCAGACATGAATGTTTTTAGTCTTAGCCTACACCACAGTTCAACCGTTCAAAACCTGCTTGAGAAGTTTGCGAGGGATGGAAAAGCTGACGTTTTACTGCTGAGTGAGTAAAACCAGGATAAAAGTTCTGCATTGTAGTATTCTGATGAAACTGGTAGCGCCGCCATCTGGGTTAGGAACAGTGATTTCAAGGTGGAGAGCTGTGGACAGGGGGGATGGTTTTGTGTGGGTTCGGTGATCAGGGCCACCTTCTTTAGTATGAACCTAACGTTGAACGAGCCAATGTCATCTTTCCAAGCCAAGTTTAATGCTTTGGAGGGTGTTGTCTCGAACGCAGATGATATCATGCTCGTTGGGGGAGACTTCGGCGCTAAAGCAATCGAATGGGCATGCCTTTAACAGGTTCGCAGGGAAAACGAATCCTAAAAATGGCAGCCAGGATTGCGCTTACTATACTGAACCCCGGAAATATACCGACTTTGTGCCACATTCGTTGCGAAATGTCCATACTGGGCATGACATTCGCCTCGGAGTCCTTAGTATAGAGGATACACAATTGGAGATCAGTGATCATCATTATATTCTGCTTGAGATCTATGATGTTTTCTCCCAATATCTGTGCTCCCGATCTTCTATGATTGGGTAAATCATCAGGAGGATGGACGAAGAGAGGTTAATTGAGGTGCTCATGGCAAGCGCTGCACTGCAGTGTGATTCACTGGGGACAGAAGAGCTGGCAACTCAAGATGTGGTAAACTCAACTATGAGCATCATTACGACTACTTCCAAGGCTTCTATGCCCCGTCGAAAACCCCGGCACGGCAAGCCCCCAGTGTACTGGAAGTCGACAAAAATCACTGAAAAGTGAAGAAAATGTCATAAGCTACGGAGTGAGGCTCAACGGCCATGAAAGCATGACGAGGCACGCACCCGGGTTGCAGCATATAAATTGGCCAGGAAATGCCTTCGCAAATTGATGAACAACAGCAAAGCTTGCTGCTAGCAAGATCTAGTGCACAATGTGAACAAAGATCTGTGGGGACTTGACTACAAGCTAATTATGCGGATTCTTGGTGCCCTACGGTCGCCTTGCATACATAAAGCAGAAAAGGTGGACGAGGTAGTGGGGGCACTCTTTCTCGCCAAACCCGTCCATATTAACGGTACCCACAGTGAAACAGGATCAAGTGCCCTTCCTTGATACAGTCGAAACTGGAAAAAGCAGTCCTATCATGGAAAGCGAGGAAGGCTCCAGGTTCACATGGTATTCCAGTCGACTTGCTGCTGAGCACATTCAACGGGACGGAGTTGTCCCCTGTACGATTGAAGGTAGCGAGGCTCATGCTGATCAACAAGGGGAGCGGTAATTCCGGATCGCCGTATGCATGCCGCCCGTTATGAATGTGAGACATAGCTGGAAATGTGCCACAGAAACTCATCAAGGGTAGACACTTTGTCACTATTGCTTAGAGTAAAAATGATCAGTATTGGAGGTTTACTAATCAAATCAAAGCCTGTGGCGAGATACATGTGACTACTGATCGACTCGAGGACGAGTTTCTCTGAGCAGATCAGGGCAACGACTGAGAAGGCTGCTTCGGGCGTACTGGCTCTGAGTCGACTTATGGCCAACATGAGGGGACCCAAGTCATCAAGAAAACGCCCCTTGATAAATGCTGTAGGGTCTCTGTTACTGTACGGAGCAGAAGTTTGGGTACAAAGAAAAAGAAAACTGAGGATTGCATTCCTATATCTGTTAGTCTCTGACTCGACGGTAAGAGTTATTGGAGGCGTGGTACCTGTTGCTCTCCTTGCTAGAGAGACACGATTTTTACCTACGTCAAAGAAAGATGCGATGGAAATGTTTGCCCGAGAGGAATGGCCGCCTTCACTCAACGATTGACAGCAGTTTTGGATGAGCTGCACGAAGGGCAGGTGGACTGCGCGCCTCACCTTGGATCTAAGACCGTGGTTATATCGAAGGTATGGTGAGATTGGATTCTATCTGACCCAGCTTGAGGATGTTTTCAGTTTTACCTGCGTATAATTGGTAAATCACAGTCCCCGGACTGTTAGTTTTGCCTACAAGGAATGGTCTGGATGACTGGGAAGATCCATTATACATATTCACATGTATGCATGAACACGTACTTTTACCATTTAATCTTCTTCAATATATTGTCACTCACTTAAGTACTATCTATGGTCAATACCAGTGAAATTGGGGATAGTTGGCTCACTTGAAATAATTTGAGATAGTTAGACCATATCAATTTTGCTTTCACGTAAATGGAAATGTTACAATTTTTTTAATCAAATGAAGCATATAAAAATATTTTAAATGCATATAAATACCCTGGGAAGCTTTAATTTTTATCTATTATAGAGAAACGCCAATTTTCTATACAAAGAAGGCACTTCTGGTTGAGGAGAATGGTCTGAAGAACATTTGCAGAGTAAGCTGCATACGTAAAAAAAAAAATTGGACTTAATGCTTTCAAGGAGGCCTTAAATCACAGATTGTTAACAAATGTTCTATGAGTAAAAACTATTGCTCTTAATGAAGAATGTCTTAGAAGAAAATGATCTCCTAGATAAATCTCATAAAGTCTTGATGAAACAGGTTTGCAATTGAGCAATAAACCTTAAAAGTAGTTACCTTGAAACGTTCAAACAATGTGAACCCTATTACTTCGGGGGAAAACGGTAAAAAAATATGAAGGTGGTCTGATAAGTACTTAGCCTTACCACCTAATGGCACCACTATCGCAAGACAGATTCACTATCATGACGGCTACTGTCAAAATTGCAGCTGAATCGGACTCATAGTTTTATTTTGATCGCGTGTGGAAGCGGGTGTATCCGCGAGCTCTAGGAAAATGGAGAAAGAGCAATATCGGGTTTGTTTTTGGAAGGTAAATTGCACAGCGAAATCAAAGAGCGCTTGAATGCTGTCTACAGTGATTCTGTTCCTGCAATGGCGACCGTAAAAAAAAAATAGTTCAACGAGTTTCAACGTAGTCACACATCGGTTTTTTGATGAGCCACGCCCAGGTGCCCTGAAAACGGCTGATGTAACTAAAATCCACAAGCTCGTATCAGCAGACTGCCGATTGAAGATGCGCGATATAGCTGAGACAGTAGGCATTTCAAAAACTACCCAGGCCGTATCCTTTATGAAATTTTGGAATGTAAAAGCTGCTGCTGCGATGATTGCCACGTTTGCTCACTCCAGACAAAAAACGTAACCGAGAGACTACTTCAAAGTAGTGTTTGAAGCTGTTTAAGCACAACCTGAAAGAGTTTCTGCATCGTTTTGTGACCGTCGACAAAACATGGCTTTATTGGTATACACCAAGTGGACATCACCCGATAAACATGCTTCAAAGAAGAGGAAGACTGTCGTATCGGCCGGAAAAGTGATGGCCACCATTTTTTTGGGATTGGGCACAACAGTCACAGGACTTTTTTTGCCGAATGATTGAGCTGATTTGATGCCAAATTGCAGAAAAAAAGCCCAATTTAGCATGGAAAAAGTGCTCTTCCACCATGACAACGCACCGGCTCACACTTTTCTGTTGCTACGGCAAAATTGGTCGAATTGGGCTACAAACTGCTACCCCATCCATCGTATTCTCTAGATTGGCCCCGTATGACTTATTTTTGCTTTCAAACTTGAAATAGTCACTCACCGACTAGAACTTTGAGTCGAATGGGGAGATCATCGCCACCACGGAGGCCTACTTTGCAGACCTTGAGAAAACGCATTTTTCAGACTGGTTAAGGCAGTTGGAGTATCACTGGGTCAAATGTATCGAACTAAGAGGAGTTTATGTTGAGAAATAAATTGCCCGTTTTCCAAAATTTTCATTTTTCTTTTGCAGGCTTAGAACATATTGGACCACCCTCGTATCTACAATATATTTATATGCGTTAATAGAGAGGGTACATTCTTACCACCTTCTTGTATTATGAAAAGGAAGACTCTAAAGCCGGAGTTTTGTGATGGTTTGCCACCTAGTGCCAAAGTTTAAATGTCTTGAAAGTCTGTGTTTGTAAAAGGCGATTTATTTTACGAAAAGTACTTCTTCTTCCTCAAATCGCAATTCTAGCAACGTTGAAATGACTGAGATTAAAGAAAGTAATGAGATTATTTTGATTACTATTCCTCCTCACACTAGTCATTGGCTCCAGCGATTAGATCGTGCTTTCTCCAAGTCTTTAAAGCCAAACTGCTATTCTGCTTTCTCTAACTAGATGACCAATAGCCCCTCAAAGGAAATTACTGTGCTGTAGTTTGTTGCTCTTCTCAGCTTGACTTGGAGTAAGTCAGCAAACTTAGACAATGCAACAAGGGTTTGAAAACTGGTGGAATCATTCCTTTTGACCCTGATGCGATGCGAATATTGTTCCCTATCAGAATTCACAGACTCAAGATCTCTAGATCCACCTATGGTTACACTAGATACATCGGATGTCGCCGTTGCTGATACTGGTGGTCTGGAAACGGTGATACTCTTGCTTGCCCTATTTGCTCTAGAAATGTAGCCCCTAAAAAATTGTGTGCCAAATATATCCAGTTACTACTGTCAGTAAAGTATTGACTCTGAGACGAAAGATTCTAAACATATCAAAAATTTTAAGCTTTCCGGAAAATATAATCATCCCATAAATGCAAAAAAAGAGGAAAATGGAAATCAAGATAAACGAAAATAAACAAAGTAGGAAGAAAAAGAACAAAGGCAAAGAGGAAGAGAAGAAAGAGAAGCAAAATAAGAAGTTGGGTGAAGGAAGCGTGAATAAATAACAAACAACGATTAATAATAGAAAGAAGAAGCAAAAGGAGAGGGAGCTAACATTATCTTGAGAACACAAAGATGTCAATTTTGATGCAATTTGCAACGATAATCTTTATGAAAGTGACTGGAATGGTGATTATTTTTTGTGGATTGAAGAGAACTATAATGAAACAAAACGACATGAAGATTCGATAAAGTGTGTTTCATGCTCTGGCTGGACTCAGGAAGGCTGCACAAGATTTCAAACTAAATGCATTTGCTGTGGCAATTGAGATTCTCAAACGAAGATAACTGCAGAATAATCAAATGATTTGAAAGTCATGTATATTGAATAAATTGATATAATTTAAACATTTGTATTTATCACTTTTAAATGCATTTATAAATTTAAACATTTTAATACATAAACATTACATGTTTTGGGTTGTTCAATAATTAATGTCGTTTTTTCATGTTTTTCAGAGGAAATTTATTTACATTAACAACAAACATTAATCAATAATATATTGACCATTTTGTTGGGTGACCTTTTGGCAAATTGAAAAATTCTACGTTCGAAGAACCTTGGTTTTTGGAAATGAAGAACAAGTCTAACTCATTTTCAAAAGACTGATCGGAATCGAAAGTTTTACCATTCAAATGGTTTTGAGGGGAGCGAAACAAATGATAATCTGATGGTCCAAAGTCAGGGCTATAGGGTGGATCTAGTACAAGTTCCCAATTGAGTTCTATTAGTTTTTGACGGGCTATGAAAGAGGTGTGGGGTCTGGCATTATCATGATAGAACATCACGTTTTTCGTTTGGCCAGTTCAGGGTGTTTTTTCTTGATTTGTTCATTAAATTTCCATATTAGACGACAGTATACATTTGGATCAATAGTTTGATTTCTTGGGAGCAGCTTAAAGTGGACAACTTCCTTGTAATCCCACTACTCATCTTAGTTGCTCCATGATCGCTTTCGGACTAGGTTATCGTAAATAATCCAGTATTCATCATCCGACACGATTATTTTTAGAAATGGGTCGGTTTGGCTACGATTAAGTAAAGAGTTGCATATGCTAATGCGTTTGGTGAGGTGGATTTCCTTTAAGTCGTCAGAAAACCAAACATCCAGTTTTTTTACGAAGCCAAACTGTTATAAGTGCAAGTAAATTATTGAATTTGGTATGTCGAGCTTCTCTGCCTTTTTGAAGTTGTCATACACCGGGTAGGTTTATTTTGTCAGCATCAGTATTGGTTGGACGACCAGTATGTGGTGCATCTTGCACATTAATATTTCTAGAACAAAAGCGAGTAAACCAACGCTGACACTGGCGTTCTGTAACTTCACATAATTTTTTCGAGCTTGCACCGCAATTTCGCGCTCTCGGAAGTAAAACAAACAAATATGCCGATAATGCTCTCTTTAATTCTCCATATTCAAGTTTATTTTTAACCAACTTGTTGTTTACTAATGACGCTCAGTTTTTGACTGAACATATTCTAAAGTCTAGCCTTTAAAATAGGGTATAATAATATAAGCCACGCAATCACTACTACATGCAATATGCAGTTCACGACATGAAATAGTGAACAACCCAATAGTTTCCATCGCTTGTATTTTTTGTGTTACATGATGATTTAATAAGATATTTTAGAGGTCCATCAATCCCTAGGGGTGTCACTCTGTATGGAAACCTCAACGATGGTGAGAACCTTTCACTATAGTTCACCCATCGGGCTGAAGTCACTTTTTCTGTTATTACTGGGGATTTTGCCGGGATGGAGAGTCATCGCATTTCGACTCGCACTATCGGGAGTTTAGGTCTGGTTAGAAGGAGTGCAACAGGATACTCCATCATTTTGTTGCTCGCAACATTCTTTGTCAAGAAAGAAGTTAGTCCTTATTGGGTGCGATTGGATAATAAGGTGAATACGGAGCTGGTTTTATATGCTATTTCCCTTCAATTCCAGCCTAGGTTTCTTTGGCCTTTGATTTGAAATCTTGCAACCGTATGTGTGAAATACTTTTGTTGTAGACTTGATACTATGCAAAATAACTTGCCCCGTGATACCACACGTGGGGAGTACGCACACCTACGCTTCTCTAAGCCATATTATTCCAGCAGACCTCTGTGCTGTGGCTCACCGAGGCAGCATTCCATCGCTACAATCCATTACGACGTTCTAATCATACTTATAAACACTAAAGATAAAAGGAAATGCTTCAGTCATAAACCTTATCATAAATCTTGAGCAACTAAATGAAAGACTACAAGCTGTTATAGTTTTTTTAGGTAAATATCCCATTGATGGAGAGATTTCTTAACCCCGAGGGGAGCGGCACCGTAGATAGACGTATACAGAAATTGGCAGAATTGATGTGTTGTATACTAAATATATTAGAAATAATATGCCATTTTCAGGAAACTTGCGAAAGTGCTCAGTAGTTTGAGCGGAAGAGAAAATGCATCCTGAAGTCTTCAAGGCGGGATCACTGAAACGCATTTTTCATTACTCTGCATAAAAAAGAGCTCGAAATTAGCCTGTGCAATTTTAACCAAATAGGCAAAGTGAGTAAAGTTAAACCAAAGTTTTATTTTTTTACGAATTTTATCGCTTATTTGATTTGGACCAATGAATTTCAGCATAAATGCCTAGCACCCTGACTTAAAAAATTGGTCTGGGCTGTGTTTATTTAATCAAAACCTTGATTTCATGTGATATATTTATTTATTTCACAAAACGTATTGCCCTAAGTTATTTTCTAAATTCATCTCCTTTGATGATGTTGTTCATTTTTGCCATTTCATTAGTTGGTAAAAATTAAATCAAACTGCATATGAAATAAAGTCTCAACATCCTCATGATCTTACCAATTGTTATACATATTTATTAAATTTTCCCACCGGTCGTGCATGAAATTTTTCGTAGCTGAAGAAAGTCTCCTTAAATTTGATAATTTTTGGGGAAAATTGTTGAGAGTGTGGTAGTGATGCGGAGTCGATCACAACCTGGTTTGTAGATGCGAAATGGAAAGTTATGAGTAAAGGTATAGTTTATCAGACTTTATGCCAAGTATAGGATAGCTCAGCCACCTCATTTTCAGTCAGGAGAATCATACAATGTAAATGATGATGCTTAGGGAAACGATCTAGCCATCACACACATTGGGCTGCGAATTTCGGTGTTACTTTGCTTTATAAATTTAATTTAGAACCTTTTGAACAGCGATAAATATTTTTTCTAGGTTTCAAGGGTTTACGCTTATGTGCTACAACATAAGTTTAAAGTACTCGTAATCATTACAGATTGGAAACATTGAATAAAAAGTAAATAGCTAAGAAATAAATTTTTAAATCATCGAGCTAACCCAAAACTCAACTTCAAATAAAAATATCTGTTTAAATACTAATTACTTAGGAACTCTTTAGGATCTTTTGAATGCCACTTAAGTTAAAGGGTAATTTTAGTTTGCAGCTGCTTCAAAACTTTTCAATTTAATTTCAATGTAACTGTTTTAAATGTGTATACAATATATTTAGAAACTAATCTTTTTCATATTAGCCCTATTATCTAACTATATGTAATTTTCATTTTAACATTCTCTTCGGCCTGTTATAAAATTATTCATTTATAACCTCGCGAAAATCAATACAATTTCTATATCATTCCAAATAAGCTTCATAATAAGCTTTTATTTTATAACTTTTGTCTATATACAGTTCTATTAATTTTATTGTTTTATTAAAAAATTATTTATTTAGATTTTGGCATTTTACTCTTTTCAAAAATTAATATCCCTGAATCAGTAGAAAACAGAAATTAATGAATTTTCCAAATAAAATATTACAAGAAAAGTAATTCTGAAGTTACGCGAAGGTTCTATGGGATTTTAAAAAATTATAAAGGAAATTTTCTTACTTGTTGTATAATACAATATCTGGTCGCCATATGTGGTCTGAAGGTACGTGTAGCATTTGAACGCCCCCGTACTCTTTCGGCTCCCATCGTAGTTTGTAGTCATACCACGACTGAAAAAAGAAATGAAATGTTCAATTTAATAAGGATTTTTATTGGACCGATTTTCAAATATACACATTTATACAATATTTCATGAAAATTACGAACGTTCATTGGCAATTTCCTTCTTAAGCCGATGTGATACAGAAAAATTGATTTAATATTTGATATTCGAATTGCATTCACATTGATTCATATAATAAGTTTATATTTTGACTTCACAAACCTCTAGCTCAAACTTCTCCAGGAAAATATTGTGGTAGAGTTAATGACTCCAAGTTCAATGAGCTCCTGTAATTGACCAGCAGACAAGCTTATGTTTATTTTCATTTCTTCGTCACAATAGACATCAGCGAAATAAATTATGCATGAATTTCATTATTTGTTTGAGGATAACGAACTCTGAGTATCCGTAAAGGAAAAACAATATCCATTACTAAGAGCAAGTGTTAGCTGAACCGTGCAGAGGAATGAGAGATTAATTTCTAAACAAAGCCACAATTGATTCTGATAATGGATCCTTCACAGTATAAGATTTCTTCAGTATCTCTCAATGATAGGGATATTGTTCTCATAGCTTGAAAAACTAGACTCCGAGCAGGATGTTCGTGTAGGCAGGAGACTACTCAACATGTACAGAGATACTCGTATATAAATAGCACATACAATTCAATAGCCGGTTGCTATCTGGCAACGCGTGTGTTTAACATGAAATGGCACTTCCCGAATGAAAACCACAAAATTTCTAGTATCGTCAATCATAAAATATTTTATAAGATTTCTACCCGTCACATCCTGCCAAATGAACATTGACACACTGATGTTTCTACGAGTGACTTCTGGGAGCTTTCTGATGGCTTGGCAAGGACTACGCTGGTGGTTACGAGAATGATTGACTCCGGCACGCTAATGGACCAGAAACACCCTAAATATTCCTTGAGTAAACACTTCAAGTCTCTCCATTTATTGAATGCTTTTTATGCTTATCGATTTTCCTAGAAGAACAGTAATGGTACATTTTCCCTTATTTTCCCGACTGCTCCTAATCTATATGGATTTTTCTATTTCGCATTGGTAAAATAGTTCCATTTGATTAAATGTTTATTGAAGCCTTCTCTTTATGATAATGATAATGCGGTGAGGATTGGCTGCGGAGTGTAAAATAGAAAATTGGATTTCGTAAAGTGATTTTTTTAGTATTAGCTTGAATAATTAAATTTCTGAAATATCCCTTTGGACATAAACTGATGTGACTTTAAGCGTGTGACTTTAACTATTTGAAATTATGTAATTGATATTCGCTTTTACAAATTTTTTGAACATACTGAACAAATTATGTAGTTGATTTACAAGAGATTTAATGGAAGGTAGCTGTATGCTTTAACAAACATCTAAAATATAATTTCAGCATGGGGAAGGGGGCAGCACTATTAAATTTTCAACGAATTCTCCAGCCAAAGCATTTAAGGATCATCTTACAAAGAATCTCTCGAAAATCCTATCAGATACAAGACTTTCATTTTACTAAATTGTATATCGGAAAGCTCAATTCTCTTTACCCTTACTCTAGGGTCCAGAGATCTCTTCTACTGCTGGAGACAGCACAATCGACTCCAGCTTAATCCCAAATTGAAGCTAGACTATACTACACAATTTTTATAAGTATTTGTTTTATTATTTTTGCGGTCTTAAAAAAATCTAAAATATCAGTAAATCCAAACACTTACTTTTTTTGCGTAACAACTTCCCAAACTCTACATGATTTGATACTCGTTTCACCTAAAGCATAAGAAAAATCATCCCCTGAATTAGCTTGATACATTTCGCGACCCGCTTTTGATAATTCAAGTGACTCTCTACATATACGTTATATATGATCGCATAGGAGACGTTGACAAGTAAACGAGTTTGAGTCGAGCGGTCGTCGAGGCAGCACAGATCAAGCAGCAAGGGCAGGAGTTTTTTTCAGCAAGAGATTTTCGGAGGTTTTCTTCAGTTTGAGTCGAGCGGTTGTCAAGGCAGCACGGATCAAGCAGCAAGAGCAGTAGTTTTTCGGAGGTTTTTCTTCCGACGTTTTCGGAGAGAAAGACCAATGATAGAGTTTGAGTTGAGCAGCAAGAGTTTTTCGGTCGAGCAGCAAGAGTTTTTGGAGGTTTTTAGGATGTTTATTCAGGAGTTGAGGATTTTGGGAGAATTTCGGAGGAAAAATTTATTTGGAGTTTGTGAAAAGGAGTCAAAGCACTTGGGCAAGGCGCGCAGTGCCAGCACAAGTAGAGTGGAGTGGAAAAAAAGAACAGGAGTTGAATTTGGAGTTGAAAAACACATTATTATTAAGGCTTTTTGGTTTTAAGTGTCACTGTTTTCTTGATAATATAATTATTTTGCTTTTTAGTCTTTCAATTACTACTCTCAGTTTCTACTTTCTGTTTCCCGCGACAGTATTCCAAGTTGGAGTCTTGGAATCTGTGGGTATGGTGGAAAGCAATGAATATGCGGAGCTGTCCACCGCTAAATCTTGCTTCACGCAGAAGGCGAGAAAAAACTTACAGCGTTTCTGCTAGAAATTTGAGGCGGATATAAAGGAGGAGTTTATCCTCGACATGCTTGCTAGTTGCAAGATGCAACTGCAAGTGCCAGAGGTCTCCAGCAACATGAAGATGGATGAAGGTGAAAGTTCCACGGACAGTGGCGACGAGGTGGAGGCTATCGTAAAGCCGGAAGACGGAAAGAGGTCGATGGGGTCTCCAACGCAGGAGCCCACATCAAAGCTATCAAAGACCCTGAAAGTAGGCGAGCGGGATTTTCTCCACCTCAAAAAGGTGACGAAAATAGCTTCCGCTAGTTTTTCGGGGACCATATCCAAGCCAGGTGGAAGGCCGGGCCTAGGGGAAATAAAGGGAAATCAAAGCCCCAGCAGCCAAGCGTGGCTGCTACCAAAAAGGAGAGGGTGCCCCCGATAATGTGCTATAGGCTTGACTTTCAGGGAAAGCGTCAAAAGGACTTGCACACAAAACTCTGAAAAGGAGCCAGAGTTCAACGTGACGGGGCTATGCTCCACCCTGACGAGCTATGCTCCACCCTATAACGGCCGAAGATCACACCTGCCTTTTTAACTTTCTAAAGTGTGCGTAGGTTGCCTACTCCAACTACACCCTTCCAGAAGAGAGAAAATTGACTCTCCTACTAAAAGGCGTGCACAGCTTATACAACGAGAATGAGGAGCGCAGCTCATACAACGAGAATGGCTGAGCTGTAGAAACATATCAAAGAAGATATCCTTTCAGCAAAAACGTTCTCAACTATAACCTCTAGGGAGCAAAAAAGGACGCTTTCATCCTTCTCAGTCCAGTTCAAACCAGACTTTGAAGTGAAGATAGCAATGGACATAAGGTTCCTATTGTACCAGAAAATACAATGGGAGCATCTGCAGAACAATTGAACTTCCCAGTCCTTCAACTGCGAAAGATTTGGCCACGTCATTTCTAACTGGGGACTCGAAGTTAGATGCGTAAAATACGACAAGCAGCATATCCCCATGGAATTTCCAATCTCGAAGGACGAGAAAAAAGACGAGATCTTCTGCGTCAACTGCAAATGCTAAAGGGCACCCTGCGAGTTTCAGAGGTTGTTTTAAGGCAAAAGAAGTTGAATAGAGGAGGAAGAACCTCCAAAAGAAAAAAGAGGAAAGGAGGGATTTCATCACCGCCTCTATAAAATATACTGCACATGAAAGGCTCTCGTACTCTAGCTTTTTGCAAGATGCAAAGGAGTAGCCTGAACCGCAGGCTATACGGCAACAAAAACAGCAACCAATGCAACAACCGCAGCAGTCGCAGAATGGCCGAAATACGGTTTTGAGCATTGACTGCCAACAATTTTTCACACTCATTCGAAAAGTAGACTCTTTTATCCCCCACTATAAAAACTCACTAACCTTAGTGAGAAAAAAGCTGCGTACTTAGAATTCGCCTTCAAAGTATGTTGTCGTGATGAGTTCCATTAAGCTCTCCATCCTCAACATATATTCACTAGCTCCACGCTATAAAAGGAATTTCGTTCAAGAATACTTAAACGCCCCTAGACCAGACTTCTTGTTTATATCGGTAACAAGACTCAAAGAAAGACACAGAGTGCATCTGGGAAATACAAGATCATCACGCGTGATGATCCAGAGGGAAGTCTTGGCTCACAAAAATCACGTGAAAGTCCAAAAGCAATGCCTTCCAAGTCTGAAATGTAATGAAGCAGAAATAATAAGCTCCATGCTGGGAGGGTGCACTTTCGCGTTCGTGGGGATCTATGTTCACATGGATACTTGGTGCGGGAACTCATTGACGACTTGAAAACTGTGATTACTCTGTGCAAAAAATTCAATTTCTATGCCATGGGAGGTATTTTTAACGCGAAGCATCCCTCGTGGGGAAATATTGCATCTAATGGCTATGGAACATCTATCTCTAATTGGGTTCAATCAAATATGGATCTCATATTGATTGCTCCGAAAGAGTCTACCCTTCGCCGAAGCTCGTCTATTATTGACTTCTTCATCGTGTCTGCCAATCTGGTAAATTTCTCCCACAGTTGGAGGAATTTCGAGTGTGAAGTTCTTGACGCCGAGTCTGACCATCTTTTGGTTGAGCTGACCTTAAGAGTGAATAAGGGTGTGAAACTTGCCGTTGCAGATCCTCAACTTTTCATTCCATACAAGAGAATCGATTCGGCAGCAGTAAGTGCTGACCTTGACGGAAAATTGAAGGGGATTTCGATCAATAGATTGAAAAATCGTTCTATTCCTGAAATCGATGAGGGAGTTGCTTGTATAAATTCAACCCTGGATACGGTCATCTCAAAGGCCTCCATTAAGAAATCCTCGACAAATTACTTTTATCGAGATTTACCGGAAGACATCTTGCAGCTTCATCGTAGACGTAGTCAGCTTAGAAAGCTACTCGCAAGAATCTACCACCGCAATTTAAATACGGTCGACTGGGAGTATGAACGTATTCACCTAGTGATAACGTCTCTAAACCGAATGATCTAAAGGAGAACCACGGCTTTTGCTAACGAGCGATTTGAGCAAGTCCTGGAAAGTATCAAACCAGGTCCCTGTATGGTTCCTCACATCAATAGGATAACGGGCAGAAAAAGGCTGCCCGGCGTTCTCACTTATGATAGATCCATGCTCATAGATGACAAAGCCATCGCTAACTCTATCGCAAAACATTTTGCGAAAGTTCTTCAAGGAGAAAAAGCAAATGAGCACTCTCCCGTTACTTCGTTAGTGAGCATCACCACAACGAATTTGGACAGGGACAATGATCAATTGTGCTTGACTCAGTTCTCTGAGTCAAATCCTTCTGATGCACCTACTGGCCATGGTCTGTTTGTCAGCGTTGAGAGGCTCACTTTGTTCGCACTGGAGCAAAATTCCAAAAAATCAGTAGGGGCTGATGGAATCTCCAATTATATGCTTAAAAGGCTTCCCAATGTTTTCTTTGTTCTCCTCGCGATCATTCTAAATAACTGCATTAACATTTGCTACTTCCCTCAGCAATGGAAATGTGCAAAAATATTCGCAATACCCAAAAAATCGGGCAGTACTGACGTAGTCGATACTCGTCCGATTTCGTTGCTTTCAAACATTGGTAAGCTTCTTGAAAGGGTAATACGTGAAGGCATCATACAATTCTCTGCGGGGGCAAGAATTGTGCCGGAAAGACAATTTGGCTTCAAAAAAGCTCACTCCACGGTGGATGCTATGACCGTGTTCCAAGCCGATATAACGAGGAGCTGGCGCAACAATAATCTTGTTGTAGCTCGCCTGATCGATGCGGAGAAAGCCTTTGACTCTGTATGGATCAATGAGCTTCTCTATAAAACGATCAATCTTGACTTTCCGGCCCATATTGTGAAAATTATAGGTTGCTCCATGAGGGGACGAACTGACTTTGCGGTGGCTGGTGGAGCTAGTTCAGACCCATTTGGTATTGACCCGGAGGTCCCACAAGAGTCTTTATTAGGCCCATTTCTTTTCAACACATTCACCTCTGACGTCCCGGGCGTAAGAGATGAATATAAGCCCGGAATCCAGGTGAACTTCTTCGCTGACGACTTGTTAGTGTGGTCATCTAAGTACAATTTGCGCTTTGCTGAGATGAGGCTTTAAAAATATTTGGAGTCTCTTACTGCATATTATCGGAAATGGGGAATCAATGTAAATGCAAAGAAAAGTGAATTAATTGTGTTCAAGGACCCCCACAAAAACTTTGGTCGTCGTGCAAGAGGCATCTGTGACTCGAGGGTTAAGTTGAATGGGCAGATGGTACACTGCTCTAGGCAAACGAAGTACCTGGGGGTAGTTTTTGACAGGAAAGCTACCTTTAGTGCTCACGTTGGTAATTTTTTGAAAAAAGTGACTTATGCGTACCATCTTCTTTTACCTCTTTTCAGAAAGCATTCGACAGCGAGCCAGCGAGTCAAGGTTTTGGCCTGTAAAACCTTGATTCGTCCGATCATCACATTTGCGGTAATGATATGGATTGGAGCTCCGAAAACAATATGGGGCAAGATAAGATTAGTGGAGCGAAAAATCCTACGGGCTTGCACAGGACAATACAGATGGGAGGATGGACGGTCTTATCCCAACGAGGTGCTGTACCAGGAGACAGGAATGGAGCCGATAAAATTGTATGCAGATAAGCTTGCGGAAGCGGGAATCATACAGCCAAGAAGCACAAGGCGGGAGTTGTCAGGAGCGCGACGGACAACCGTTCTATGGACGCAGCGAAGGAGTAGTTTTTAAGCTAGTCGTAAGGAATTATGTATTTAATTTTAAGAAAATCAATTTTTAAAACTACCTTTTAGAGCAAATAATTTTTAAAAACTTCTTTAAAAATCTATTAATGTATGACAATGTTGTGGGTGTCAACATTTTAAAGTTTTCTTTTGACAAACAGTTAATATTATAATGTAATTAAAGTACATTATTATTGAGCTCCGGGATAAGCGCTAAGAAACAAGCCGCATATATAATGTTAGGTTTGTCTATTGATGAATTGTATAAATGTAAAAAATGAAAAATCGCTAAATAAAGATCTTTAATCTTGTTGACAAGTCAACTTCTCCTGCTGATTTGATTTTGAATTGGTTTTGCAAGTGAATTGAAAGTTGATAGTGGTTAGAAGAGAGAAGAGGATACGTTGAGAAGAAAGAGCTAGCCATAGAAGAAAGAGATGGAGGATAGGAAGAAAATAAAGTAGAAAATAGATAGAGATAGTATAAAGAAGAAGATAGAAAAAGACCGAAGATAGAAAGAGACAGAAGATATAAAGAGACAGAAAATAGAAAGAAATAGCAGATAGTAAAAGCGACTAGAAAGAGACAGAAGATAAAAAAAGAAGAAGATAAAAAGAGAAGAATATAAGGGACTCTGGTTAAGTTCTTAAGTACCTTTTCGCTAACCTGGATCAGTTTTAGTTATTTTTTGTAAATTTTGCATTAATTGTACATTTAATTGAAAGTTATTTGGCGGATACTAAATAGTGTAAATATAGTTTTTTGCGGTCAGGATGTCAACGGATGGCTGCGTTTTTGCCGGACGTAACGAAGCAGTTGCTAGTTGCCCAGCTTGACTGTATTACATCAAAATTAGATCAAGTGGTTGTAACGCTATTACAAATGCAAGAAACACTTGCGAAAACGAATGCCGGGCTGGTGGACCAGCGAAACAAAAACGAAATGCTAGCTGCAAAAAATGCAGAGCTAACTAAGTTGTTGAAAAATAAGGCTAAAACTACCGGTAAATTTCAGAATCAAAAACATATCGATTCATGTCCAAATACACGAATGCTTCTGAAGGAATGAAGCCAGTAGTGAGACAAGTCTCAATATACCCGACTAGAGGGTGGAACCGCTGTAAAATCTATCTCGTGATGTGATTCCGAAGAAGTTTCAATATGAGGATATCGACTCTTGTCACTTGAGCAGTTTTATAAATTCTTCTATTCGGTATAGAGTGCTTCCAATCTATCTCCGGCTTTCTGTATCAACCAGTACATGCACGAGGACATTTCTTTTCAAAAACTCTTAATTTTTCCTTAGTACTAGCACTCAGGTTATATCAGGTCTAACATCCATATGCCAAAACTGGTCAAATCAGGGTCTTGCAACAGATAGCTTTGACCTTGAACGAAAGAGTCGTCGAAGGGCCATGACTACTTTTTGCGCCTTACTGAGCATGATTTTGACATGTTCATTATAGTACAGATACTGATCGAGATGAACACCAAGGTATCGAACACAGGATTTATGTGGAGTCCATTCTGATCTACCCTCACCAGCCATGATGTGGACATCCTTCCGATTACGTTTCAGGTCTTGACTGGCCTCCTACATCGTTATTCAAAATAGGATTGTTTCGCACTTCTGCGTATAGTGCTCTTAAAATCTTACCTCCACATGTTTTGTCAGATTTTCCAGGTCAAGAGCGTCCAATCGCGAGGGAGGGGGTCATAAAGTCAAAGTCAAAGTCAAAAGCGCTTTATTTAATACTCATCGTTATAAATTTTAAAAGAATATAAAGCAAATTCCAAATAATAACAATCAAAAAACTTAATGGCCCAAATGGCTCTCTAAATTTGTACGTTATCATAAACTCATTTCATCAAAAAAAAAAAAAACTATAGCAAATGCAATTAATTACGATTATTACATATTTTTACAATTCAATTGGAAAAAGGAGAAAAAACCAACCAACACTATCCAAAAATTATTTATAATTAATACACAACAGTGAAACTTTGATCCTACACCTAATATGTTGTAACTTATTTCTAATAAAATACAATCAAAAAAACTTTATTTTATACTAAAAATACTATAACAATGTTCCTAACCTAAGTGTTTAATCTTATCTCTAACGGAATATAGTAAACATTACATATACCTAACCTATACCTGATTTTAACAAAAATATATAACAATACTAAATGTAGCAATAATGAGCTGAAACTCAAAAACTAAATAACGAAAAACACCAAAACTGAAAACAAACACGAAAAATTTAGACATTGTCATTCAGCCACCAATACCTGGATTGCGCCGTCTCAACTCGATCAGCTTCAACGAATCTAGCAAATGAGTATCTCCATTGAAATCGTTGGTCTCGTGAACTCAAATTCGGAGGATATTTTATCTTCTTATCGGTGGCCCGTCGATATATGTGATATATGACTGGGACGCCGTCAGAATCAAAAACATATCCATTCATGTCCAAATACACGAATGCTTCTGGAGGAATGAAGCCAGTAGCGAGGCAAGTCGCTATATACCCGTCTGTAGGGTGGAACGGCTGTGAAATCCAAGGGTTTTCACTCACAGTCACAGATCTTGCGATGTGATTCCGAAGAAGCTTCAATATGAAGATATCGACTCTAGTCACTTCAGCAGTTTGATAAATTCTTCTATTCGATATATAATGTTTCCAATCCGTCTCAGGCTTTCTGTACAAACCAGTACATGCACGAAGACATTTCCTTTCGAAAACTCTTAATTTTTCCATAGTACTAGCACTCTGGTTGTACCAGATCTGACATCCATAGGTCAAAACTGGTCTAACCAGTGTCTTGTAACAGATAATTTTGACCTTTTGATCAATGTATCTGGAATGAAAGAGTTTTCGAAGGGCCATGACTACTTTAAGTGCTTTACTGAGCATGATTTTCACATGTTCAGTATAGTACAGATACTGATCGAGATAAACACCGAGGTATCGAACACAGGATTTATGTGGAATTCGTTCTGAACTACCCTCGCCAGCCATGATGTGGAAATCTTTCCAATTACGTTTCAGGTCTTGACTGACCCCCTGCAGCGTTGTCCGAAACAAGATTGTTTCACACTTCTGCGCATTGATTTTCATTCGCCAATTGTCAGTGTACAGCTGTACATCATTGAACATTTTTTGGAGATTGCTTTGCACTATTGTAGCTTTTCGGTCTACCGTATAGATGATCAGATCATCAGCAAACGCTACCAATGATCGCGTTGGCGAGACGTTAAAATCAAAGCCGTTCAATAGTTTGCGAATGAAGATTGAGAAGAGCAGAGGCGCAGTAACTGTTCCCTGCTGTAGACCATTCAAGACCTTGAACTCGCGCATTGTTGTCAGATTTCCATCGGTTACAACAAACGATTTCCCGTATAACATATTACACACCATGGCGACAAGGTGTCTGGGGAACTTGTCCTGAAGAAGTTTAAAAATAAGTCCATCTAACCATACCGTATCAAAGGCTTTCTCCATATCAATGAGACATGCTCCAACACACTGTCTATCATTTAGTTTCCAACAGATGTCTGAGGTTACTTTCGTTATTGCATGTGTGGTCGAATGCCTGTCACGAAAACCAAATTGGCAATTCGGCATCAACTCATTTTCCTCAATGTGGGCGTTTAATGCTCTGTTGAGTATCACTTCAAACACCTTGCTGATGTTAGGCAGCAAGCTGATTGGGCGATAGCTTTTCGGGCATGAAGATTCTTTTCCTTTCTTCAAGATCGGAAATACCTTAGCCTTTTTCCACTCATTTGGGAAATATGAATTGCTCAACATGTTGTTGAACAATATGCAATAGTTCCTAATAGCAACCTCAGGCAAATGTCGGAGAACTACATTTGGAATACCATCATTACCACATGATTTCTTGTTGTTTATCTTGCGAAATATGAAACACAAGTCTTCATAGCTGACAAAATAATCAATTAGATTCAAGCTCGGTATGAGGTCAGATGTTAATGTTTCATTGAAATGAAGAATTGATTGGCCGTTCAGGCTTGATTTGAAGTCGGAAACTTTTGCTTCAACGACCTCTGAAAAAATTTCGTTCCCTCTCTCAGGGTTTGGTAGATGAACCAATTCAAAATGTGTTCCAATCAGGGCAAGTTTATCCAATCCTTCACAAATAATCCTGTTTCCATTTCTATCCGGAGTCGTACTATCAATTTCGATACCAGCCCTATCGAGAAGATTTATCTCATCACTAGTGACTTCAAGATTCGATACCTTCACTCGAGACTTCTTGCGGAATATGCTATTCACTTTCGCGAACACGCCGTCTGGGTCCTGTGGGCTAATACCCCTCAATTTTTCCGCCCATTGATTGCTGACCTCACTCCTGAAGTATGACCGGATTAAGTTCCGGACATTCTTCAGATGTAATTTCAACAAAGACAACGAGGGATGGTTGTAGTCCAAAAATCGTCGATAAATATTGTTGACGCGTGTGAGAAGGAGGCTTTTCAATCTTTTCAACCTTGCGATGGTTGGTGTTTTATATCCTTCCATATTGTTTCGATGTTTAATCTTGGGAACTACTTTCTCAATCGTTTCCAACGTCAGCTTCTCTAACTTCGACAAATAGACATCTATTTCATCGTTAGTTAGATTCCTGTCATTAGGAACCATTGAGCAAGAGTTGCCGCCATCAGAAGGGGGACATTGCTTCTGGTACTCCCGATTAAACTTCTTTTGAAACTTTCCCCAGTCTGTTTTTTTGAAATTCAACCGATGATTTTCATGTTGAACTGGAATGAGGAAGAAATCATCCCTGTGATGATTGATTTCCATTACGATTGCGTTATGGTCGCTATCATAAGGAAGCACCTGCAGTTTCCGTTGAGGACTATTAAAGTTGAATCTCTTGAAGTGTCCGTTATCAAAATTTCACTGCCAGGTGGGGATAACCTCTTCGTTATCTCTGCCTATGCAACTGGTGGAACTGTTCTCAAACTCAAGGAGGAACTCAATTCCTTGTTCGAAATACTCGAATTGAACAGGCTGCATAACTATTATATTCTTGCTGGTGACCTGAACGCCAAGCATACATCATGGCTGAACGCCATCAATAATCCAAGAGGTGTATTCCTGAAATCGTGGATAACAGAGAACCAAATTGAATACAGGTGCAATCTATATGGGTCGGAGTTCCCAACATACCCTAGGACAAATTCATATTTGGACCTTTGCATTGCTGACGCAAGACTCGAATTCAACTTGAATAGTCCTCAAGGGGGTCATAAAATTTTCGTATATCTTCCCTCCCCCTGCATAACTTTTTAGTTAAAGACCTGTTTTGAAAAGTTCGCATCAAGACCTTTCATTTAATATCCATATTGCTTGCATTTGGTGCAATTATTTTTTCAGGCGCCACTCCCCAATATGGGAAAGCCCCCTGAAAAACCCTAAAAAAAATTTTATAGTGTAACTTTCAAGAGGACACAACTTCGCACCTACTTACAAAATTTTACGTTTCTAGCTTATGTGGTTTGCGAAAAAAATAGCTGCGACACACGGACGGATAGACAGGTCGTGATTTTAGTAGCCGTTTGTAAAATTATTTTAACAAAACCCTAAAAACTGTCTTCCAATTCTACACGCAGCTTATGCATTTCTTCTTTTTTCATTTAAGGTTTGTGTACGTGGCGATGTAGTTATTATGAAAGTCGTTGATTTAAATTCATTACCCCTATAAGAAGACATGATTTTAGGTTATTACAAGTAGGTTTGCGAGTGAAAGATCCTTGTCCGCCAGAGAAGAGAAGAGACCCGTTCTTTGTTCCAGGCTCTTCATCGGCTCGGTTTCAACCAGCGAGCCGTTAACTTTACTTCTAGGCGATTCAACTTTCAATTGGAATCACCCAACTGGTGTTCATCGGGCAATTGAAGTCCAAATTATCCTTCATCTAGTACATTCGCCCATCAGGTGTAAATGCCAAAGTGACTGACATTCTGTCGTTCTTGTGTGTACAATTGTTTTTGGATTTGTCCTGCAATTCACTTTCCGCATTGAAGAACAGATTCGGATCCACATTTGTTTCGAATATTTGTACCCTTTCACCATCTGACAGGATTCAATAGGAGTACTGGAACGCATCACGGGCTTAGGGACCGTTTCTTTTCGGGGTGGGTTGGGCTTTTTTGGTTTGGGATTGAAATTTTCAATCGGTTTGCGATCATGCTTAGGCGCATAGGGTACTTCTTCTGTTATCAATTGAACCGATAGGTCTGCTGGAATTTTATACGATACAAATGCTGGAATCACCTGTTGCTGTGGAGGAGCAACCAGTATTTGGAATACGATTGGACTAAGGATTGTATTGAGAATTTGCATGAGATCAGCGTTTTGGAGCTGATGTTGATTGCAAATGACTTCGTGGAATGGCGTTTCTTTCCGCTTTCCTATTTGTATGAGGATATTATCATTAGTATATGGCCATTCATAGCTTTCAAAATGACGGTAAGTGAATCAATATCCTTGACAACTTGTCCCAACTTAATTTGACTGTTTTTCATTGGATGATGGCGCAGTTATGACTTTCATTGATGGTTGTTCATTACGTCGTGATACTGATGAAGACTGTTTTGCTGACTACTAACCTGGCTAAGCTGCGGTGCTTTCAGATCTGAATCAATTTTAACTTTAATTCGAGGGACACTTTCAGCCGTTTTTCTTGTTTGTAATGCAGCTTTTAAATTCTGTCTTTTTTCTTCTAGATCCTAAGACGTTTTCTCAGGAATGCTTGTGACTACTGTGCTGGATGGCATTGGTTTTAGCCCTGTTCTAGTTTCTGTATCAGTTGTACTGTCCGTTGTGGGTTGTTGGTGGACCTTAGGCTTAATAACTAAGGACGGTCAGTCCTTGTTAAGTTGATGTAGTAACATCCTTGACTTTTTGTCTTCTGATACCAATGCGAACAAGGCAAATTCAGTTTGAAAACGTTTATTGAAACCGGCGAAAGGGTTTTTGCTTTCACTATAACTTGCTCTTGTGGACTTATTAAAAGCTTTTAAAAATAGATCCGTCTTTGCTGCTAGTAGGGTAAAGTAATGTGCATCTTGAAGTCTTTGAAACATAAATTACATATATTTTTAGGAAGATTGTCATCCTTTGAAACCTCGATGTCAAAGTACTTTTCAGCTTGCGGTTGATTCCAGCGGGACCGAATATATGCACGGATGTCAGTCCCGAATATTTATCTTTCATGTTGACAGCACACACACGACAAACCCATCGCAGATTTTTCAAGAAGCCCATTTTCCATCCGCTGTTGGCTGCTTCAACGATTCTCGCTATCTCTGGGAGCGGAAAATTTGACCAGGAACTTACTACCGGTAATACTGAGAACTATACGCGATTATTACTCGAAATTGATTGGAAAGTTTTCCGCACTTTTCACGATCCTTTTTCGGCACTCTTGGAAGGCAATTTTCAACGCACACACAGAGCGACAATACGATAAAGTGTATCTGCTTATCTTCATCGCTGATCTTAAATACCTTGGGTTGCAAATTAAACTTTCTTTTCTGTTCTTTGTTCTTCAAACAATTGAAATCTCTCAAAGTTCAAACCGTTAGTCCTTGAATTTCACATTCGATGGCCACTTTTCCATAATCCCGAGTAGATATCGAATTGGCGGGAGGAAAGGTGGAATTTTTGTACGTTTTTCAACGTTTGCGAAAAAGGTCCTGCTCGGGTTGGTAAACCTTGAATTCCAGTGGCCGCTTATTATTTTGCACTTTATCTGGATTGATGTCGCGAAGGAAGTTTAAAGTGACTTCATAAGGTGTATTTTCAACTACAAACGTCCCCTTGAACTGCATGCTATTTTTTGGGAATTTATAAACGACCTCTTGCATTCACCATTTATCATCACATACAGCAAATCGGATTTCTGGGCCCATGAAACCGGTGGTGGTACAGCAACGGCTGGAGGCATCGTATATTCACAGGTTTACCATTATTTCTTCCGGCGGAGTAAAACGCGAATTGAAATTTTTCGATATAAAATTTCATCTGAGTTGCTTTAAGAACTTTTCCGTGTATCTGTGACTTCGAACTGTTATTGGATAGTGATGAGGCGTTAGATTGGACATTGGGAGATGTATTCATTTTATTCCTCAACCAATCTCCGACTTCTCGAAGAACCTATTGTATTCAACTAACTATTCTATTTTATTAAACTATTTTTTTTTTCGTTTAATGTAATCATTTTTTTTTCCTTTTCGTTTTTGTTTATTTTTACTTTGACATTTTTATTTTAACAAAGTGCAAAGGGTTTCCGTGATATTGCCCATCACAATGAATACTTTAGGGGACATATGAATCCTTGAGATGAGCTCGAATTGAGATTGAAGAGCCAAGTTAATTTGCCTTCTTTTTCCTGATCATTCACAATAAAATGTGAACGTTCACAAACGAAACAATATAAATTTGATTTGGTGCTAACTCAATGAATTTTTTTATTTTTCCGTGCTCTTAGGCTGGCTTTCTTCACCTTCTAAATATTTTTTTATGCTACGAACCATAATTTTACACCTCAAAATTAAAACATTTAATCCTTTACTGTTCATCATTGGCCTGTAATTGAAATGTGATTATATTATATGAATCCCTAATTGAAAAGATGATAAAATATTTCAATTCACCCCATCAAAGGAGTTTCACATGTAAGCACAACACGATGTGTCCTAATACGCACGCAAGAATGCCTCCGATAAGATCAATACTCAAATTTAGTATTCACAAATCACAGATACATTTATCTTGTTAGAGAAAAAGGCCTAAATCACGTTCAAGTAATTTATCCCATCCTGCTTTACCTGTCCAAAACAGGCATCATTTCACTTCGATAAATGTCTGTGTATCCCCAATTCATCCGGTTTACTGATTTCGCACTGAAATATCTCTCCGTCGATGGTCCTGATTTCTTGAAAATCATGCATTTGATGTGTTCATCATTGAGTGGTGCATGATTTAATACATAGCATAAAATGCAGAATATTATGGATGGATTCAATAGGACTAAATTTTGAAAAAATTGAGACAGGTTTCTATACATTTTCAATTCATTATAACAGAAACCTTGAAAAGAGTGATTTGAATTTTTTCTAGGATAAAATGATTAATTTATTTTGTCATGAGAAATGAGTTTCAGGACCGAGTTTTGAAAGTGAAAAGTGTTTTGACAAATGTATCGAAATATTACATTATTAGTAAAAAAAAGATTGCAAAATCTTTTAAGTTTTGCTCAGTTTTTTCTTACCTGTTCTACCCACAAATTTGTTGTCATGATTTGATTCTTCAGGTTCTGTAAAAGATAAAAAAAACGTAACTTAGTTTTATAGGCACCGAAATTAATGTCATCTATGATGAAAGCGGTAGATGAGGGTATGGGCAATAAATCAACCTTTTCTCTACTTTGCCCAATCAATTTTTATCAAAAATGGTAAAATTAAATTTAAGATGAAATGCTACAATTTAATATGAATAGACCGGACAACTGTATCCTTAGAATAATTTATGAATTAGAAGTTTATTAAGAGATCTGAAACACAGAACAGAATACGTGACTTTTTCCTATTGTCTAATTTTGTTACATAAATGTTGATATTCTAAGATGTATGTATATAGACTTCTCTAGATTGATGTCCTAAAGGAGAGTAAGAGATAAGCCCAAGTAAGCAATTATTTATTGGATTCACTAAATAGTGCGTATCGCACAGTACAAACGATTAAGCGCTGACCATTCTTCCTTTCTCCATTTGTATCTACTTATATCATGGGCAGAGGAAGGCATTAGATTGTAATTTATGCATCACGATCCGGCCATATCTCAAAATCCCAATGGCATTTATCTTTTGAAGGAAAACTTTGCAAGGCCAATTTATTTTAATGTCCTATCTAAGTATTGCTTAGGGAAACAGGATTAAGGATGTTTTGTTTTTTATGGACTCCTATTGATTCTGCGTTTCAATTGGACATCCTTTTTTAGGGTTTTGTAAAAAAGTTTTTTACAATACCCTATAGAAATTGGTACCTGTCTGTCTGTCCAGCCGTCAGTGCGTCAAAGCAAATTATCACAGGAACTAGAGGCACGACAATCATCAAATCTTGTGAACAGCCCAACGATTTCTGATTAATGAAAATTTCCTAGTAGAAAAAATTTCAGAGTATTTTAAGGGAGATTGCCCCATGTAAGAATGTGACCCCTTATCATTTTTTTCACCCAACGTGGTCGAATATGAAATGAAAGGTCTTAATAAAATCTTTTCATATCTGAGTTAAAATTGCAATATCGATAACTAAGGAGGCAAAGAGAACGGAAGAACATGAAAAACTCAGTTGAGTCATCTTCAGTGTTACAAATCATTTGCGAATAAATTATTTTGGGTACTTTGATACTCTGTGACATGGGTATATATTTTGGGAAAGAACTTTAAAATAAAATAAAAAGAAAATTAAAATTATTGCTTATTCTAGCTCCAAGGAATCTACAGACTTTTAAAATATAAAATGGAATGATTTCAAATAACTTGTAATTTAGACTGCTTGATTTGTCTTTAGAATCTGACGACAGCTCGAGCAAAGCTTCAAATCATACGATGTTCATAAACTAGAAGTTGGGTGTAGTTTAAGCCACTTTATGTGATTCTCCCGAGATATCGCTAAATGCTCAAATGGGCCTTGAGCAAATAATGAGTTCTGAATCACGATTTGAATGAATTCGGATTGTCGTTTTGGGTTGGTGGACAAGTTAAGGGGGAATGCCACTGTAGCAGCTTCGAAAAATAGAAAATTTATTTTTGGGTTAAAAGCCACTTTGGGGTCTCAAAAATCACGTCCGACAGTTATATGTAATTATAAGGCCTATTGTAGATTGAAGGCATATTTATTTTAATCGTGACTTTTCGGTGGACGTGCTATTCTTAAAATAACGTGTTTTGAGTTGGCCCGTAAGGTTATTTGAAGAATTTCTAACTTTTTGCCTCGTGGTTTTAGCATAATATTCAAAAATGCTATGTCCATCGTAGTACGTAGGATTTTAGTGATATATTGCATAGCTCACACGTTATTCTGGATACGCTGGAAAACCCTTTTCTAGTTCCAGAATATCTAATACGGCTTTTGAGGGACTACCTAAAGGGCGAAGCCTGCTCTACGACACGATACAGGGCCAACAAACGATGGCTGTTACATCGGGTGTTGCCCAGGGATCTATCCTTGGTGCAGACCTGTGGAACGTGTCTTACGATGGGCTACTGAGACTCGAGATGCCAGATGAGTCACGCTTGGTCAGCTATGGGGATGATGTTGTGGCTCTGGTCGCTGGACGCACCGTTGATCAAGCGCAACTTAGGCTAGGTATGCTAATGCGCCGAGTGAGGGACTGGATGACTGCTCGCGGGTTCAGTTTAGCACTGGAGAAAACCGAAGTGGTTATCTTGATAAAAAAAAGAATCGCTAGACTAAGGATGATCAGTATTGGAGGTATACAAATTGAATCTAAGCCAGCGGTGAAGTACCTGGGGCTACTGATCGGCTCGAAGATGAGTTTCTCTGAGCAGATCAGAGCAACGGCGGAGAAGGCTGCTTCGGGAGTATCGCTCTGAGTCGACTTATGGCCAAGGTAGGGGGACCCAACCCATTAAGAAGACGCCTCCCGATGAGTGCTGTAGGGGTCAGTGCTGCTGTATGTAGCAGAAGTATGGGGCCGTAAGGAGGTTTACTGAAAACGCCTAGCACTGGTACAGAGAACAGGAGTACTGAGGATAGGATCTCCGTATCCGGCAGTGTCTGATTCAGCGGTGAAAGTCATTGCAGGCGTGATACCTGTCGGCCTTCTTGCTAGAGAGCACCGCTCTTTTTATTTGCGCCGAAACGAAGATGCGAGGGAGATGGTTGTCCGCAAAGAGAGACAGCGCTCACTCAACGATTGGCAGCAGTCTTGGGTGAATTGCACGAAAGGAAGGTGGACTGTGCGCCTCATCTTGGATGTCAGACCGTGGCTAAATCGAAAGCATGGTGAGATCTGACCCAGCTTTTGAGCGGGCATGAGTGTTTTCAGTCTTACCTGCACAAGATTGGTAAGTCACGGTCCCCCGCTTATCGGCATTGCCCAGGAGAGGAAGATAATACCTGCCACACTTTTTTTGCGTGCATAAAATGGGACAAGCTGTGAAGGGCCCTCTACAGGGAGACGGGAGAGCTCACCCCGGATTATATATTGGCGGTGATGCTCGAATCGGTTGACAAATGGAACTAGGAGGCACACTATGTACGGGCAGTCCTAAAAGATTAAAAGGGATTCACAGCAGTTTGGAGCGTGGGATCGTTTGTCTGGCACTTCCTCTTTCCCTCTCCCCTCCTGCTAGAAGAAGGATCCCCCAGCTTGAAGGCACCTCACGGCGTAACAAAACGAGACCTGGCCCGAAGTGATGTGTCAAACGGTTCCAGGCTGCGTTCTCAGGTTGACAGGGGAGGTGTTTAATGGGTAGTCCAGCCAGTATCTTGCGAGCATGGGAGTCCCACTCTCTGTGCTTTAATGGGCATTCACCTCCCTACCGCGAAAAAAAAACAAAAAGAAAACGTTATAAACAATTTTCTAGTGATTTCAAAAAGTTCTTCTTAAAGTCCACTATTTTCGTAAAAATCGATTCAAACAGAAAGTCTTACGTACTACCATAGCTGATACTATAAATAATTGTAGTTTTTTGATCAACTGTTCTATCACCATCTTATAAGGATGGTAATGAAGATCATCATGAAGAAGTTTCCTCACAGAATGTTCCGAAATTGCAAAGGAAGATGCATGTTTGCGCGCAAAACACCTTGGTGATCGCAACGTTGAAGCTCTGACTGCCTCAATGTGCCCAGGTAGTCTAATAGGCCGAGAGACTTCAGGTCGATTGTGGAACAATCTTTTATAGTGCTGCGTCTTAATCAAAATCACTAGCGCTCCGCTATGGCATCAACTGACTGAATGGTGCACATTTTAAAAAAGGAAGCGATGCTAATGTACCCTGTAGATTAATATAAGACCCTTATGCTCTCAAAATTTTATCGAAATTGAACAATAATCAAGTGAGTTACAGACATTTCAATTGTAGGGAGTTCCAACAACAATAACATGTGTTGACGGTTGATACATATTTCAAATTGAGCTAGGCACTATTATTTTCTTTAGATTTTCACGGCAATTTAATGAATAGTTATTTATTGAATATGTCTAGTTTTCAAAAGTTTTCAAAGAAAAATAAAATAGTGCGAGCTCTATTTCTTGTTTATTTTGTCTACGTGAGGACGTCAATAATGGAATAGTAGAATCTCAATTTTTCATGGAAGTTAAAAACAGTCTTGTCTATGAAAAAAGAAGGGCTCCAAGACCAGATGGAATTCCAGCTAATGTGCTGCGAATGATCTAGCACTTTTGTCCTGGAAGATCTCGAGTTACTCTCTGCATACTGCTCATTATGTATGCTAGACTCAGCCGGGGAAGTGCTCGAACTCCACATCAAAAGAAGATACCCTGGCGGAATTCATTTTGCTGGGGACCTTTCACCATAGTAGTTTGGTTTCAGAGTAGGCTGGCGTACTATCTATGCAATAGGAGAGGTTGTTAGTTCGGTCTAGAATGTGGAAGCACATAGCAGATTCGAACAATGCGTCGTCATGCTAGTTACTCTTTTTATCCTTGCAAAATAATTGCATGCCTCCGCTAACTCAAAAACTTACGTCATCCTGCTAATGAGAGCGATTCCTTTGTTCCCTCGTCAACATGTTTCGAACGGGGATCCATTAAATTCTTTTTGGGGAAAATGAATTTTCTTTTAGCCATGCGCGATTCACCAGCAGTATACAAACTGTTGTCGTATCGGGCAACTTAAATGTAAATTTCTCTTTCTCAAGTACACTCACCCGTCAGATGTAAATGCCAAAGTGTCTGACATTCTGAAAGTGTTGTGTTGCGAATTTGTCAATTTTGAAATTTATCTAAAATTTATTATAAAAAAAGTTGGTGGTATATTTCATCATACACGGTTATCTTTATAATGAAACTCGAAGATGACAAGAAAACAGAAATAATTGTACATCTGAGGCAAGCGCACATCGCATATACTGTGAACAGAATATTTTTGATTCTTTGAATTTGTTAAATAAGTCTGGTCAATGAGTAAAATATGTGTACTACAGCAGGAGGGCTCTTCATCTCCATTCTGATTATTTTCATTCCTTTAATTCATATTAATCCTAGCATCATTGCTAATTGCAACTGGTGCATTCATCGTCACCGCAATTTGTGCTAATACGCCAATCATTGGCCAATTACACATCCAGTTATTCGCTCCTTTTGTGTCCCAATGCATTTTTCGCATTGGATGTGAATACTCTAACTCGTTGTGCATTTAACGGCACATATAAGCGATTTGTCGTTCTGTTAGCAGACCCGATACTTGGTATATATCCTGCAAACTACCACTGCCACAATATTCCATACTAATCCAAAGTTTTGTGGCACCGCAAAGCAATTCTACGATAGTTTCTGTGTCCTGATGTTCAAGGATGCTGAAAATTGAAGCTACAAGGTCGGAGGAATTGTAGTCGCTGGCTATTTGTTCCCTTTATTTTTCCGTCAAATCACAGGAAGCTTGCCCTTTCCCTGGTTTAGTTTTTCTACAGACTTACGTACTCGTCACATACATTCGGCTACCTACTTTACTCT